>OZ025299.1:184844151-185448382 GCA_964019185.1 Maratus speculifer
ATTTTATAATTAATTATTTAATATTATATTATCTTAATCATTACAAATATTTTATTTGTTATAAGCTTAGGTAGTTTTTAGTATCGATTTTATTATTTAATAGTTTAAGTTTATTTTTGTGCATGTAATTTTTTCATGTTAATAAAATTTTTTTTCAACTCCAATGATACAGAACATCTGGTATTTTAACACTTTTCAATTGTTTCTTTTCACATATTATGATAATTTTCTTGGTTTCGTTTATTAATAATGTGAATATGAAATTAGTATGAATGTTTTCACCTCAGTAATAAATTCGCATATTTTTCTATTTCGCTATTAACCCGGGAGAACGCGCGCTTACGCAGGGTATGGATGGTTTTAACTTTGTCACTAATAAAATCAAATTAAAACAGTCGCTTTATTTTGACGGAGACAATTCTTACAAATTTTGCGATAAAATAAGTTGAAGATCACTTAAAAAAAATAGTGGTTGCAATTATAAAAACCATACGCACTCCGGGTCTTTTAGGCCCTGCGCGCGTCCTCCCGGGTTAAGGATATATACAATCTTAATTTATTTCCATGTGGTTTGTCGCAGTCGATCGGACAATGTAAAAACGAAAATTCTGTTTAAGCACGAATATATATATATATAAACATTTGAGACTTCCTTAAATACTAAAATATTGCTCTGAACGTGTTTCATGAAGTAAGGTTATAATTTTGGTATCGATGTTTTTGACATTCTGTTTTATTTATTTATTTATTTTTTAACACAAATATTTTAGAACTTTTAAATTAAAAGGAATTTTAATAGTTGGTCATATTTTTTCAAGCATCGAGTTTAACTTATAATTTGAAGGAAAAAAAAGTAGTTCATCATGTGTATGCATATTAGGAATTAAGAATATCGGTAGCAGAAAAATCCCTTGGTTGTTTTACTATATACTTAGTTTCACTTTCTGTATCTAAATATATGCAATACTTCCTATGCAAAGTATTTTTAAAACAAAATTCATTATGTATCTTCATTGAATAATCATTTTCCATCAGAAGAAGTTTACGAAATTGCCGCAGGCAAGTTAAAGATTTACAAAACTACACAGTGAATTACTTGAACCCGAACAAGTTCAAGTTAAGAAAGTATTTTATTTCCTTTCAGTATCTCCTTTTATTACTTTTAGTCTGCAGAAAAGTACATGTTTATTTTGCAGACAGCAGTCATTTGAATCTGTTTTAATTTGGAAAACTTTGAAGATATTTTTTCTGTTATTTTTCATTAAGAGTACATTCTTTGGCATTCTTTTCCACATAAAAAAAAACAGGATCAGGTGTCTTAACATTCACTAGTGTTAATTAAGTTTTGATTAATGAAAGTAAAATTAAAAAAAAAATTATTATTGAACAAAATAGGAAAAAAAGATGTTAAAACTAATAAAAATATATATGAATGCGTTTTCGAGAAAAGATTATTAATCAACATTGAAAGGGTTTATAAATCGAAAATAAAACTTTTTACTGCTTTTAGTTAATTAGCTTTCAAATTTATAATTTCCTTTTGACATAACCGTTTTATATTTTTTCTATAAAATCTTATTATTCCTTTACCAAAAATTTTTGTAATATTACATTTACTAATTAAAATATTTAATGTACGGAATTCTCTGTACGCAAGTATTATTCTCACTTGACCGATTATTGTGAATAAAATGACAATTTGATATAGGCAGAACATAGCATTTTGACTTTTTAGAATAATAATAATTTTACTAATAATGGTAACATTTTTTACGAAGAAAAAATATTCCAATAAAACATGTAGTATGAAAGAGCCTAAATGTTAATTTACAATGAATTAAACTGATTAACGCTAGAACGCCTGAAATATTGCTACTCCCTAAAACGCCGGCAGGTGTCATTTTGACACTGGTCGATATTATGGAAAAAAATTCGAAAAAAAATGCACAGTTTAATATTCTTTTTACAAATACATGTGGAACAAACAAATAATGTTAAATCTAAAAAAGAAAGAAAAATTTTTAAAGATTAAATTAAAATGCTTAAAGTACACACAAATATTAATATATTTGTAAAATACTCCTAATTTTTCGAGATAAATATATTTCACACACAAATTATATTTTATCTATACTAAAAGAACAATTTTGTTAGATGATAAGAGCATACATATAGCATACACAAATAATTATTATGTCTGTAACTTAAGAATATTTTTGCCAGATAATATGAAAATATAAAGAAATGAAATAACTACTTACATTACTAACAGTCATTACATTTATAGGTGACATTTTTTGTGCATTTGCCGTATGTCATTCTATTACAAGAAGAACATACTTTATTTGTCACATTTCCATGACATTTTGTAACTTCGCATTTCCTACGCTTAGAAGAATTTTCAGTCCGCAGTTCTTCTTCATCTCTCCTGCTTCTTTTAGTAGATTTTTCAATGTATTCTGCTCGCATTTCTTCAGCTAATGTTTGTATAAATACACACCTTGTTATGTTTTTTCTCGTTACACTTTTGAAAACAATCCAAGCGTTTATGGCAGCAAAGTATAAAATATTGTAGAATGTGTGAATTGGCCATCTTCTCGAACCTGCTTTGACTGAGTTTAGTCTTGCCATTTGGTCAACACTATCAACGCCACATTTCGTTTCATTATAAAAATTGATGGTTTCAGGTGTTTTCTTTGAATTGTTAGCAACTGTGATGCTTGAATGCATAGAACTAAGAATTATCACATTTTTTTTCTTTTTAATTGATAAACTGCAAGTGTTGAGCCCGATTCTTCATTCTTCAATATTTTTGTTGAATGCAACTCTACTTTTCCTGATTTTGCACAATCTGCAATTTTTCGCCTGGCCTTATTTACCGTGCCATCTAATCTCGTCCGCCTTTCCTTTAGTTTCTTTGCTAATTCAAGAGAAGTAAAAAAGTTGTCAACTGTGACATTTCTTCCCATATTTTTAAAAGGTTCTATTAATTTTAAAACCACATGCTCAGAAAGTCTCTGACTTTGATCTGGTTCTTCATTTTTTTCTAAGTAGGGAAATGCGTTTAAAATATACTTACTTTCTAAATCTGCAGCTATCCAAAATTTTTGCCCGTATTTATCAGGTTTTGATGCTATAAACTGAGTAAACGGACATCGAGTCTTACTTGGAAACAATTGTTCATCTATTGTTATGTTCTGGCCTGGTTTGTAACAGCTTATGCAATTTTCAATAAAACGATTCCATACTTTTGAAATCATTGCGAATTTATCATCTTTAATTCAATTACGACGAGTTGATTTGATGTCAAATCACAAAAATCTTGATATTTCACAAAATTTGCCTCTGGACATGGTTTCTTTACAAAAATTTATACCCCATTCTGTAGACCATAATGAATGAAGTTCGAGATTATTAGCTCCTGAAGCTCCACGTGCAAGCAAAATCGAAATGTAAGCTAAAAGTTCCTGTTCTGAAAGAGTCCAAGTATCATTTTCCAATACTCGGCGAGCTTCTGTGTTTGTGCATCTCATTATATGCTCTAAAATCCTTCTGTCTATAAAAAGCAACCAAGCACTCAAAACACTGTCATAATTCACATTTCTTTTTGCATAACTAGTTGGACCACTATTTTCTTGCAAAATATTTTGTATTGCTAATCTACCGATTGCACTTTCAGAACCACATTCTTTCCAGCATGAGCCATCGCTAGCCATAAATTCAGTCTCATTTCGAGAATAATTAATTTCAATATCCTCATCGCTTTCCGATTCAGATGATATAACAGGAATAAAATTTTCAGTATCAGATTCATCATACAGTTCGGATAATTCTCCACCTTCTGATTCATTATCTGACAATTCTCTCGGAAGCGCGGTAATTTCATTTCCAGTAAGCCCCTTTTTACGAGACATTTTAAATTTATTCATAAAATGTAAAAAGAAAGAAAGAAAAATCTCAAGAAATTTTACTAGTCATAACTCGGAAGCAACCGTATATGTACTATCTTTGAGAGAAATAAAACCTCAATGGCAGGTGTTGTTGCAGCTGAAACAAATCACGTGATAACCAGGTGTTGTAAAAAACATTCTGAGTTCCCCCTGAACTACAATAGTGTGTGGAATTATCGCATAGAAGAACGAAATTAAAATTAGGGGAAATGAAATTATTGCGGTGTCCAATTGACACCAGTCCGGCGTTCTAGGTAAATTTGCCCGTAAACCAAGTTTGAATAAATCGATTTCCAAAAAAATTTTCTTTATAATTTACAGATTTTACATAGAAATTTACACGCTTCGGTGTCGAAATGACACCGTCCGGCGTTCTAGTGTTAAACATCCTGAAATCTTTTGCTTGCCTTCAAATTTGGGGACTGTAATGAACGCAGTTTCTAGACTTCTGCATTTGAAAAACACAATTTAATAAGTTGATAAATTTACGAAAAAATTACTAAAAATATAATCTATTATAAAGCTTTGAAACTTTAAAGGAGTTTTGTTATAAAATGTGATCACTCTAAAATAATTTTATTAATGTTTTTGTTTTTTTTCAACCCGTTCATGTATAGTTCTTGAAAAAATTAATAACTTTCGCAAATGATAGCGTAACGAAAACAAAAACATCATGCATACAAAAGAAAACTTTCGAGAATTTTTTTAAAAATCCTCTTTTGCTTCAATTTGCTAATTAGTGTAAATTTATAAATAATACAAGTCATCATTGAAATCTCTAATATTACATGCAATTTTTTGCTACTATATTCAGTCATGAAATGTGGTCATTTCTTGTCATGATTTAGTTTTCATTCCAGACTGTAGGTTTCTGAATGTATCCAATAAAGTGTTTGGTGAAAAGTTGTGTCAAATAAATAGTCAAATTTTGAAAACTTCTCTACGTTTGGCATCAAAATTTGCGTGTAAGGTGGTCAATGCATTATACATTTTTTTTTCACATGCGCCAATAAAATATCTTTTACAAGAAAAATACAATTATTTAAAAGAAATTCATATAATTTTAGGTGTGTAATTAGCACTATATTAAGCATGCCGTTCACAAAATATTTCGTTTGTGGATTCAAAAGTAACGCTGTCTGAGCAAATTATGTAATGTTTTCATGGTTTGTCTTGAAGAATGATAATTAGAATAATTTTTCCTATGAAATCCCTTTCTGAGTGCTTCGCTGAAACATAAATTTTGTAAAACTTCGTTGATACTAAACAACAAAGTTTTCAAATTATAAATGAAAAAGGTGAAGCAAAAATAAAATTCAGTACTTTTTAAGGGACGTACATCACTGAAGAACAAGTATTGTTAAAATAATAAATTCTACAGCAACCCTTTTTCAAAACAGAAAATCTCAATAACAAATATCAAGTTAATAACAACTGGCAGCAAACATATATTAGTCAGATGCCAAATACAGGCGGCTCATTCTAAAATGTAATAATGTCGCCAAAATTCAATAACTTGTTTTATCTTCTGGTACTCATAATACTTTTACAAAACACATCAAAATATAATTTTAAAATGGAAAGGGAAATTAATGTGAAATAATTTTACAATAAATACTTAAAATAGAATTGGATTTAAACACAATAACACAATCTCATTAACAAAAGCTAAAATTTACAGTTAAATATTAAGCTTTTTCATTTTTATTAAAAAAAAAGGTCTCAATTGCTTAAGCACATAATGCAAATACAAGATTGATTGGTTGAAATGGCATCCCCCCTGAACAATCTGTAGTATACAATCACCAGACTCCCGTTTTAAATTTAAAGTACACGAAATTTTCCGTGAAAGTTATTCTAAAGATTTATAGTTGAAGAAACGCGTAATCAAAATATAAAAAATATCTTTATTGATAGTTACAATTTTAAACAATTCAGAGCGAGATATCTGCTACTTCTTCGTAAAAATAATTGTTTTATTGAAAATGTAAATGTCTACGTGTATCAAGTGCAGAAAGTACACGGAAAATTAGAAAATAGGTGTCAAAATAAAATTTGTCTAGAAACATTCTAAAAATGCCTCGGTGTAAACACACAGAAACACAAAAGACACAACGCACAGATGTACTAGAAATTGTAAGTACATTTGTATTAAAAAGCATTCTATTTTTCTTTAATTGTGGTGATATTTGTAGTGAAATTGAATAAAACTATTCTAAACTAGTCCGACGAGGCAATCCATAAACATTCTTATGTCTCATATATTTTAACATTTTCTGAAAAATAAGCGCAGCTGCGCTACGGTTTAGGGGATTTGGTGTGAAATATAATTTGCAATAACATATGTCAATGTCTAACTTAATCTGAAGTTTGGGTAAAAATGCGTTAGTATTTGCGATAAAATCGTTGCGGACATCTTAGAAAAAGGATAGAAGCGCCACCTGTTGATCGATTTACTCCAAAAGCAAAACAGCACTAATTTATATTAGGTGTTTTGCTGAGTGTAAAGACTGATGAAATTTCGTGCGTTAGTTCTATTTCGATAATCATGAATAATGCCTCGCAACAGCGCCTCCAGAGTAATTTATATCAAATATTAATCATCAACATGTTATATCAAGGACTAACGGAATCTAGTGTTTTGTGAAAATCCACCCTTCAGTTCTGCAGCTGTAGCTATTGCGAAAATCATGAAAAAGTAGCCCAGTAGTGCCACCTTTTGGGAAATTTACACCAAAAAGTAATCAGCACAAATTATATCAAGAGTTAAATGGATAAGAAATTTTGTTTAATTCCGTTCATTAGTTCTCGAGATAAAGCCACCCACAAAATTTGTGTCACATGCAGACAGGCAGACTCGCGGAGAGGCATTTTGTAAAAAAAATATATTTCGCGAGTTCTTTGTCCCCTAAAACGTGTAATTTCGTCGAAAACCGGAAATCGAAATTTTCCACGAATTCAATACTTTTGTTTTTGTAAAAATCGAAGAAAGAAAGAGAAATAAAAAGAGGAATATACTTTTTAAATTTGCTATGAATTTTGAAAACGTGGAACACTGTAAAAAAACATTCAAGAGGTTACTAAAAATTTCTTAGTAAATTTGTATTCCACAGAATTTTTTAGTAACCATTACAAACTTTTTTTTTTTTTGCAAGTGAAACAAACATTTCTTTTGTAAACTGAAGAAAAGAAGTTTTTGTATAACTAACTTAAAAATTTTTAGTATGAGCCACCAAACAAATTTTAGTAATAGCTCCAAAATTATTTTTAATAACCATTGCGTGCGCCCAAAGGGCAGGAGGTTCCTTCGAGCTGCATCCAGACTTCTGAAGCGGAAGATATTCGGCAAAACTGCAATAGATGGCAGCACCAAACATTGCTAACTGCTCCGACAGGATTTTCATAATTCTTTACTAACGAGTACTTACACTACATACATTCGGGGCGTATTTGGCAGTGGCCAGTATCGAACCCGGGACCTTTTATTCTGGAGTCCGTTTCTATAACCACTATGCTATCAAGGCCACACCAAGTGCGTTTTAGTAATAGTTATTAAAAATGTAAAACTATTAACTCTTTTCGTTGCTAACTTTTTTCTAGTAATTCTTACAGATTTTCTTGTAACCGACTAAGATTACTAAAAATTTTTTAGTAATTACAAGGATCACTAAAGTTTTTTTAGTAGATCGACCCCTTTTTTTTTACAGTGAAAATTTGGAAGGAGACAAAGACACAAAAGGCACAACACAAAGATACACCAGAGGCTTTAACACTTTGTCTACTGACGGTACTTATAAGTACTATTAAAATAATTTATTAGAAAACTCTTTAATACTTCAGTTAGTTGTAATACTGTTTAGAATGAGTTACAGATACATTATTTTATCTTGTTCCAAAAGCATTATTGGTTACACAAAATAAAAATATTTTTAAAAGGATGATTTCTTTTGCCTTTGCATCTTTTCAGCTCTCTTTGTGCAGAAGGAGGGGGATGGGGATTTTTAATGCGAAAATATTCCTATATTTATGGTGTAAGAACATCATATTTGTACATTTTATAAATCTACAAAGTACTAAGAAAATAATTAAAAATAAAAGATTTGAGTGGGGTTATAAAAATTTCACAAAAATTCCCTGTAAATTCAATATTAATTAATCCTTCTAAATCCTTCAATTCTTCTATAATTCTTCAAATATTTATTAAATTGCTGTTTAAAACTTTTAATTTAGTTTAAACAATTTGCGTAAAAAACTTTAGAATGGAAAATGCGGGCGATAAAGGGTTAAGAACATTGTATTAAAAAACAGTTTAACTTTTTTCTTAAATTGTGTGTAACAGTCCTAGTAATAAGAGCTGATGGTTAAATCAGACTGTTCCAAACTAGACGGATGTGTCCATTCGAAAACTTTCTTTTGCCTCATACGTAATAATACTTCCCGAAAAAATGCAGCATAGCAGCTTCACCGATTAGGAGATTTCCACAAAAATACAATGAGCAAGAATTTATGTTGACTTCTAACTGAATCTAATGTAATCTGATTTTAAGTAACTAGGATCAATTTTAATGGGACAAACAGAATTTGAAGATTGACGAAAATCAATATTTTAGTTCTTGAGATACAGCTATTGCTAAATCGTGAAAGAAGCAGCATAAAAGAGCCACCTGTAGAGCGATTTACACCAAAAATCTTAAAAGCATTAGTGTGTAAGGCACTAACTAAATTTTAAATTTGATAAACATTCATGCATTAATTTCTGAGATAGAGCGATTGCGATAATCATGAATAATGCAGCATAGCAGCAACACGTGCGAGACGTTGAGCGATTTATGCTAAAAACAATCATCACTAAATAATATCAAGTACTCACTGAGTCCGAAGTTTTATGAAAATTCCATGTATTAGTTCTTGAGATAGAGCTATTCAGGTGATGGTGAATAATGCATCATAGCAGCACCATTTTATATGCAGATGGAAAAAAATATAAAAAACACCAAAAAATGGTCCGCTCTACTTTATATCAAGGTCTAACTGAATCTAAATTTTTGTAAAATTACGGAATTCTTGAAATAGCGTGCCCACAAAGTTTGTCTCACATGCATACTCACAGTGTGTCAGAGTGACAGACATTTTGTAAAAAACATCAAATCATGTTCAGGACCTTCTAAAACGTATGTATCTATCAAAAGCCGGAAGTCAAATTTTTTAACGAATCCAGTACTTTCTTTTTGTAAAGATAGACGGAAGTAAAAAAAGAGGTGTATACTTTTAAAATTTACTAGGAATTTTGAAGGAAAGGGAAATTTAGCTGTCAATGCCCCTGTTGCATCACGAACAAAGAGAAAATGAAAGGAAAATCTAATAACTAGTTGCTTCTATTAAACAAACCGGTATTTCGATAGTTATGACAAAAATCAATTAAGTCTGTTCTATATAGCTTAAAATAACGAATCTTGACTTTGGCAACATCTACCTTTAAAATACAAATTATCATTAGATGGCGGAATAATTTTCTCTTCTAAACACCATTCTATTTAAAGAAAAAAAACCTCTTTAAGTATGATAACATATACGGTAATACTAGCAACTGTACATCTGTAACAAAGTAAATACCTTTAAGCAATATATATACACTTTATATATGACTAAAGGTCCATGAAGGAATCAAATATTTAAAAGAGAATATGGTAATGTACTTTACTGTCAATGTCCCTGCTCGATCATGGCCGAAGTGTTAAGAAAATGAAAGTCTACGCGTAAAACCTAGTTGCTACTTTTCGCTAAACCACTGGTTTCTGAGGAATGAAGAGAAAAGTTTCAATCTTTCTTCTCTATCTCCAAACAATGAGTCTCTACTTCGGCGACTTGTGTCCTCATTTTAAACCAGCTTCTAGAATCAAACACAGAAGAGTGGCGCTGTTTTAACGGACTCTTTCACTTTTCCATTTTACTTGAACTTCTATTCAATAAATTCGCACTACCGTAGTTTAAGAAATTTCATTTCAAATACGGAATACTGAAATCGCCATGTGCCATCATGCATAAAACGACAAGTCTTCGAAAGAGCTAGCTGCATATTTTGAGACAGACACACTTAAAATGTGATTAAAATTCCGAATTAAGCTATCGTAAAACACGGAATATTTTTATTTAAAAGAGAGTGTATGGCAAGAATGTATCTCTAAAATCTGGCATTATATATAATAGTTTTTATTCCTTTTAGTTTTTTTTCCCAAATTATAATAGAAAAGCGTGAAACAGGAAAAATATTTAATGATTTATGACCTATTTTTGTTCAATAATTAAACATTAATTTGGCCCATATTTTCAAGCGCATTAAAAAAATTAGCTATAAATAAAGGAAATTTTATTTTGCACGACAGCAGTTTTATTTTCATTATCGGTACTATATTTCAAACTCCAAGTCGTTCCTTCCCTCACAATATTTTTATTTAATACTAGCAGACCCACGTGACAAGACTCTAGCAGGAGTCCTAACTACCGTACAGACTACTCTCGTAACCAGAGCTTAAACAGCTCCAGGTAAGAAATACAGCCACGTAAGAAATGACGCACCATGAATGTCACACGCGGGAAATGCAGATGCGGATCATCCATTCTGTATACTTTCTTACGGTTTATTTTCATTATAATTAATTTTCGTTTTTTAATAGAATTTTTTTGTAATCTTTGTTTTTATTTTATTTTTTAACATGCGTCATTTATATATACATATATATATATATACAGGGTGATTCCGAATTTTTTTTACAATAAAAGAGGGGTGATAGTACACATCAAGACAAACAATATCAAATAGGCGACCAAGGGTCCAAAACGTTTTCCTATGGAAATAGCCGCCATTAAAGTTTAGGGGCCAAAATTTAAAATAAACATAAAAAACGTAAAAATCAGTCGATTAATTTGCGGTTTTCACTAAAATTATTCTTTATGTCGGCATTTTCTTGAAACTAAATTATAAACATAAATTTCAAAAAATGCCGATAGAGGGCGCTTTAGACTTTGGAGTAACGAACAACTATTTTTTGCCGGTATTTTTTGCATCTCATTAAACGTTTTAGTAAGCTTAGACTCAAACTTAAATTTTGAGCTCAAAATCTGTAGTTGGGAGTGGTCAAGTAACACAAACTGAGTTGTGTTCAGAGGGTTCAAATTTCAAATGATTATAAAAAACGGAAAAATTGGTCGATTGATTTGCGGTTTTCACTAAAACTATTCTTTATTTAGGTATTTTCGTGAAAATAAATTATAAAGATAAATTTCAAAAAATGCCGATAGAGGGCCCTTTAGACTTTGGAGTAACGAAACACTCTTTTTTGGCGTTATTTTTTGCATCTTATTAAATGCTTTCGTAAGCTTAGACTTGAACTTAAATTTTGAGCTCAAAATTTGAATAGCTGGGAGTGGTTAAGTAGACAAACTTAGCTGTGTTTAGAGGGTTCAAATTTCAAATAATTGTAAAAAACGGAAAAATTGGTCGATTCGTTTGCGGTTTTTGCTAAAACTAATTTTTAAATCAGCAGTTTTCTTGATCAATCAGTATTTTCTTGAAAATAATTTTTAAAGGTAAATTTCACAAAATGCCGATAGAGGGCGCCTTAGACTTTGGAGTAGCGTTCAACTATTTTTAACTGTTATTTTTTTAATCTCATTAAATGCTTTTAAATGCATAGACTTAAATTTTGGGCTGAAATTCTGAATCGTTGGGAGTGTTTAAGTAGCGAAAAATTGAATTGTACTCGAGGAGGAAAGAGGGTTAAATTTTAATTCCTGAACACACTTCAATTTGCGCTTCTTAACTCCTCATAACCATTCAGGATTTGAGCTCAAAATTTAAGTTTAAATCTAAGCTTCCGAGAACATTTAAAATGCTTTTGCAAGATTTTAATTAGAACCAAAAAATAACGGTTAAAATGAATTGTTGGTTACTCTGAAGTTTAAGGCGATCTTTGACGGAATTTTTTGAGATTTATCTTTAAAAATTATTTTCAAGAAGATACTGACTTAAAGAATAGTTTTATTTTAAACCGCAAACGAATCGACCAATTTTTCCATTTTCTATAATTACTTTAAATTCGAACCCCCCCCCCCCCCCTTGAACACAGTTCAGTTTGTGCTACTGAACCACTCCCTACTATTCAGATTTTCAGCTCAAAATTTAAGTTTAAGTCTAACCTTCCTAAATCTTTTAAAGGGATGCAAACAATAACGGCAAAAAATAGTTATTCGTTACTCCAAAGTCTAAAGCGCCCTCTAGCGGCATTTTTTGAAATTTATCTTTATATTTTATTTTTACGAAAATACCTAAATAAAGAATAGTTTTAGTGAAAACCGCAAATTAATCCACCAATTTTTCCGTTTTTTTTAATCATTTGAAATTTGAACCCTGTGAACACAGCTCAGTTTGTGTTACTTAACCACTCCCTATTACAGATTTTGAGCTCAAAATTTAAGTTTGAGTGTAAACTTACGAAAACATTTAATGAGATGCAAAACATACCGGCAAAAAATAGTTGTTCGTTACTCCAAAGTCTAAAGCTTACTTTTTTAACACCTATTATTTTGATATTTTCTCTTTATCAAAATCATTGTATCAAAAAAAGTTCTTTTAAGAACTAAACATAATCTGTCCAACTAGCTGATAAGGAAAGACATTCTACCGAAATAACTAACCTACACTTCATTTTACTATCGCAACAACAGTTGGCTAAAGCAAAGCACACTGGGAAAATAAAATATCGTCGATGTCGACAAACCCTGATAACGAGAATGCCTACACGGTTAGTTAGGACTCTCGCTAGGGTCTATAGACCCTAACGACACTAGTCTAGTGCACTACTCTAGAACACTGATGCATTACACTGTTAAAATTTTGAAACTTTTGCTGCATCGTCACTCCATCATTTTTACAGAAAACGATCAATGTACTGTATTATGGAGAACTTTCATTGGTCAAAAAAGAGATATTCTACAAAAGCAATGGACTGACAATGCAGCAAAATTTTAAATTTTTTTAACTTTTTTCAATTTTTTTCAATTTTAATGTATTTTAGGGATAACTTAACAGGGATTTTATCCAAATGTAGTAGTATGTTCAATATTGTGTATTCTATGGTGACACTAATCAATGAATATATGGATACAACCCCTCTTCTTTTTGCTGCATTTTGGGAATAACGAATTTTCAACTTATTCTATGGACGATTATTTTCAGACTTTTCAAGCTATGATTTTGAAATTTTCACAAAAGTTGCTCTATACTTTTAGCTAACATAATATGCAAATAAAATTTTGATATCGTTGACGCATGCGCAGTGAAAATTTTTTTAGTAAACCTACTCTTTTTTTCATACAATTTTTATTATTTTTTAATTCTAATTATAGGGTATTGTGTGCATTATTAATTGTCATATTTTAAGAAAAGAGTGTTTCTTTATACTAAGAATTCTGCAAATTATAAGCAAAAAAACTTGGCAAAATTTGGGACCATTTTTATAAAAAAAAAAAACCCTTCATTTCTCTACTAGTATACATGCTTTTCGCATAAAAATGAACACAGTTTACTACAATAAGCCACTTAATCATAATCTAGAGTTTGTGCGTTTTGCTACATTAGTTTTCACAAGTTTATCCAAAAGATATGCATTCTTTTTAAATTTGTTGACGGTCTCCTATGGAGTTTCGGGAAAAAAATCTTCACGGAAATGTATGACTTGTACTAATATATTTATGCACTAAGAATTTCGGGATAATTCCTCATGTATTTTTCTAGATACTTAACAAAATATCTAAAATCGCAAGTGGACGCTCATCAATGGCCATGTTGTGTAGCAGTTTCTCTTCGCTGAATTAAAGATTTGTCAGGAATGAGGAAAAAAGATTCAGATTTCCCTTTCTGTTTTCAATCAATGAAATTCTACTTTATATCCACATTTTAAAACATCGTCTAGAATCAACTATAGAAGAATGGCGCTGATATATAACGGAGTTTTTCAATTTTTCTATTATACTCGAAATTCTATTCAATAAATTCGCATTACCGCAAATTAAGAAATTTTGCTTCTCATAGAGAAATCGCTACGTGCCATCATGTGTGATAGAACAAGTTTACGAAAGGATGGCTGCGTATTTAAAGACGAATATTCTTAAAATGTGATTACAATTTTGAATTACGCTTAGGTAAACATAGAATATTTATGTTTAAATTGTAGAACAATAAGAATATGTTTCTTAAATTATACATTTTACATATTAAAAAGCATACATTTTTTTATCGTATTAACAAATAAATTGTAAAAAATGGATAAACATAATATTTAACATTTTACATTAATTCTCTCATTGCAGTTTTGATTATAAATGGGGATTTAATTTGAGATTTCTAAATTTTCAAATGCACTGATTAAGTAGTTTTAATTGCTTATGAAGGAGTGATGATTTTCCATGACAACAATTTTAATTCTATTGAGTAAACAATCGAAATATTGAAAAAATACTTACTACATAGTTTCCTCTTAACTTAAAATAATTACTTTTATTCATTATTTTAAAATTATTTTGCTACGTATCGTTAAAACCTATGAACACTGGCGAAAGATAATACGACTTAGTTCATTATAATACTGCATGGAAACGTCATTCACTGGGTAAATAAATATTTCCGTAAAGGTGTAGTATTATGTTGGCTAATACGAGCACTGAAATGCTAAATATTAAGAAAAATATTTCCGTAAAGGTGTAGTATTATGTTGGCTAATACGAGCACTGGAATGCTAAATATTAAGAAAAATATTTCCGTAAAGGTGTAGTATTATGTTGGCTAATACGAGCACTGAAATGCTAAATATTAAGAAAAATAACCGTTCCTAATAAAAAGGCATATGCTTTATATTTTTTTAAAGAACATAAAAGAAATCAAGAGTTTGAAAGCCGAACAAAAGGCCTACTTTCCATTCGATGTTCCTTCTATATCACCATGAAGTGGTAAGAGAAACAAAAACCTAAAACATCCGAGGAAGGTCTCTATACGTGCATACGTAGAAATATGTGAAAAAAAAAATACAGAATGTTCTTCTCATATGGATAAGTCTTTATATATATATATATATATATATTGGCGGAACCTCGATAGACCTTCCGCAAAAAATAACAAGTTTTTCATTTATTTGGCGATTAATCACCGATTGGCGATGAAACAGAACTTCAAAAAATACAATTTTATGTCGAATACTCTTAAACCTCTTCGTGACGAGAGTCGTTAGTTGAATTTTTAACCTTTTATCACCGGTTTTTGTAAACAGAAAATTTTTTGGAATTAAATCACAAAAATGCTCGGATCAAATAAGGTAAACTTTACAATAAAAATAGCTGGTGGGAATAATAAAGGATTCTAAGCGACAATTAACAAGCAAATTTCAAATGTACTAGAATAGTTTGCTTTTGTCAAGGAAAAATCCTGCTCGTCAAATCTCGTGTCGCTTTCATATTTCGAACCAAATATTCGAAAATATTTTATTTTTTTACAGACTTTCTACTAAAATTCAGCCACGAAATTTAACTGATCCTTTATTACATACGTAAGTAGTACAAGTAGCATTTTTTTCAACATATAAGTATGCCTGGCAAGGAGACCTTCTTTGTTAGTATCCTTTTTTAGCTCATTCGCTATTTTTAAAGTATAGTAATATAGGAATCCGTCTTTCTTCTCTATCTTTAAACAATGGAACTTTATTTCGAAGACCTGTTTGCTATAAAGCATCTTTTAGAATTAGGCTCAGATGAGTCAAGTTGTTTTAACGAATTCTTTCTCTTTCCCATTTAACCTTAACTTCTATTCAATAAATTCAGACTACCATAGTCTAAGAAATTTCATTTAAATTACGGAATACTGAAATCGTCATGTGCCCTCATGCGTAACAGGAGAAGTCTTCGAAAGAGTTAAGTGCACAGTTTGACAAATACTCTTAAAATGTGATTAAAACTTTGAATTACACTATTCCAAAACGTAGAATATTTGTATTAAAAAGGTAGAAAAGTAACAATACGTTCACAAATTTCTGAATTTTACATATAAAATGCATTCATAATAAATACAAGATATTAGCTAGAAGTGCAGTATTGTTGGATTGTAAATACCTCAATGTTGAAAAATATCGTACAATCGTAGAAAAAAGTAAACACCCCCTACTAACTCTGCAAAAATAATCGTACAATAAAGTTATTGGGGCCAAACAATTGGAAATAAAGTCTAATTTTAAAAGATGTATATAAAATTTGCTTAGGATGTCACCTACATATCGAAGCAAAGCAAATTTTTATTTTAATATCAACACTCATCCCCAAAACATATTTTTGAAACTTCACATTTGAAGCTGAATTTTAAAAAGTATAATGCAGAAACATCAAATATTTATTTTATACAGCTGTTAATTAGATAAACTGTCTAATTTAGTGAAGTTATTTACAGCTTCTTTACAATCTTTTGTGGTTTGCATTTCTTACAAGGAAGGTCTCCATACTGGGCATACGCAAATTTTTTTGAAAAAAAAATATTAATTGTACTAATTGTAATAAATAATAAAAAATACTAATACTCATGCATGTAATAAACGATCCGTGAAATTTAGCGGCGGAATTGCAAGAGAAAACATGTAAAAAAATAAAACAATTTCTTATATTTGGCGTGAAAAGACGAAAGTGTCACACGATTTGGCGAGAAGCATTATTCCTCGCCAAAAGCAAACGATTTTAATGCAACTGAAAACTCATGGATTTTTAGAATCCGTGTAAATTCTATTTAATGAATTTAAACATAAACAATGAGAGAGTTTAATGTATTATATATATATATATATATATATATATATATATATATATATATATATATATATATATATATATATATATATATATATACAGGGTGTTTCGCTACCAGACCGAGCAACTTTGAGGGGTGATAGTAGACATGAAGACAAATATTATTAAATGGGAAACCATGGGGCGCAAACGCCTTCCGTAGGAGCTAGGGGGTATTAAATTTTAAGATCTAAAATTTCAAACGATTATAAAAAATGGAAAAAAGGATGGATTCGTTTGCGGTTTTCTCTAAAATTATTCTTTATATCACGAATTGTTTGTAAAAAAAAAAAAAAATTAAAGGTTACGTTCAAAAATTGTCGATAGAGGGCGCTTTAGACTTTAGAGTAACGGACAACTGCTTTTTATCGTTATTTTGCGCATTGGGTTGAAATTATTTTAAAGTTTAGACTTTAACTTAAATTTTAATCCCAAAATCGGAAACATTGGGATCGGGTAACTAGCGAAAATTGAACTGTGCACAGAGGGGGGAATTTTAAACACTCATAAACATTATACAAACTGAACGATTTTGTTGCGGTTTGCGTGTACGTCATTCCCTTGGTAATTATTTTATTCAAAATGACGTACAGCATTTGTATCCCCATTTTTTCATAGAGGACGCTTTTGACACATCTCCGAAATTTCAATATCATTATTCCTGTATGATTTACTATCAGACCAAGATACTCCCAGGAAGTGTTAGGGATGCAAAGACGACTTGTAATCATATTATAATGCAACGTCTTCAACTACATTCTTTTTCCCCACACCTTTTGAGAGATACAGTGGATCAGTATTACTCCGTCCTTTGTTTGACTAAGTTGCTTTCTTAATTTTCTCTCCTTTTTGCTTTCTTTTAATTATGGCAACCAGTCCTGATATTAGAAAACAGTCGAAGAAGGTTATTTATAATGTATACAACTATTTAAAAGAGTTCGTTGCTTCCAATCCTGATGCAAAAATCAAAGATGTGTTTTTCTTACTCAGATTTTAATATATGAAAGATTTCATACATTAAAATTCTATTCTATTTCAATTTGCTTATTTTTTTAGAAAAAAAAAAGAAAAAAAAAACAGTTAATATTTGCCCACTCCACTTCCTCGAGTAATTTTGGGGTAAGTAATGCTGAATGAAATATGGATTTTAATGATCTCCCCCCCCCCTTCCACCCCAAAGAGCATTAGTTATTTGAGACACATATTAAAATTATTATAAAGAATAATTTTGCATCAAGCCATTTCAAGTGGCATGAATTGGTTGAACCATGTTTACACACCTCTCCCCCCCCCCTTTTTATTTATTTTTGTTTTAAGGATGCTGGTCAAGGAGAGCTCAAATTCTCGGATTCAAATCTGAATGTATTGCTCACTAAATTCATAAAACATTTTCATCCTTAAAAATTTAACACGCGAAAATTTTTCTCACTCCGAAAATATTTTTTCACATTCATGATGTAGCACATACCCTTTACTTATACCGTATACTCTCTGGCTTTTTTACGACTACAACACTATTATATCGATAATTGGATCATGACTGAGACGATAACAAGATAGCAACACAGTATAATGCAATTTATAAATAAATAACATGCATATTATACATACATACATACATATACACTATATGGCCATTGATTATTGGACACTTGCGATTTTAGACATTTTACTAAATATCTAGAAAAATACATGAAGTATCATCTCGAAACTCTCAGTGTATAAATATAATAGTATACGTCATACATCTCCGTGAAGATTTTTTACCGAAACTCCATAGGGGACCGTCAACAAATTAAAAAAAATGAATATCTTTTGAATAACCCTGTCAAAACTAATGTAGCAAAAGCGCTCAAACTCTAGATTATGATTGAATGCCTTATTGTAATACACTGTGTTCATTTTTATGCAAATAGCATGCACACTCGCAGAGTAATTAAGGTTTTTATAAAAATGGTCCCAAATTTGTCCAAGTTTTTCCATTATAATTTTCAGAGTTCTTAATATAAAATAATATTTTTTTCAGAAAATATGACAAACAACATTGCACACAGTACCCTGTAATCAGAATTAAAAAATAATAAAAATTGTATGAAAAATGAGTAGGTTTACTATATAATTTTTTACTGCGAATGCGTCAAAGATATCAAAATTTCATTTGCATATTATGTTAGCTAAATGTATAGAGCAACTTTTGTAAAAGTCTCAAAATCATAGCTTGAAAATTCTGAAAGTAATCGTCTATAGAAAAAGGACAAAATCTGTTGTTTCCAAAATGAAGCAAAAAAATGAGGGATTTTATCTAAATGTAGTAGTACATCGCGTATTGTGTATTCTATATTGACACTAATCAATGAATATATGGATACAATCCCTCTTGTTTTTGCTTCATTTTGAGAATAACGGATTTTCAACTTATTCAATTGACGATTATTTTCAGAATTTTCAAGTTATGATTTTGTGACTTGGAAAAATTTGGGACCATTTTTATAAAAACCTTAATTACTCTGCGAGTATGCATGCTATTTGCATAAAAATGAACAAGGCGTATTACAATAAGGCATTCAATCATAATCTAGAGTTTGAGCGCTTTTTCTACACTAGTTTTGACAGGGTTATTCAAAAGATATTCATTCTTTTTTAATTTGTTGACGGTCCCCTATGGAGTTTCGGGAAAACATCTTCACGGAGATGTATGACTTATACTATTATATTTATACACTAAGAGTTTCGAGATGATATCTCATGTATTTTTCTAGATATTTAACAAAATGTCTAAAATTGCAAGTGTCCAATAATCAATGGCCATATAGTGTACATACATACATTGTATATATATTAAATTGCATATATCCCTAATACCATGCATGGTCACAGTGACGTCACTGTGAGTCACTTTGGTCACATCACATCTCTGACCAAAATGCCACCACTCAGTGATGTCACATTGTGACTGAGATGTGACTTTCTTAAAAATCTTTAGAAATTTATAAATATCCTTCAAAACATGTTATTTATTTTAATAAACACGTTTCTGGCAATTTAAATATCGTCGCTTTTGTCACAGTTTCGTCACAATGTTAATGTCAAATTAGTCACAAATGACACATTTTTCAACGGCCATAACGACTTCACATTTTTGTCACTGTGACTTCACATCGACGTCACTTGACGTCACATCAACAATCGATGGTCACAAAGTCACAATGTGACTTCACAACGACGTTGCAGTGACGTCACCATGCTTTACGGGATATATATATTATTTGTTGCTGTAGTTATTTAAATTACCTCTGTAAAAAATGTTTTCATATATAAAAAATTCGTATTCAGTAAAAGTATTTTCATACATTTAAGTGTATTCAAAAATAAAAGCCAGATGTTTCCATAGGCTAGTTCCATGGGTTTTGTAGTGTAAGTCACACTACCTTGTGCTATGCTTGTTTGACACCGTTATTTTCGAAAAGTATGCTTGGCCTTATTCAATTAATGAGAATGTGCCGATAAAATAAATCACATTTTTTCGTACTAAAATACTGGTAGCCAAAAATCGTAGCCTGCGACTTACACCACAAGTACTCATGGAAATAGCCCATAGTAAAAAAATCGAATTGACAATGCTCAATTCGACTTTGAACTTGAAACAATTTTAATTAATTTAAATTTGAATTTCGTTTTAAATCTCAAATTTTGATAGTTAAATTTGAATATAAATACATATAAATATCAATATAACGAAATTATACTTAAAAAAAATTAAAGATGACAAAACCAATGATATCTCACATACCTAAATACGTTGAACATGAAACTTTTTTCCTTTAAGGGTGTATTTCGATTCAAGCTGCTTATTTTCCGATTTATATTTAAATTCATTTTCGCTCTAAAATGCATGAAATTGGCAAATTGTCGTATTTCGAAAGTACACAAGGTGCCGTGTTTGTCGATTTTTTGAAAAATGCCGAAAATACTGTAAAAAAGCAATCAAAAACGGCATTTTGAACCGATTTTTTCCAAAGCGGGAGATTTGGGAACGGAAAATGGTCATACTGAGAAAGTAATTGTTTATAAATCAAATTCTAATAAATTGAGCCTAAAACGACATCACACGGCACCTTATACGTCTCTAAAAATACCCTCAGCAAGTTTCATGTTTCTACTTTTAAAAATGTGTGTGAAATTGTATCGGGAAATTTCGAGCTGTTGAAGGTAGAAAAGCGTTTTTCGAATACACCCTTAATATGCATTTATGTTAATATATTAATTATATGATGTTAAAAAAAAAAAAAAAACATTTTTAAATTGCTTTTCATCGCCAACCGATGATAAATCTCCAAATAACGCAATGCTCATTATTTTTTTACGCACAGAGTACGGAGGTTCCGCCCAATTTTTTTCATAAACGTATTTATCCTCATGAGAAGAACATTCTGTAATTTTTTTTTTCAGATTTTTTGGAGTTTGCCCGTATGGAAACCTTCCTTGTTAGTTTAAACTAAAAAACAGGTTTGAGATGTTAAAATTTTACATTAAAAAACAAAGTATTTTTTATCTAAATATACTGTTTAAAACAGAAAATTGTTTGGAAATTTAATAATTAATCCCGTATTTTTTTTTTTTTTTTTTTTTTTTTTGTGAGTTTAAAAAACAAATTATGGCTGTTTTCAAATAGTTTATCTTCAAATTTGCGACAAAAGTGAAAAAAAAATACCTCTAGGTATTGTTTTATTAAGTTTTCATACTAAATGATTATGTTTTAGCTTCTAACTTATATTAGATTTTAAAATATATATATAATTATCAGTAAAGTTCTTATTTTCAAAACATCGGATATTTATCGAAAATATTGGATATATATATGTACACATATGTGTGTGTTTAATCGCATATTTTTCATTTATTCTGCTTACAAGTATTGAACTATCCGATTTAAGAAATGTATGAAATACTTGTAATTATAATAGTTTTTGAATATGTGA
This sequence comes from Maratus speculifer, assembly GCA_964019185.1. Taxonomy (NCBI): domain Eukaryota; kingdom Metazoa; phylum Arthropoda; class Arachnida; order Araneae; family Salticidae; genus Maratus; species Maratus speculifer. Next base: position 184,865,957 of record OZ025299.1, read on the forward strand.
ATGTGATTGAAATTTTATAAGTGATTTTGCAATGCGTTTTCTAAAACATTTAACTCACATTTTTTTTTCTTTTTTTATAGAAAAAAATGTAAAGAATATCGGCCAAAGCAAAATTAAAAATAAATATTAGTGTAAAGCAGCATAAGAAATCAATGTAGAAATAATTAGACAAATTGATTTTTTGCCTCAAGGCTCTTGATTAATAATACCATATTAAAAAAAAAAGATAATGAAAAGTTGGTCAGTTGGACTGATTCTTGTTATATCTTTTTAGATAGGTCTGCATGGTTTATATTCCAATTTATTTGAAGAACTAAAGTTAAATGTACTTATAAAAGGCATCACAATAACTTCAGAATAGTCATATTCGTCATTTTCATCTGAAATAGGGTTTTTGCCGTAAATACATAAGAATCTATTTAAAAATAACAAAAATATGTCATTTTGTGGAAAGCGTTGAAATGAATAATTTCGTGTTTACACTCCAAATTAAGCTTTTTCTTTGTGATTTTATTGTTAAAATGTTGATGTTAAATTTAAATGTGATTCAGATGTTAATGATAAATGTGATTTTAATGTTTTAATCACGGTTTCGTTCATTTAAAATTAAAATGCTGAAATGTATCAATATATATATATATATATATATATATATATATATACGATTACGCAAAATAACAAAAATTACTTTATCTGATAGAACTTTAGCTAAAGAGAAGCAAAAAAGCATGGATGGATTAAAACACAAAAAATGAGAGAGCGAAAATCTCCCCCCTTCCTAGCCAACTAATGTGTTTTGTTTAAATTAAAAAAAGAGGATCTGCTAATGTAACGTATAGAGCCATTTTTATCAAGAGTTTCTTGTAAGCTGCATGTCATCGATTCAAAGAAACTGTCAGCAGTACCTCTTTTGATTATCGGATCTCTTTTGATAATTTGCATTGCACAGATACGTAGAAAAGATTCAGGTTAAGATATGATATTTAGATAATGAAATAAGTTTTATGTTTTGCTTATATTATAATTCAGAATTACGCTCTAAGCCAATCGTAAGCAAGGTACCGTAATCCCAGCTAAAATGCTTCCATAGCTTGAGTAAAAAACACGTATTTTTTTTTTATTATGATTTTCTGCAAGTCAGAAATGTCACCTTAAACCAGAGAGTTTTTTAAGCGTAACTTGAAAACTACTTGGAAGAAAAATTTTAAATTTTGGATTTTCATAAAAATGGACATATGAACTATATATCCATTAAAAAAATTGTAGATTACAATTAACATTTTTTTCGAATATTAATTTCATAATCCGTAATTCATATAAAAAATTAAATTAAAAGATTCAATGTATTTATGTTTGGGTGCGTTACTATTATAACCACATATATACATACATACATACATACATAGAGGCATAATATAATCACAAAAAAATTATAATTTTAGGAGATATAAATAAAAATATGGAAATGTAAATTAACATTACAAGCTCTACATTTTGAATTTTTATTAGTCAAAAATGTATTATTCAAATGACATGAAATTTCATTTTTAGGCACAGTTCGAACCAAAGATTTAAATATATTATCGTAAGTCTTGCGGTTGGAAAAAAAAAACGTTTTGGTAGGTATTTATTTATCTATGGCCCTTAAACAAAGTTTATATACATCATTTAAAAGCAGACTTTCATTTAAAAACTCTCGGTGCCTTGAAATAGGTTCGTATACATTTCTTTTCTTAATTATAATTATAATTTTTATTTATTTATTTATTTATTTATTTATTTTTTTTTTGCAAATTAAGAAACATGTATAATTTTTTACATTGTGATAACTACATTACTAGTTCTTAATCTAGCTCTTATCAAACATAAGTTTTAAGAAAATATAATATTACCTTTTACGACCTATGCGCAATTCTAAAAAGCGTTCCTTTATCTTTAAGAAATCTGTGAAACATTATATGTTCGAGATCTAAAGAAGCATTTCTGAAACAAAATTTTTATAGTAATACATAATTTTCGGATACGTTTCAGAGTAGTTTTACAGTGCATTAATCATTTTTTTTACCCTGTGATATAACTGAGAATTATATTAACCCTCCAAGTTGCAAGTTTTAATATTTTCTGATGATTCTAAGTTGTTCATGATTTGAACAAGAAATTTTATTTTATTATATGCAACAACTTCCTTGGGGGTGTCTATTTATTTTTTACAATAAGTGCAAATTATTAGTTTAAAATATGAAGAATTTCGAAAATGAAAATAACTGGGGTTAAATAAGACACCAATGGTACTAGGAAGGATAAGAATTTTGCAGAAAGTTTTGTATTTTTAAGTATAAATCTAGTCGTAAATTAAAATATATTTGGGAAAAAATTATCCTCAATCAATTACCAAGGGAATGGAATAAATCTCTCAAACCGAGATATATCGAAAAAAGAAATATTGAAAGAAAATTGAAATTTTATTTAACATGAGAAAACAAGTGTTGCAAGATAAAAATTTAATTATCTATTCCCAGGTACTATCATAAAAAGTTAATTAATTTAAGTGTTAAAAAAGATCATTAAATTTATACTTTTTAAAATGTATTTAAATTTTATTAGATTTATATACGGGCTCATTCCATTACAGTTAAATGAAAACTTTTTAAACAAGTTCAAGATGAAATATTTTTACCTTAAAAAGTATCTGACATTAAAAAAATCATTTTTTGAAATTTTATTTCGTCACCAACCGGGATAAACCGCCAAAGAAATAAATATTCATTATTTTTTGCGGGCGTTTTATCGGAGTTTCGCCGAAAATTTGTTTACAAAGATATCTATCCACAAGAGTCCATTCTGTGATTTTTTTTTTTATAGAATTTTCTGATCATGCCCGTATGGAGAATTTCCTTGTCAGATATATGTGTAATACCCAAAATTTGTAAATTCCTTTTACATATCAGTCCGAGCAAATTCGTAACATTTTCTAACATTTACACATTCTTTTTATTTTTTAAAGAGATAAAAATTACACACATTGATACAGCTAAAAAACACAAATAAATACAGGTACATTTTAACGACAACTAAATAAATTTTATGACAAAATGGAAATTTACAAATTCACACACATAGGATTGTAAGTGACTAATTTACACATTTATTTTTTAGAGTGTACAAACTATGGTGTACAATAGATGTTAGTGTAATGTACGTCACTTTGATTGTAAACATTTATATAAGTTTTATTTTTTCAATATTCATTAGTTGAAGAGTTTTCTTGGTATCTATTCTTTCTCAGAAGTATACTGAAAACTTAAAATTCATATTATGAATTTTATTTAAATGTTACATATGACTGTAATGTCGTACGAAATTAACTTAAAATATTTCATTCTTTGGGCATATTTGCCAATTAAGAATAATCTTGCACATTAAAAAGTAAATTTTAATCTATTGGCTCATTGATATATCCAAATAAGAAATTTTCTTGTTGGTACTTTTCTTCAACTCACCATGAACATAAGAAATATTTATCAATTCCTGAACAAATTCTTCAGTAGAACGATGAACATTTTTTTTTTTACCTGGTCTACTGAACTCATCTTTTATTTACACTATTTTCTCTGAAAAATATGTATGTTACATGAAAAACTCATGTTAAATCCGAGGTTAATCTTCGGTTAGCACAAAATATAAGGAAAAAATTCTCATAGATGTAAGTTAAAAAAAAGTCTCATCGATTGTAAAGACTTACAATGGTTTTGTTTTTTCTTGATGCATTATTTCAAGTTCCTCCTTGGCACATTTCCTTTCTCAGAAGGATACAGAAGCTGTAAATCAAATTCGTGTCTTTCCATCAAATCCCATATATAACTGTAATATTTTGGGCTGAAGGCCAAGTACGTCCAAAATATAAAAGAAAAAGATCGGTGATTGCAAAGAAAAGTTTTTCCTAGTTGGGAATTTGCGAAAAAATTGGCATTGCATCTGCAGTATATGTACGTTTATGAGTAATATTTTCAACACTTAATGTATGGTCTATACATCATTTTTATTTTTTATGAAACAAGACTTCAATCTGCAAAAATGTTCTGTCTAAAATTAATATTCTTATATATCTATTTTTGGCACATTATGTGATCCTATGAACAGTCGTCATTTATGAATGTTTTAACGTTTAAGTAAAAGCTAATAATTTGTAGAACCAACCAGCTCTTTTCTCTATTAAGAATAGCATTAAATTTTAATGTCCGGAAAATCCAATTTATGTAGATAAAGTAGTTTTCTATGTATTATTTAGAGAAAAGTGAAGCGTCTATTCAAACGAATATAGAGTATTCAGTATATGTTTGGATTATAGTGAGTGTGACGATCTATTAAAATAATAAAGGAAAACAAAATTAAAACATTTGCGATGTGTTATTAATTTATTGAATTTTTTTGTTGATTTTTTTTTCAATTTAGCTTTTTTACATCTGAGTTTTCTTCATTCATGTTTTATTCAGTTTTTTTACATAGGTATTTTTAATTAATGTAGTAAAAAAATAACGTTTCAATCCCATGCAATGAAGTTAACGTGAGGTTTGGACTTTATCAGTCGTAAAAAGTGATTTTTAGATGAATAGTTTTCTCAATTTTCCATAAATGTATAGATGCTGTTTAAAGCAAATATTCAAAACTAGAGGTCTACAATATAATCGCTATGCACTACCAGTAATAAAAATTGAATAAATAAACCCCTTATCTCATGATAGAATTATTTTTATTTAAAGGTCAAAACAATCTATTGAAAAGAATCTACTATGAGTAAAAATGGTTCAAGACCGCTTTTCAAAACAAATGCGTGATTGGATTATGTTTCTCAGATAAAACGGTGAACAAAACGAAACCATTCTGGAATTTTCCTAAAAACACTTCTAAGGAGTTGTTGCTAACATAAATATATGCTTACAAGAAAAAAGGAAAAAATAAAAAATAAGAAAAAATGCTTAAAAATTGCATCTAAAATAAAAGACATAATCTCTCATTTTAAAATGGAATGAAATTTAATAATATTTCATGTTAAATGTTTTATTAAATATATATATATACAGGGAGAAAAAAAAATCTTAATAAATATAACCTATCAATAAATCTCAATATATTGAGAATGATTTTTATTTGAAATATACATGATGCCAATTAATATGTACATGTGTGTGTGTGTGTATTTGGCTAGATACATGTTTATTTTTAATTAATAAAAATAAATTAGCTGTATGTATTTTATAGCTTTTTTCCTGTATTTATTTGCAACATAATTAGATATTCATTCTGTTATGTTAGTTGATGTATTTGTATGTTACGAAAAGGTAGGAATACCCATTTTTCTCCCTTAAATCAGTTTTAATTTATTTTTCTTCTTGTGTTTCTATCTGTTATGAGATAAAATGCTTTATACTGTAAAGTAAAATCTAGATTTTTCTTCTTCAGGTGACTACTGTTTGAAATAATTCATTTTTAGTAATAGTTGTAATCGAAAATGTAATACTACGTGTTGCTTTGTATGTCATTTTTATTTATCTTCATTTTATTTTTCTACTGTATTTTGGGAAACTGGTGATTATTTCATTTCTATTTCAATTGGTTTTTTTTATTTTATTTCATACTGTCAAAAAATTAAATTGCGTTGGATTGTCAGTATTTTCAAATTACTTAGTGGGTTCCTATAACAAATTAACAAGCTTTAATGTATATTTTTGAATAATAATTATTAGCTGTATAATATTATTACATGCCATCTTCGTTTCAAATTTTAGTTACTATTGTTATGTGAATTTGCAACATACATTTTCTTCTAATGGTTGTTCACATATAACCATATTAGCAATAATAAATGATTATTTATAATTGCGAATATGCAAATTAAAAATAAAGTTTCATTATTAAAAAAAATATTTAAAATATATTATAATATGAAGCTAGACAAAAAATTGAAAATGAAGTAAAGCACTGCATATCATAAAAAATATTGAAAATTTGACATATATTTAAAAAAAATGCAGAATATTCAGCCCAAAGTACATTAACTTGGTTTGTACACTTCAAGGACATTCAAGCACCTTTTACCAGAATATTTGTAAGGTAATATATGCCTTATATAATATTGAAAAATTCTATCTATAGATATAGAGACCAGTATTTATAAATTTCTGATGCTAAAACACAAAAAACCCCTTGAATCAATTGTTCTTTCGAACCCAGTTTGATGTAACATGTACAATTTAATGAGAGCATTAAACATGAAATGCTAAAAATGAAAAATCTGGGCTATCGTACACAAAAAATCGAAAAAAAATCCACATAATCAAGCCGAAAATAACAAGGTATCATATATTACATATATATAGCTGTTTACATAAAACAGTTTTTATGTAAATATTTTGCTAAACTTTACACATAGAATCAATTATCTATGTTCAAATGAATCTAAAGCCCATAATTTAAAATCTGATTATCACGGATCTATAAACTATAAATAACCTTAATAAAGTATTAAATCATTAATACAAATTTAGTGTAACTATGATTTGTTTTTTTTATACACAAATACACAAAAAATGTAAAGTGTGTTATTGCTTGGATATGGTCGTTGTTTAAAGACCTTGAGTCAAATTCAGTTGATTGCTAATGGAAGTGGTAAAGTGTTGAATGGTTTTGTATGAAAAATTTAAGTATATAATTAATTTGTGATTAATTTTACACATATATGTATATTTTAATTGGAAGAGAAAAAAAAATATTGTTTAATTCTTAAAAGGTATGCAAATTATTATAACTACATTTGTATTATTTTTTCAATAAGTTTTATTAATCCTGCTTGTCTTTAATATCATTATTGAAATATTTAAATTTAAATTTTACATCTTTAAAGATTTTATTGTTATTTCACATCCTAATTATAAACCTAATTATTTTCTCTCCATGATATATTATTAGATGTCTAAACTTTTAAAATATGATAAAAAGTCAAATTTTTTCAAAATTCTACGCGAGAATAACACTCTAAACTACATTTTATACATATATTTGAAATTAAGAAACTTAATAAAATTAATATTATAAATAATTTTCAAATAAAGAATAAAATTGGATTTATTTTTCCCTAAAACGAACGAAAGATGGCATGCGATTTTAATATAACGGTAAGGATTGCTATCCAATTTATCAAACCCTGAAACACACGTAAAAATAAGTATAACCGGCAGCAGTAAGTTCTTATTACAAATTTAGTTACAAATATTATACTGTTAGAGTCTATATTTTAAACTATAAAAAAGTAACTAAAATTTTTCCTTACATATAAGACGCTTTTACACAACTTCAGTTTAACCTCGTATTTACGCACGACTTGTCCCGGTCATTCTTGAAATATTTTAGTACAGTAGAATACCCAAACTGTTATGTAGCATCTTTTTAATTAGGATAAATTAAATATTCTCTGTCACAAATCAGCTAAGAATTGCTTTCTCTATGTTTTTATAGAGTTTTTAGGCTGTATGAAACATATTATAATTTGAAATGACGAAAATTTAAAATAGGAAAAAGGCATTTTTTTTATTTATAGCATTTTCTTATAGCATTTTTTTTATTTATTCGTTTATTTATTTTTTATTTTTTTAAGATACAAATATCTAAATTATCATTTCTAAATTATTTCAAATATATATTTTGCGATAAATATGGTATTATTTTGAATAAAAAAGATTTCAATCAAATTATTCTAGTTGTTTCTATGGAAAGGAAAGTAAATTAACTTAGTCCATTGATCGAAAAAAATTCTTAATGTAATACTGACAGTAAATGAAATGGAACATTAGGGTAATGTAATAATATTAAAAGCAACTGCTTAACAAATAAGAAGAAAGCAATGAACTTAACACGTCAGTACCATGTTTATAAAACCATTGTTTTAGAAAATACGAAACGCGTATGGATAAAAACAATAACAATATAATTAAAACAAATGGAAGAAAGTTGTTAATCTTATGAGCAAATCTGTACACAAAAGGGACATGCTGCAACATTTAGTGCATAATTTAAGAAAATTAAGTTTGTTCCATCATGAAATTAAGGATGGATGAAGAATTTTCTGAAACTTAGCACTTCAACATATATTATTATTATTTTAAGGATAAATGTAGAAACATACATTTTTTGGTCAAATTGAATGATTTATTATACGTTAGGCAGCTAATATGACATTTATACAGCATTATAAAGTAATAAAACAATGAACATTTTATTTAGCGATTTAACAGATTTTAAAAGATTATCGAATATTTTTAATCTTATGAGCCCAGTTTTTGTTTTTATCACACACTTTCTTTATTACATGAGTTTTTCAATTACTTGTACTTTGTGATAAGAAGAAAAAAATGCACGATAAAAATGAAATGAAGTGGAGATATTTAAGAGCAAAAACTTACGCTTGCCTGAAGTTTTTTTTTTCTTTTAGGTAGATTTCGTATGAAATACTGCCTATTGCATTCTCTCCCATGTTGGAATTTCTGAAAAATTTTTGCAGATGTACACCGATCATGACTTCTAAACCCTAAAACTACCATCAGTAAAAAAAGTTTATATATATATATCGGTGTATATCACTTTCTTCTGGACACGATAACTTCCATAATTATGCTCAGATCTTCTTCAAACTTTTACATAAAATCGAGGGGCATAAAATCTCAGTCGAGTTCGTTAATGGGCAAAATCGAATCAAGGGGGGGGGGGGTGGAAAGGGAGGGTTTTTGTGAAAACAGAAAAAACGCGATAACTTCTTAACTAAAATAGATAGCGAATCAGTTTAAAGTTTATATTACTTCTAAATAATGGGCTAAAAGTTTCTGTATGATAGATTTTTGATAAAATTAAAAATGGGGTCAAGGGACGAAAAAAAACAGGGTTTTTGGGAGAAAAAAAAATTATAACTTCGTCAATTCTCAAGATATCAAATCCAACTAAATTTTGTATAAATGTTCTTAACATTATCTAAAACTTTTGTATTTACAAGTTTTTGATAGGATCAACTTTTATTGCTGAAAAAAATTAAAAACGAAAAGAAAAAGGGGGTGGAAAAAGAAAAGAAAATCATAACTTACTCAATTCTTAAGCAATCAAATCTAATTAAATTTACTTTACATCTTCTCAATAATATCTACAACTTTTATATTGACAAGTTTTTCCTAGGACCAATTCTTATAGCAGACAAAGAAATAAATTAAACAAAAATCGGAGTTGGAGTAAATACTTCAAATCCAAACTGCTTATATTGTGACTCGTTTTTTGAATTCATTTTCGATTTTAAACGCTACCAAATGGCAAATCCTCTTATTTAGGAACTGTATAATGTGACTTATTGACCAATTTTTTGATAAAGGCAGAATATATTTCAAAAAAGGCTGTCAAAAAAGGTACTTTGAATAGAATTTCCCTAAGTGAACGTGATTGAAAAAATTGAGGAAGTATAACAAATTGCGTTTTTTCTGAGTTATTTTTAAATCCATTTTTGTTCTCAAACGCATTCAATTGACAAGTTTTCTGATTTAGGAACTGTATAATGTGATGGATTGGCCAGTTTTTTGATAAAATCAGAATATATTTCAAAAAAGGCTGCCAAAGTGGGCACTTCGCACAAAATTTCCCAAAGCGATCGTGATTGAATTGAGTATGAGTATGCCATTCAAATAACAAATTGGTTATTTTAAGATTCATTTTTAAATCCAATGTTGCTCTCAAATGCGTTCAGCTGACAGTTATTTATTATTTAGGAACTGTGTAATGTGCCGTATTAGTAAGTTTTTTCATAAAGGCTTAATATATATTTTTAAAAAGCTGTCAAAGAGGGCACTTCGCACAAAATTTACCTAAGCGATTAAGGAATTGAGGATGTATTCAAATAACAAATTAGTCATTTTATGATAAATTTTAAAATTCAATTTTGCTCTCAAATGCATTCATTGACAGTTATTTGTTATTTAGGAACTGCGTAATGTGCCGTATTAGTCAGTTTTTTGATAAAGGATAAACATATATTTTAAAAAAGCTGTCAAAGTGGGCACTTCGCACAGAATTTCCCAAAGCGATCTTGCTTAAAGAATTGTGGATGCATTCAAATAACACATTGGATACTTTATGACTCATTTTTTAATTCAATTTTGCTCTCAAACGCATTCAGATGACATTTTTTTGTTATTTAGGAACTATATAATGTGCGTATTGGTCGATTTTTTAATAAAGTCAGAATGCATTTCAAAATATGTTGTCAAAATGGACGTTTGAGCCTAATTTCGCTTAAGTTATTTTGATAAAACCACTTCTTACAGAAAAATGAACTTAAAACTTTTTCAAAAGCGCACAATATTGTAGTTAAATTGGGTTTATCTTTAATAATATTCTATTTTTTGTTGTTGCAATGAAAACTCTTCGAAATCTACCTCCGTCTATAGGCCAAGCCGACAGGGATTTTTTTTTTTTTTTTTTTACTTATAGTAAAAATTCACATACTATATATAAGTGCAAGTTGCATTAAAAACTGTTTGTTTTTTTAACTAGATCTTTAAGTCGTTATTTCGTGGGAATGATCTGATGTTTGAGGGATCACACGTGTAAAATAAATTATAAGATTTTAAGTATTTTAGTACCAGAAATTTCGTGAAGTACTGGTCACTTACGTCTAGATATTTTTTTCGTGAAATTAGTCAAGTGTTTCTTCACAAAAATTCTGTTGAAATGTACTTAAAGTCCTAGAAACCTCGAAATCCCACTGACATAAAGCAGCTATAGCACATAAGAATGAATGCATCCTTTCATAATTAACGGCACCTCTTCAAAGAGCTCTCTTTTTACTTATGCTTTAGAAGTATATCTGTAAAAACTGTTGATTTTTTTGAAAATTATAAATTGTATGAGCATTGACAAAATAATTTTAAATCTTTTTGTTCAATAAAATAGATTTATTTTTAAGCTATTACGAATTATCTTCTTTTGTTTTGTTACTTTTGCTATAAAACGCTTCTAATGTTTTGGAGAGCTGCCAACTTCTATGCGTATTTACACCACATAAATATGTTTTAAACCATGGTTTTTTCATTAAAATAGCCGCAATATTTATTTAATATCATGTATTGTACTACATATTGTGACTTATTAAGTAAAATTTCTGGTTCGAATATGATTGTTTGACTTTAAATGGGCGTAGAAGTTGGCAACCATGGTTCTGTTATACTTGCTGCTATTTACTTTAAGTAGATAGATTTAATATATACTTTTGAAATTTATGCAAGGATATGCAACACTTGACATTGATTAACTGCTTAATGAGTTTTAAATAATCAAGGTCCAACGTACAAAATACTGCAATTTAAAGTCACTTCCTATTTAATCAATAAATCACAGCTCTTCGTCCTTTAATAACGACACAAATTAATCTCAGAATTTCCTGTATGAAGTAACGTTTGCACCCCTGTATCAGCTTACGTTCACTGAAAGGCCAGACCAATTTATAAATCCATTACCGTAAATTCGTTGAATCTTCCCCTGTTTGCTACATCGTGACCCATAGGCGTTCGGAACAGGCACGCAAGTGACGGATAAAGACTCAATTAATTAATTCGGGAATTTCGGAAGGGCACGAGTGAAACGAAAACTGAAATACTTCAGACTAACTAGGTTCTAGATTAATTTTAATTTCATTTTGTAGATTGTTTGCATTTAGAAAGTGTTAGAAATGGGGTTATTTTAGCGTGTACTGAGATAAATCCACTAAATATCTAATGCTAATTGACCAAAAATTCATAAGTGAGGCAATTTAAATTGATTTATAATTGCTAAGAATTTGGAATTAAAATGCGATATAAAATTTTATTGGATTTCATAAATGAACACTCCATACTTTTCGTGAATTCAATGTTTCCGAAAAACAAGAATTGAGAAAACTAATAAAATGATTTAATGCTATGAAATTAATTGAAGTTATAAAATAAATTAGTCTGCTTCATTTTCATAAATGTATATTGAAGTACAGATTTTAATAACAACAAATTTCACCTAGGAACAGCTGAATAACGTAATAAAATCTTATAATTTGAAACTTCTTATTCTCACTCATCTCTTTTATGTGAAAGTATTTCTTTTAAATATAGTTTGTTATGTTGTTATAAATATAGTTTACATTGTCTAGACTCATTTCGAGTAATAAAGTCTACGCTAAATGTTTAATAAATATAATTGTTATTTGATTCATAGGTTTTCCGAACTAGCGAGAAAGAGACGATTAAATATTCGATTCAGAAATTTCTGAAGGGTGCGATTTTCAAATGAAACTCAAATACTTCAGTCTAACTCGGAGAGAAATGAATGTTTATTTGGTATTGCAGATTCTTTGCATTTAAAAGATGTTAGAGACTGGATTATTTCAGCATATATCTACTATGAATACAATTAATTTCTACTGATAATTAAGTTCGAAATAAAAAATTTTAATTCGCTTTGTAGATTACATTTAGAATTGTTACACATAGGGTTAATTTAGCGTAATACTGTAAATCTAATGCTAATGGACTAAACACTTATAAACTAGGCACTTTAAATTGATTTATAATTAGTAGGATGTTGAAACTACAAACCGAATAAGATATTATTGAAATTCCTTAATTAATATTCATACGTTTGCTTAAACCTATTTCCTGAAAAATAAAGAATTATGAATAATATAGAATTAATTTTATAAAACTAAAATTCATTGAAGCAATACAAAACGTAGTGTTTATCGCCTTCATAAATGCAAGGTTAAACTAAATCTCCACTAACCCTAATTTCTCCTTGAAATTGCTGCCAACATATGAAGACGTGATTTCCAAAACACATCGTTTCTGCAATTTAAAAAATCAAGTTTTTACTGGTATCTGTTTTATTGGTGTACCTGCACAGAATAAAACAATGATATCTGAAAAAAATTAGTTTTTCTGTGTACTAATGGCATTGTAGAATCTTGATTCGCATTAAAAATCAATGAGCACAATCAGAGGTTTTTGGCTAATTCCGAAAATTCGATTTTTTGGATAAGGCGCGTTTTAAAACACAAATGCTCATATATAGGGGAGAGTGGGGATACTTGAGCATAGGAGATACTTGAGCCACCCCTATTATCTCTACAGTTGATTAATTTTTCTTTCTAAAACTGGCAAAATGGTAACATATTTATAGTTCTGAACATGTAAAAAAGAAATCACATACCTTGGTACCATTTTGAAAGTATGGTAATAGTTGTTTTTTCCTCATCAGAAGTAAATATTTAGGTGCATGTTGTTTTTGTTTTTTATTAACAAAGTTTTGTTTAAAGTTGCAACAATATATATAAATTTAATAAGTATAATGTAAATTGTATTTTGAATCTAAAATAGTTCAAATAGCTGCATGCTTTACTTAGTAAAACTCTGATAAACAAAAATAGTGGTAATGGGGATACTTGAGCCAATGAGATTGGGGATACTTGAGTCATGGCACAACCATTCCCACTAGGAAATTAGACATGGGTGAAACCAACAAAAAATAAAATTACACCTTATATTCATTAATAGATTTTTTACTGGATAAAAAGGAGCATATAAAGACCTAGAAAAAAAAGTTTAAAAATGGATGTTTTTTAAATGAAAATATCCATTTTACTTTTCATTTTGACTAACAAAATAGCCTGTTTAGATAAATGTAGACATAGTTTTCAATTTAACATTTATTAAATTAAAATAACTTTCAAAATTGTTTTAGAGGTTATAATCTAATACTTTCATTGAAATTGTAAATATTGTAATTGTAGCCTCTGTTAATGTAATTCTTTTTTTAACACTAGAACAGCCGGATTTTGGACATACCTAAAACCGCCGTTTGGTGTCAATTTGACCCCCATGAGAAATTCAAGCCATATTAAAATAAATATATTTTTTAAATGATAAATGAGGTTTAAATTGAAAAATATAAAAGTTTTTAAAGGTTTTATAACTTTTTCTTTTTTATTTATTTACTTTTTAGAGATCGTTTATCCCAATTTTTACTCTCTTAAAACGAAAGAGTGGATTTGGCTGCTCAAGAAAGAGTTCTAATTTATTGGATCGTAAATGAGTTGATTTTTAACCGATTCAGTCATCTTGGTTTGATTTTTTCTCTTTCTAATCCACTCATACAGCTTTAAAACTAAACAACTCAACTCAATAATGAAACAGCTCTTTTCCGGCGCTGATTTTCGCCGCTGACTCGTCACGTGACCTTGCAAGATAAGATGGAGACTTCCGGCGTTCGCTAAACAATTTGCTGAAAATGCCTTTTTTACGAAGTAAGTAAGTTTTATATAAGTATTTTATTTTAATTATGCTTTCTTTTAATAACTTTCCCTTCTCTTTTTAACAGACTAAAATTCATAACAGTATCATACCTTGAAATTAAAATGTCGTGTCACACGGTAATATTGAGGATGTGTTTAGTGCATTTCTATATTAATAATTGGTGTTACAGTGCTGCTACAAAACTTTCGTGCTTTAATAAAATAAATTACTATATTTAATCAGAGTAAAAATTGTTAATGGAATGTAAATATCTCGTTATTTAATTGCCTTGTATTAAAGTTTTGTAATTATTATATCTTTATTCATAGAAATTTATCAAAACATTGTATTTACGTCTTGTTTGCAGTGTCTTAGTAAAAACGTGCTCCGGATTACATTATACACATTTCTAAGATTTTTTTTTTCCATTCTTAATGTTGAACTTGTGTTACTGTTTTGTTTGGCAATGTTTCATACTGTTATTGGGCAAAATTATTGCATGCATGGTCTGTATTATAATAATCTGCTTAATATTTATAAGTTGTTACATAATGCATGCAAAAATAATAGTTTTCTTGTGCCTGCTTCCCAGGTAGCTTTAAATCTAAATGAGAATTTATAAATAAAACGAAAACAGTGGACAAAAGTTTGCCTTTCTATACTGGTAAATGCAAGTATTATTTCCTAAATATTATGCAACGATACCAAAAAGCAAATCCTCTTTCTCTTTAGAAAATACCTTGTAATATCATCCCTTTCCCTTAACATTTTTTATGCATAGCCCAGTGGTAGAATTGATTTTAAAAAAAGTTACTGGTCCCAAAGACCAGTACGCATGAGAGTTTACTGGTCAGAAAGAGTCATCAGTAACCCGCTACATAAAATTCTATAAAATACTTTAAACCGTCCCCCCCCCCTCTTCACACACACACTCCTACTAGAATGTAAAATAAACCAAACTTCCTTTGCAGTTATACAAAATTTGTGGCATAATAAAATGGAAAATTACTTATTTTATAAAAAAGTATGTAGTGTGTAAACTAAAACTATAAAATTGTGTATTTTATTTCCGATCATTTATTTAACAGATAGTAAGGATTAATGCATTATTTTCTTATAATTATTTTTTCAAGTAATATTTTATGGTTTGTGTTTGGTACGGTTTTCTCAGGCAGGAAAATTTATTTACTTGTCAGAGATGAAGTAGGTGTGCAGTGGTGTAGCTAGGATGGGTGACATCCCGGGACAGATGTAAAAGGTGTCAAGCTCCCCCCCTCCTCCTCCTCCATTCCAATCTGTCATATTTTTTCAATCTCAATTCTACATTCTTATAAAAAATAACCTTACCATTCCTTATTTACCTTTTGTCCTTCTGCATAAAAAAAACCGCAGAAGTGAATCATCACTCAACCCATAGTCTGCACAAGTCAATGCCGTGTCTATACGTAGAAGAAAATTCTTTCTTTTAAAGTTTGCTTTTGTTACCCACTCGTTGACTAGGTTGGTTTTTGTTCCCTGGTGCATATCTTATTTAGACACACCATTCTGTATAAAACTTCACTTTAGCAAAGAAAAGAAAACTAGCTGTATTGCATCATGAGCTAAAAATCTCATTTTATTTCCTAATTAGTCTCGAAAATTTTATAAAATTGTATTTTTTATTTGCAAATAAAGATTTGGTGTCACCCTTTAGAGGATGACACCCGGGTAATTTCCCTAATCAAGAAGAATTTCTTTTACCGCTTGACTAAAATCTTAAAGATCAATGAGTTATGTGTCTCTATATTCAAAATCACCATGCATCTTATGACAGATTACTTAAATAATTTGCTTTTTTAAAAAATATTTTATACTAAATATTATCAAATGTTTTTAATCTATTTTAAGTTTGATAAATTCACATGTTTAAGCTTTTTCTTTAGAACAATAGGTATGTTCATCAGCACAATTTTAAACCTATCAATACAAACGCAGGAATAGTGTTAAAAATAGAAATTATTTATATCCAATAATTTGAAACATTTAAATTAAATATAAAAAAAGAGATAATGTCATTATGTTTTTATTAAAAAAGGACGATTTTTGAAGGAAAAAAACTGTTGGTTTAAACTAGGGGTGCACAATCTTTTCAAGAAAAGGGCCACTTACAAATATGCCTCGGTGGTCGAGGACAATACAGAGATAATTCAGTTTCGAGGAAGTGATCTATGGCCTATAATCCGATAAAAAATATAGTTTCAGAGGGGAGTAGGAAGGACTTAATTTTGCTTACCCAATCAAAACTTCCAATTCAGTTATTAAGGATATATCAAGAGTTTTTACATTTGTATATATATAGCACATGCAGCAAGGAATATTTTCAAGATGTAATAATTTTCCTTAACTTTATTGAGGAAAGTACATTATTTTGTTAATTAAAAATGCTAAAAAACAAATATAAGTGATTGGTGCCAATAATAAAAAAAAAAGTAAACTTAATGAAAGTGGAAGAGATAAGAAAACAATCAACAAGATTTTTTCTGTGCCTGATCAATGAAATTCCAGATTTTTTTTGTGCTTTATCAACAAAAATTTCAATTTTTTTCCAGTTGTAAATTGATGAAACTCGCGGGCCACAGGTTGTGCATCCTTATTTTAGTTTATTACTTATTTTAATATTTTATTATATTGTAAGCCCTTACAATAGTTTAGATTTCCTTGTTAGTTACATTCAAATTACTGTTTAAAAAATGTAAAGGAAATAATGACCAGAAATCCGCAAAATTCTAAAATCTGCAAAACCTCTGGTCCCAAGCTGTGCGGATTTGAGGAAGTCTACTGTAATAGCAGTATTACTAGCAAAGTGCCAAATTTTGACCTACTTGTGATATCCTTAAATTTGGCAGCAAAAATAATTTGCCATATATAAAAACAATTTAGTGAAATTTTCTATCTTTTAATGCATTTTTTAAAAATGTACAGTATTGTGCATGTTATATTAATAAAACATGCCTTATTTTTTTTCATTTATATTTAATAATAATAATCTGGTTTATGTAAGTCTGTAATGTTTCAAACAATTTCTAACCGGCTTCCTGGTATGTTAGAATCATAAAAGTTGTACATAATGTTTTTGATGACAATATAGCATTAATACAGTTGCAATTATTAAATTTAATTCATTTTCATTCAGTTAACTCAATATTAGGTGTCACCCCCACAATTCATTGTGGTGTGTCATCGCTTTATTCTTGTGGCCTATAATCTGATAAAATATATGAATTAGAGGACCCTTGGGGGGAGGAGATTAACCCTTTAAATTTACTTACCCAGTCAAAATATCAAATTCAGTTGGTAAAGATATATCAGCAATTTTTACATTTGTATATATAACATATAAAGCTAAGATTATTTTCAAGATGTAATAATATGCCTTGATTTTATTCACGAGAATAAATTTTGTTTTATTAGCAATGCCAAAAACAAGCTTCTTTGAAGGTTTAAAGGGGGGGGGGGGTGAGATCTCTAGCAACCAGGCTGTAGTTTCAATTTATCCACAAAAGGTCGCCATGACTAGAACTCACAACCAACTACATCTTGTCGATACTCTACTGAAAGCAAAGAGTAGCTGAACAAAATCCATCAGATGTACAGAACTTACGACTAAAATGAACAAAGGAACGAAAAACTGACCAACCATCAATTTGATCTTCTGCTTATAGGCTGGATCAAGTTTTCCGGAGAGGTCTAATCAATCAGGATGTCGGACTCAGTCAGGGGTGCCCAGAGAGGGGTTTGATGACGCAAGATGCGTCCTATAACTTAGTTTTGGGGGGGGGGGGGTAATTTGAGAAAAAGTACATTTTTGGGGGGAGGGGATTTTAAATTCTTAATATTTCTTGTTTTTACTGTTAAAAAAATATCTTGATTTTTAATATCACTTTTAATTTTTTTTCAACATTTAATTTCCAGAAAAGTCCCTTTATTTTCTTTCTTTAAATTCTAGATAAGGGCAATAAGAACTCATTCTGCTATACTCAACTCGCTATCTTTGTAAATCTTGATTCTTAAATTTCACTTTTAAATTTTTTCAACATTGAATTTCCAGAAATGTTTCTGTATTTTTTTTCTTTAAATTCTAGATAAGGGCAATAAGAACTCATTTCATTATGCTTAACTCACTATCTTTTGATGGTGCAGTAAGTTATAAATAAAATATATTTTACAATTGATATTCTGTTTAGGAGGGGAGGGTCAAAGTTAATGTATGAAGATTTTTTTTTTTTTTTTTTTTGGGGGGGGGGGTCACCACTGGAGTCAGTAACCCTCTTAGTGAGATCATCAGCTTGTTCATTTAAGGGGATCCCCCGGTGTCCCAGAACCCAGTACAGATGAATTTTAGGGGAGAGACCCGCAATGCCCCGATCTTATGCAACCAAATTTTAAAAAAAATTCTTCCGATTGTGGAGATTACTGAACTTTTTAGTTCACTAAAGTGGAAGGTTCATTGTGGGGTTAGATCTAGCAGTGCTGAACATAGCCTTCGAGTTTTGGACCAGAGTGAGGAAAGAGTTAAAGTTTATCTCCATCAATGAGTGCAGCTTGTTGTTATATCACGGCAGATCAACGGCCAATTATAAAGGGGACGACAAGGAGGAGAGGGGTGGGATTAATAGTGACAGAAATGTCAGTCGGGAAGTGACCGTTGTCAAATAAATCTTCATCCACACGCAGCGTGGATCTTTATAACTAATCTTTTAATTACTAATAATAAATATTTGAAAGTAGTCTGATAAATAAAATATTCTTCTCCTTAGCTATCTAAATAATAAATTTCAAATACTTCTTGAGATTTTGTTTCTTCAATGACAATTTGAAGTCAACATTTTTGGTCATAGATTCAGCAGATAACTAACAGGGGGAGGAAGGGAATCACTTATTAAAATGCTATAAGTAGCATCCAATCTTTGAAAACTCTCTTATTCGACTTCATATTTTGATTTTAATGCTTAAGATAACCTCCCCAATTAAGATTGGGGATTTCTTTAACAGCTTGAAATCTTATGGATTGTGTTATGTTATTGCGTTAAATAATCTGCAATTTTCAAAAAATTAAGATATTTTCTATTAAATATTGAATGTTTTTAATCTATTTTATATTAGATCAATTCACATGTTTGAAGCTTTTTCTAAAGAGAAATAAATATATTCACCAATGCAGACTGATTTTAATCCTATACCCAAAAAATGATCTA
Organism: Maratus speculifer; assembly: GCA_964019185.1. NCBI lineage: Eukaryota > Metazoa > Arthropoda > Arachnida > Araneae > Salticidae > Maratus > Maratus speculifer. The sequence goes on from OZ025299.1 coordinate 184,885,536, forward strand.
AACCTGCTACATCCAATGCTTATTGCTGATATAAAGTGTTAAAAATAGAAGTTATTTATATTCAATAATCTGACATACATAAATTATTAAGAAAAAGAGAATATGTCATTAGATTTCTTCTGAATTTTTTTTTTTTTTTTTTTTTTTTTTTTTTTTTTTTTTTAAGAAAAATACCAGTTGGTTTAAACTAAACCGTTGTTTAAACCAAAAGGAGTAAACAGTTGTTTAAATCATAGTTAAAACCAATTGGTTTAAACCGTGCCAACCCTGTTCTAATTGTTGTAGGTTCTATCTTGTATTATATAAATATGCAAATATATAGAAAACAACTAAAAATCCACAAAAACCTGTATTGGTTGGGTATTTGCCAGCGCTGATACATTTTGAAAGTAGCAACAAAGGTGAATTTTCAACAATATTTTATAATGTTGCTTTAAGAACTTTCATTTTAAATTTGCTTTTAAAATGGTGATTTATTGTATCAGATGTAACACCATGATTTAAACAAGCAGATAAGTGTAATCGCACAGGATTTATTTATTCTATTTCCATTTTATTCATGATTGGCTGAATTTTCAATAGTGTAATATTTATAAAGCTAAAATTTTTAGTGTATGGTTCATTTTATGTTTAGACTATGGATGGGAAATTTTGTAAAACATTTAATCTGAAAGCTGCAAAATATTTTAATATGTTCATAATCATTCCTTAACATTATATTTATTGCTATTTAACTTAATTTCAATATTTTCTTTTAACACAGGAAGATGGTGATTTCATGGAGGAGTAAAATTCTACTGTGAGTGAGGAGTCAAATTCAACAATCTTATTTAACCTCAACAATTTCCAAGAAAGTGTCTATTTTGCCTAAGATTTTAAAAGTTGGACAAACCAGTGGACAGATTACAACATGCTCTTTATGTATTTAATGTTTAATGCAAATGGACTGTTATATTTATAAAGGTCCTGTTAAAGATGTTATGGAAACTTGTTTATCTGATGTTGGAAAGAATTGTTATCAATTAATGTTAGGTTTATTTTGTCCTTGCTAAATAAAATGTTTTTGTTGTTAAATAAAATTAGTTTTTTTTCTTTCTTGCAACATTCTAAATTGCACATTTGGCTCTACTTTTGACATAAACTGCTGCAGTCTTATACTTTTATATTTATTTAAAAGTTAGTTGATTTAAGAAACATTGAACAAAATCAAAAATTAAATCAAAAATTCTTTATTAAGAAGAAGTAAGTTATTCTTGAATATAAATCCAAGTTTTAACAAATGTTTTAAATGATATAAAAAATAATTGCACATGGTCAATAAATCCATTTCTCAGTTATTTCTGCATTTAACTTCATACAATAAAATAATTGTCCATAATCAAAATTTTAGCTATACAAGTTTTTTAATGGCATTCCTCCACATTTCCCAATTGCAATGTGCTGATATAAATGCTATGGTAACAATTATTTTATCTAAGATTTCAAAACCATTTCAGATTTCAAACTAAACAATTAAAATATTTTTTTAAAATTTAGTCAGTTTAAGAAATATGATTTTGATTGAGATTTAAATCGAGGAATAATTACAACAAGATATCATGGGTTGATGTTTATCCATTTAAAATATTTTCAATTTCAATTATTTAAACCCTGCACTGGCCATGTGTGGTGGGGGGGAATACTTTTTTAAATTTAGGTTTTATGTTTTTAATACTTTCTTTTTCAAAACTGGGTCTGAAACTCCTATTAATATAAAAAAAAATAATTAACCAAAATTGCAAAAGGAAAAACTAACCCACTTACAGATCATCCTCAAATATTCTATGCCCCCCCCCCCAAAAAAAAAAGGTAAACATTTTAAAATCCAAACAAGATATTTGAAAATAACTTCTGCATAGGATTATCTAAACTCTTAAGGGGAACAATCAGCTTCTGCCATTGTGGTGCTGAAGTTGAGTCGTTGGGCTGATATCAAGTTTATTTTTTCAATATTTTTTTAGTAAGATGCCTAAGATTGGTTTATTTGATTGAAATCGTAAATTTTTAATAAAAAAATAATTGTTATTTACAATTAAATCAGAAGCTAATGAAAAAATTAAAATTGTATATAAGCATATCTAAAGCTATAAGTATCATTGGAAAATATGTAAACTTGAAATTGCCCAAGAAAAGAAAGGAAAAATCCCATTAGCACCACAGCATCAGAAGCTGATATTCTGTTTAATGTTGTTCGGGTGCTGTTGTACAGTTATGCAAATTTAGGCAGTTTGCATGAATAAGTGTTTTCAAATTTGCAATTTTGAGATCACCAGTATTTTTTATTTAATGAATATATATACTTTTAAATTTAACAAAAGAAAATTCTGATGTTAAAAATTTCTGATTTGACAGAATAATAAAAAATTCATGTAAGCTATATTTAATTTTGTATAACGATTCAATTGCCTTTTCCCCTAAATTGACATAGGAAACAGTTTCGTTGAATTAGAAAGAAAAAAAATGTTTTTATGATTCATTAGAGAACTTTCAGTCATGTAAATTAGAATGTTTTAAGTCTTGTTAATTAAAGCCTTGAAGAAATATTGGAGAATCTATGTTACAGTTTTCCAATCTCTCTCTCTCTCTCTCTCTATATATATATATATACCCTTGTAATGTCAATAAACAGAAATTTAAATCCGAAATGAGAATTTAATTGCAACACTTGAAAATGTGGCAATAATTCCATGTTATATTGAATTTCATTGATAAAAATTAATCGAGGATTACTGAATTTAGTTTTAAATGATGTGATTTTATTTAGACGATTTAGAAATCGCTTGAAGATTTTTGTAATTTTAAGCAATTTTGCTTTTCTTAAGAGTGAATTTATTCAATTCTACAAATTCAAGGAGTTTTGGATTAACTTTTAAATGAGTTGATTTTATTCATGTATGAATTGGTTACAAATCGCCTAAGTGCTACTGGATTAAATCAAAAATGGCAACATTTCACTCCAACTTGAATTGATAACAAATCGCTCAAGTGCTACTGGATTTGCCTTAAATTATTTCACTTCACTCAAATACGAGTTGGCTGCAGCTAACTCAAGTGCTACTCGATTTAATCCTAAAGACTTCATTTCACTCAAGTATGATTTGGTTACAAATTGCTCAAGTGCTACGAGATTCAGTCTTAAATGACTTCATTTCACTCAAATATGACTTTATTACAAATCACTCAAGTACTACTGGATTTAACCTTTATTGATTTGATTTCACTCAAGTATGAGTAAAATAGAGATCACTCAATCATGAGTTGATTAAAAACAACTCATTCACTTGAGTTGTTTCAGCTCTTCTTGAGAAGGTTCCTTTCAACATGGGAAAAGAGTGGATTTCAGCTCAACTTGAGTTATTTCAGCTTTTTCGTTTTAAGAGAGTACATTCTTTTAAAATGACATTAGATAAATGACAATGTATAATTCAAAATATTTTACTACACAATAGTACACAAATACAATATATATATATATATATACATATATATATATATATATATATATATACATAATATTACACAATAAAATTGATAAGAAAGGAAACAAAAAATAAAAATAAAAATAATAGAAATTAGCGCACAGCATGTTTCAAAGAGAGAAAATAAAAAACATAATTCCTGAATAAGCATATAAATGTGTTTTAAAGTTATTTAGACATTAGCACAAGTAATACAATATACGTGCTTGATGGTGACATCAACACACTTACCACAAATTGGTTTCTGACATCCCTCACAGCTTGCAGAAGTTTTATTTTGTCCTTTGCAATGTTGAAAAGCACATTTCTTTCGCTTCAGGGTCTGTGGTCGATCAATTAAAGGGCATCTGTTGCGTAACGCGCTACCTCTCAATTCTTCCACAAGGGCAAGAATAAATTCCCGACGTGAAGTTGAGGTTTTTGAACATTCTTTGAAAATTATCCAAGCATTTAGTGCAGCAATATCAAGGACGTTATAAAAGACGTGAAGAGGCCATCTGCGAGTTCCACATCTTGGAGAATATTTTCGTAGCATCTGATCTGCTACATCTACACCACATTTATTTTTATTGTAGTAAACAACAGTGTTCGGCTTGTTCTTTGTACTACTTTCTGCAAACACATTCGTGTGCATAGTGCTCAGAATCACGAAATTCTTTTTGTTGTTGCACCTGTATATCGTGAGTATTTTATTTCCATTTTTCAGTGCAGAAAATGAGTATCGTGGGGAAGATATATCGCGGGCAGTAGGAGGTAATTCTTTCTTGTTTAGACGCATCGTCCCAACGATTGTGATTTTCTTTGCCGAAAGTTCATCGGCAAGCTTTACAGACGTGAAAAAATTGTCAGTAGTGACATTGAGACCGGAGTTTAGATATGGTTGTAGTAATTTCAGCACTACACTTTCTCCAAGTTGTAAATCAGTTGGCCGCTCTTCATCCTTACCTAAATAAGGATAGCCATTTAACACATATTTCGAATTTACATCAGTTGCTAGCAAGAACTTGACGCCGAATTTGTCCGGTTTATTTGCCATGTATTGGATGAATCTGCACTTTGACTCACAAGGCAACAACTGTTCATCAACGGTTATTTCTTCACTAGGACTATAATATAAATAACAATTTTCAATCAGCTTCTTCTAAGTTTCTGAAGCGTGAGCAAATTTGTCCGTGGCCAGGCGTTCCGATCTGCTACTTCGCAGATCGAATCTGAGATATCGCATGATTTCACGGAAACGATTGCTTGGCATTGTCTCTTTGAACACAGGTGGTTCCCAACTTTTATTCCATAAGTCATCTGCACAAAGCTTTGAATGACCTAGTGTCCCAGGGGCGTATAAGAGGGCGAAAAAAGCATCCAGTTCTACCAGAGTAACATACCAGTTGCATTCATCTCCTAGCTGACGTCGTGCTTCAGCAACTGTGCATGTTTGAATGTGTTTCACCATTGTTTCAGTCACCATCAAACGCCAGGCTGAAGCTGGATAGCCCCAATGTTGCGACGAGCATAAAGTGTTGGTCCACTAGCAATTTTTATAATATTTCGAGCTGGTGTGCGATCTGTAGTAGAAGTAGGGGTGCTAAGGTTCATCGGAGTCCAAAGAATACCGCTGGATGACGTGTACTTTTCGTTACTGCTGACAACAGAAAGATTAGATATCTTATTACCACTTTTTTGCGCACGTCCACGTGAGGTTCCTGATCCTCGAGAAACAGGGGAAATCACATTGGTAATATATTCTCAAGCATCACTGTCACTGCTTTCAGAAGACGACGCATTCTGTAAATTCACATTATCTATGCGAAAATCTTCATCATTACTGTCATCACCACTCATATCTGAATCTAACTGCTCCAGGAGCGCAAGGCACTCCTGTGTACTCAATGCTCTCCGCATTTTTTATAAAGGAAAAAGACTACACTTTTGTCGCAATCGAAATCTTTGAGAAAAACACTGCTGTGGAAAATGGTTTCAAATTTCGTTTTCGGCCGTAGCTCTAGAAGAGCGATTTTCCCTCGAAAAATTCTGTAGTACGCCAGCGTTGCTAGGATGCGTGCGCATTTCATAGAAGAGTCAATATGCTTAGATGACGCCCCCCCCCCCCTAATTGAAAGCGCGCGCACAATAGAGAGAATACTACCCCCAACCCCCCCTCTCTCCGCGTCGCTATGCGTCGTCGAAACAAAGTAAAATTGGAGTTTACTTTTCTCTTTTTTGTCATCGCGATAAGAAATGTGTGTTCCCCCATACGCAGTAATCAAAACCGAGATATGGCGAATTCAAAAACAGACTTTGTCTTGAAAATTTATCATTTTTCTTATGGGGGTGAAAATGACACCTGTTGGATGTTTTAGGTATTTCTTTGATTATTTTTTTTTATAATTAATATAGAAAGATGAAACATTGTCACAGTACGCTTAATATAATTTTAGAAAAGTAAAAAAATATGAGCTGCGGTATTCGCTTACATGTTGAAATAGAGCATTGGGAATTGAAAAAAAATGCGAAATGACCCCAACGGCGCTTCTAGTGTTAATGAAAGAAATGACTTCTATTGTCTCCAATAGAGGGCACTACTGAGTTACTATGTAGGTAAAAGTAAAAAGATGTGTGGCGTTACAACTATTCTGAATTTGTTCTTCAACAATGTTGCCAAAGAGCTGAAAATCTGTTTTGAAGGACTTTATGTATCATAATTTATCATTCTGTAAAATATTTGTGCAAAAATAACGCGATAAAAATTACTTTAGTGGGTATTTTTCCACAATGGCTCAAGTATCCCTTCACCATGGCTCAAGTATCCCCATGAGGGGAATACTTGAGCCCCGATGTAGAAGAAAAAGTAAAAAATTATTAGACATAGAAAAATAGTTCAAAATTAATTGAAAGTGGTTTTCAATTGAAGAAAAAATATCAAATTTTCATTTTCAACATTTTATTTTGTATTATTATTGTTATTAATATAAAAAAAATTATAAAATTAAAATTTAAAAAATGGCTCAAGTATCCCCATCTTCCCCTACTCTACACATTTGTGACTATTTCCTCTCATAAATCTATTTTGCATAAACTTTTTTTTACTTCAAACACCGACGCACTTTAAATCAAGAAGTGGGAATAAACATATTATAAGAAATATATATAAATTTTAATTGGTTCATAATGTTTCCCCCCTTTATCCATAACCATAGTTGTAGTCTGTACAAAAGTAACTATAACGGAGTCTATGAATAAATGTGCAATCTTCGGAAGCGTACGATTTTAAAGCAATAAATGAAATACTTCAGTAAATAGGATCGAGATTGATTGTAATTTTGCCTTGTAGGTTCTTTGTATTTAGAGGTATTGCAAATGATGTTATTATAAATTATGTGGCAATAAATACTGTAAATTTACACACAATATATATTCTTGGATGTGCCAGTTTTAAATAATTAGTAGTAGTAAAACGCTGAAATTAAAATGTGATAATGCCTTTACATATGCATTAATGTATTTAAATGTGATAATTACATAATATTTGATTTCATATTCTGTAGCTTTGATAAATTAAGTAACTGAAAACTCAATTATTGTAAAGAGCATTAAACTTTTTAACAGCTCAAAATTTATTTAAGTAATTAAAATATATCATTGGTTCCCCCCTTAGTCAATGCAGAGTTGAAGTGAAATGTTCTATTAAGGCCGAATTATTGTGGGGGAAAAGTGATAATAATTCAAAACTATACGAATGCGCAACTTTTTCCTCTTATGATTGATTTTTATGTCTCTATAATTTCTTTAAAATCAGATATGGTCAGTGATAGTCTAAAAAAGTGTTTATTAAATTAAGAATAGTCGTATAAACATCCTTGATAAATGTAACTCTAGCTCAGAACAAATCAAAAAGAAACTACAGATTCGGTTATTTGAAGATATGTGCTTGATATCACGATGATTTTTAACAATAGAGCTCTAACGATTATAGTAACAGGTAAAAAAAATCCGAAATTCTGAATGACAACACTATTTTTTTCATGCACAAATTGATCAGCACATTGAAAAACTATAACTGGTGTTGGAATATTACATGTAATTTATTACATGGAATATTACATGGAATATTACCTGCATTATTACTTGGAATTATTACATGGAATTATACATTATTATTACATGGAATTATACATTATTATTACATGGAATATTACCTGCGATAAATACCTGCGAAAATCATTATAAAGTAGCAATGATTTCACACGAAAGAAGATAAAAAACATTTATTTGATTTAACAGTTGTAACCATGCCCACATTCGGAGACAATACGTATTGCATGTGTGAGACTGTTGACAAACAATTCCGAAATTAACGTCGCAGAAGGAACCTGTACAAGATCACGTTTTATTGAATGATTTACATCTGAAAATTTCTTGGATTTGATGTGTAAACCTTTGATTTCAGATAACCTCAGAATCATAAATACGTTGATGAGAGGTCGAGGATTGTTGTGGCCAAGAAACGGAAAAGTTACAAGAGAAGATTCTATCGTCAAAGTACTGTTGTAGCTCTTGTCAAACAAATGTGACGACTTGTGAGATGGCACCATTTTGCATCCGTACAATATCATTAATGACACTTCGATAACGAAATTTTGGAATTACCTAATTCCGCAACATTCTTATATATCGAGAACTTGTGATGGAGTGCGTGCACGTTTTCATACCTCTTCGAAAAGTTACGAACTAAGAATGAGTGTGTTTAAGATGCTGTACCGCACAATAACTTTAGCTTCGTAAAAAAGCATTGGTATCACATCGTGAGGATTTTCATAGCCCAATGAACTCAGTTCTAGGAATATACGTTACCAGTTAAAGAGGAATTTATATCATCTGTCCATAATATTCGCATTGGCCAGATGTTATCTTCATCATATCTGATGAAAAAAATGCAACGTCCAAATGCTGTTGCTCTCTCCCGGCTGCAACATCTGGACGCGCTATATTCAATAGGAAAACATCCGCGGAACACGGCGCAGAATCTTGTGGACTGTAGTTTTCAGTCTCAAACTGCGTGCAACTTTCTTCCAGTATGCCATGGATCTGGAGTAATCCGGTTATGCAATTTCGCAAAAATTTCATCAGAAACAGATGGTAGTCCGAATCGTGGTCGATTACATGTGCATTCAGTTTCTTCAAATGTTTTTACTAAATTAAGTATAGTTTCTACTTAACATAGACCTTGTCGTAGCATATATGATATCGGCGATAAACTCGCACTGCTGCACAGCTGAATTTTTTTCTTTCCGATAAAAACTTTTCATCTATTCACCCCATTGTTTTATTATTTTTTTTGCACGTATTAACAACTAATTGAAGAAACAATCTTTCCACACAGCTTCTTAAAAAGATTCTACACGCAATGATTTTCGTAAGGTGTTTTGTTATTGGTGATTGTACGATGCATTCTATTAAATCCCGGAAAGTTCAAAAATTCACCTTATCTTAGAACTGCCATTAGTCCTTTAGAATGTCCTTTTTTGCAAAAAGTTTTTGCCGTTATAACGACTCTAAATATCACTTGGAATGCAAAATGTTAGCAAGATTGGAAACCCCAGATACACTCTTGATACACCATGAAATACGAAAGCAGGATTTTTCCCCAGGAATTGTAGGTCTTTTAACTTACGTCAGATAGCTTTACTGTAGTACCGAAAGAGCACGTTTTCGATTTTTGAGGAATAAATGTGTGGCTACAAAGCACGATTTTTAGTAGCCGATTTTTTTTTTCACTTGTGAACTGAGTAATGTTCTACGAATTGTCTTAAAGTGTGTTATTATATACTGTTTGTGTACTCACAGGAAAAATATAATTATTTAAGAAAAGATAATCAGAAAACAGAAATAAGATAATCATTTCTTTTATAGGGTAGAATATCACGTTGCGAGTGCCACGATACTACATCGGCAATTTTAGTCATGCGTGTTCATATCGTTTCAACGCCATTTATAGTTTTTTAATGTGCTAATGAATTTTCTAAAGAATACAAAAATGTTGCAATTCAAAAATTTCGAATTTTTTTTTTACTGTAACTATAACTATGAGATCACTAATTTTGTAAATCATCACGATCTCGAATGCATACTATCAAATAAATAAATCTGAAATTTCCTTTCGATTGGTAAGCCTCTATGTCGCTAGGGATACATGTATCTTAGAAGTTTTGTTACGACTCATTGTATATATTTTATTTAAAACATATTGAAATATTTAAATATTTTTCAGAATCAAGAATCGATCTTAGAATCCCATAGTTTGAAATAGATAGAATAAATTTCTACTCCTCTGAATAAAGATTTATTCTTTCTCTTTCTTATTACACATTGCTTCACCTTATAACATTTTACTAATCTTTGTAAAATGCTATATTAGTAAAATGCTAATATTTAAATTTTCAGCCTTACAAGTTTGTTGTTCCTTTGCTATCTTCTTATATGAAGTTTTAAATTCAAATTTTAAAAAATCACGAAATTTCTTTATATCATTCATTTTGGTTTTCTTTTATTTTCGTGTTAAAAGGGAATTATTATTTTCATAGAAGAACCTCGAGCAAAAAAGTTAGTATAATTTAGTACATATAAATTTAAATTATGCTTCAAATGTAATATATTGAATAAAAATAAATATTTTAAAGATTATCTTTTGATTTTTTCGTGCAGTATTTTATTTATACGGGTAATGTTTTAAAATATTCTTCATGACAAAATTTTCAGCAGAGATTTTCTCTTAAACATTTGGGAGCATATATTTTCGAAATATTTCGAGTTTAAAGGTTGTGAAAGATTTAATATTTTCCCTGTGGAATTGATATTATTGAGAATTATTGTAACATGTTTTAAAATATATTTCCTCGAATAATAATAATAATAATAATAATAATAATAATAATAATAATAATAATAATAATAATAATAATAATAATAATAATAATAATAATAATAATAATAATAATAATAATAATATATTCAGTATGATATTAAATTTTCATGAAAAATAAAAAATAAGCAATTCGAATATTATAGCCTGATACGTTTTCCAAAAAGACATGGTACTTTTTACAATAAAATAATTATGTGAAAAGCTGAAATTGAATGGGCAATTTGCACTGTAATGATCACAAAGCTGTTGCATGTTACAGTTTACGTCACCATGTAAGAAATAAACCAATTTTAATGCTTTTCAATGATGAATATCTTGTCATATATCATATATCTTCTCCATTCATCCATTAATAGCATCCGTTAACGTGAAAAATTGTTATTCTATTTGCGTTACACAACTATTTTTGACAAAACTGCAACACCACCTGTTAGAAGAAAATTTAATTATAATAAAAATAAAATTTCCGTTACTAAAAAATTATGCCGTTCTGTAAATATCAGCGAAAACTGCATCGGCAATCATTTTTTTATTTCGAATTATTGTTTTGTGTGTGCGTGTGTGTTTCTTTTGATTCACATGGCAGATGACTACAGAGCCTATTTGCAGATTACCTTTGGACAGAAACTTCAAATTTCAATAAAAAGTAGACAATGAGTTCTTGATAATGGAAATGCTTTTAAAATTAGTAAGTTTATTAGCAATAAGTTTATGCGCATCGTTACTTCAACGCATGTACTTTTACCAAATTGATATCTATCCTTCGTATTTTGGCATATCATGCTTAATGTTCCTGTAATGTTTTTACGTAATTTACTTAAAGTATCTGCCTACCTTAAAATTGAACATTTTCACGAAAATTATTGATAATTTTAGTATTATTTCATTTGAAAATGCAGTTTTTCATACATCCAAAATTGCTTCTTACCAAGTCTTAAAACACGTGTTGCAGTCAATTTATAGCAAAATATACTAATTTAACAATTAAATGCATTTTCTCAATAAAACATCTTTACGTAAATAACTCGTTTTGTCTATATATTGTTGTCTAGTGCATCTATACTGCAAATTCAGGAAACAGTTTTACAACTCTACAGGAACATAATAATCATCACTTCTAACTATAATCGTTTTGGATTGTATTGTGAATGTGTTGCAAAAGTGTTGTATCAAGGGAATAAATTGTTCAAAAAGTGTTGATAAAAATTACATAATTTTTCCTGAAATGCAGTTATTGAAATTTATTGGTAAAATTAGTCAACTCGCTCAGTAATCTCCTGCATCTTTTATTTTTCATTTTTTAAATTATGTAATTTTAAATGCACTATGTAGAAAATGTTTTGAAAGTGTTTTACATGTGTTGTTTTATAATTTTCTAAGCTGTGTGGTGTTTGCAATGTGTTGTAATTTGGTGGCAAAGTACAGCACTATTGTGAGGAAATATTTTCATATCACAATTTCAACACTATTTTTAGAACACATTTCTTGATAGCAGTACTTTTGATACATTACATTAATGTGTTATTAATTTGCTGACAAAAAGTATTTTAAAATGTGTTTAGTTTTCTGTTTCACGAAATTTTTGTTTACTAAAAGAATTTTAAGTACATGAATATTTTCAAACTTATTGCTTCTTATTTAAACAAATACTTAGTAAAACTGTTGAAAATCTCATAATTGACTCTATGATCAAGTCTAAAATTGTTAATTACTTTCATATCATTTAGCTTGTAAAGGGTTCACAAGATAGAAACATGTAGTTTATTTTAGTAGTAACAATTTTTATAATAGGTTTACTTGTTTTTCATGAAGCATTTTTAATGTAGCTATATTTTTCTTAAAATTTCAATAAATATTTAACATTTTTGTAAAGTTATAGGGATACGTATAAATTATTAAAGGTAAGTATTAACTTTCATTTTAAAAAAATCAAGAATTGTAAGTACAATATTTTATGCAAAGCTTTTTATAAAAAAGTGCTTCGAACGTAGGCAAATATGTAAACCGCTGCTGAACGTTACCTTTTCAAACATCTGCAGGCTGTCCCAAAACCATTGAATAGCTCTTTGATTTTTTAGGTAAAGTTGTGGATGTACCCAAGCAATGTAAATAACAAAAATCTACAAAATAAGGTATGAATTGAGATATATTGAAATAGACCTATCAGTAATTTTCGAAATGTGACAATTTGTACTTTTTATTCTTTTGAAAATGTCCTTTTCGTTGTACTTTTCTATCATTTTTTAATGTATTTTCTTTCTCCTATTAGTTTTATTTCTACTATTACTGATTATGCACAACGTTGCCTGAAGAAGAATAAATCTGTTGAAACAAGTCACGATTTACAAATTTGTATTATGTTTTAAAATTATATTTAATTTTTTAACCACATTTTTAACCTTGATTTGCTGTAAGAATATATATTTTAAGTATTACTTTACCTGCCTCAGAATCGATCTAAAATACGTAAAGCACGTAAGCTAATTTTTATTAAAAAAAAAACAAGAATTTTCAAACAAAAGAAATCTACTAAATGAAGAAAATCAATATGTTAATGTCAAATGTGGGACAATTTAAAACTGTAGAAGAATTTATCATAGACAAAACTAAAACACTTTCGCAGAGTGCGTGAATAAATTGCCATTAAAGTTTGAAGACTTGTCTTGTAACAGATCATGGCATTCCTTTGCCAATTTCATTCGCGTTCGTTTACAGAAATTCCAAAATTTAGACGTAAAAAAGTGGAATTACGTAGTTTATCAAACATAAACACGTTTCAGTGTGTATTTTTCAAATGGTTACATAACTTTATGTTTCAATAATTTATTAAGATTAAGGATAATACAAAATATAAAAAATAAATGTAAAACAAGTGACATGCTTTATCATAAGTTGATAAAATATTTATGGAATAAATTTAAAAGTAAATAAATATAATAAAGATATAAAAATAATAAATAATACACTTTCTAAGACACTGTTCTTTATCGTTATCTAAAAATGCTCAAATTAACTTAAAATTTTAAAATACGAATCAGTTTGTTCATGCTTCAATAGTTAAATAGATTGCAAATTAAACACCTTTGATATTAAAGCAAGTTAAGTTAAGAATCTTTAAGCATTTAAATATCGCAGTGCCATTGATTGACAAAAATTTTCTTTTCTATTAATGCATAGGAAACGTCTGAGATTATCTGATAATCTCCTATTCCATCTTATACTTATTATAGCTAATGAAGTATTGAATTTTAGTGTAAAGATACTACTTATGAAACACAGAGTATAAAATGATTTCAATAGTAAATTGTTTTACTTGAATTTCTTCTATTATTGTTATCATTAAAATAATATTGCATTATTTTAATCTTCAAAACACTGGTTAAAAAAATAACTCTAAAAAAATTTAGATGCATCCTTTATGTTGAAAACTTTTAAGACAATTTTCTTAAGTGCATAAAGAACCAAAATATTAAGCTGATATATATTTTGCATAACATTTCTGATGACCTTTTCTTCAAAATTGCAATTTTCCTTTTTACTTGTATGCGTTCTGCTGAATAAAATTTATAGCTATGTCAAAAACCACTGAAATTTACTTGCTTAAAAATATTCCTCATTCAAAAGAACCAATTTATCTGCAGTTGTTTCATTCTAATCCCGTTTAACTTTTTCTCTCTCTCATTATCTTTTTCATTGTAACCGGACATAGAAGCGAACAATAACACAGTTTTAGATAATCTCACATTTGCTGTATATTGAGCATCTAGTAAGCGTGTCACGCACAGAATAATTCAAACAGAAAGGAGAAGGAGTTAGAGCTAAAGAGTATACTGAAAGCGGTCGATTGCAGTGGATTTGGAATCTAGCAATACTGTGAAGAAACCGTGGGAACTGTGCAGATTGTAAAGGAAAGCGTTTCTGGAGAGAGAGGTTCTTTTGAAAGAACAAAAATGTCCTTTCTATTCAGAATAAATGAGACTGTTTACGTTGAGAAATGTTGATTTTATGAATTGAGAAAGGGAAAGGATAATGCTTCATTTACAAGCACTCTGTTTTAAATCATTGGCGAAAACATACTTTTTTAGTGATGTCGTTAAAATTGATCGGTATCAGCTCTTGTTTAAGTAATGGCTTGAAATAAAAGTAACTTTCATGAATTTTTGAAAAGACTAAGAAATCTTATATAAAGTGTTAAACAGCGTAATGTTTTTTATTTTTTTTTTATTTGGGACATGCCATAAAAGATAGTTGATTACAACACAACAAAATAATAATAATAATAATAATAATAGGGATCCAGGGTCTAAAGTGATTTACAGAAGAGAAAAAACTGAAGCCGGATTTTATTTCATTATTTCTATTTTTTTATCTTATTTTTAGCTACCCAAAATACATAATAGAGGGTAAGACTTATAATCGTTTTAAGAATCGAAAATATATTTTTGACGGATTTACACGTTTAAGACACTGGCGATGCTGAAAATTTTCCATCTGTCTGTATGTGTATATCCCGTGGCTTATTCCAAGTAACCCACTATTCGTGAAAGAGTTTTTTATGCTCATAAATCTCAGAAAGGCTTTATGAGATTTAAAGACGTATTTCTAAAGCAAAAATTTCTTTTACTTCATGTACATTGTTCCCAAGTACTTTTTACAGTGTACTAACCTAATTTCTAAACCCTTTATGAACACGAAATATTTTTTTTGGCAGAGAAAACTCAAGTAAACTTTTAAGCTGCTTAACATGATTTATACACACAAGAGCAACAAAATACTGTTTATGTTACGGTATTAATTAAGCATATTTGTTGTCTGAATATTCTTATTGAACCGAAAAATTAATGTATAAAAATTAACAGCATCTGAAAACTCGATATAGATTTTAAAAAACGATTAAATATTCTTTCAAATGTATTTCATAATGTTATCTTAAGTAACGGGCTGTAAAAGAGACTATGTAATGCATCTAGAAATGGCTGAATTGATCAGTTTTGAAAATTTATACAGATAAGGGGAAAATTTTCTGAATCGTGGGTAAATCTGAAGATTATTTTCGGAAACCACCTTGCTATATCAAAAAACATTAAGCTGGTTTCCTGTGTAGAACACCCAGGCCATTTTCTTTTTTTAACCTAACTGTTTTGTCGTAAGCTCGAAACCTAATTAAAAAATGCTTGTGGATCTGGTATCTTATGCTTGACAGGGTGAAAATACACTTTATTAAATTTCAATATATATGTTCTGTAGTAGCACAGTTCACTGAATTATTTCAATTATTATTCAACAGACAGCCTTTTTCATCCGTTTTAGATGCAACAGTATTAAATATCAATTCTCCTTTTGTCAGATTTTGAAAAGCTTTTTACTAGCAACGCGAATTTATGTATTTTTCATTAACAAATGAATATAAAAGCTTTAATCTTATATTGCATAAAGATAAGTATTTTTTATTTACTTTAAATGAAATGTTTCTAGAAACAAATGCATTAAATGAATTAAAGAAATTTAAAACTGAACAAGCATCATGGTTCCTTTACTTGAAGATTTTCTTTTAGAAAGCAACGTTGATTCTGAAATCCAATATCTTTCACACTGAAAACTCTATTTACTTCGGAAGCGTTTTGTGAAATCGCTTTTCGACACTAGATCTCTTAAAATAACTGAATTTTCTTTTCTGCTTCAAGTATATCCTCTTTGTAGAATGAAATTTCCTTAGACGAGCGATTTGTAATTATTTAGTAATTTAAAATATTGAAATGAAATGCGATTTTTCGTGTTTAGTTTAGAGAAATAAATAATCTATAGAATAGTTATTCAATACACAAGACAATAGTTCCTAAATCAATGTAAATTTTAATTGTAAAACTATAAATTTAGTAATAAAAATTGAGAATGTGTTTTAACGTTTGAAGTTTAATTTTAACTGCTCTTACGCACAATATATCAAAATTTCAAAATCTACCTTACTTCTGTGAAGTCTTAGAGGAAAAATATAATTTGTCAACATGTCATTAAATTGCCGATTAACAGTGGCCGCTTATCAATAACATGAATGAAGATGTTTTGCCAGTTCATAAGTACTACACTGATAAAATTTTTGTGCTAGTGGAACCGATTTGTTGTATAATGTAACTAGAAATAACTTTATATCATTCTTCTTAACGCTTAAAAAATCTATTCATTCCTCAACTTTGAAAATGAATTTTAGTTTCACAAAGTATCGTGCTAATCAACAGGTAGACTGACATGATATTTCTATATATCCTCAGTATGCTGCTTTAGAGAAAGAATGCATTTTTCTGCTTGTTTAGTAATTGGAACACTAGCAACTGGAATCCCACATCAGTTATGGATGATACACAAATTCGATTCCGCTTTAAACATATTACGTCGCTTATTCATTGCTCGCAGTGAATATTTGTGATATCGTTTTATTTATGTATTTTCTTCTCTTTATTTTTCAGAATTTTATCAGTTCATGGTTCAATATATTACTCTTTCAGGGTAAAAGCTATAAATGTTTATGATTTAAATGTTGAAACAAAGATTTATAACTTTATGTTTTCAGTTAGTGAAACACCAAAAATGCGTTCAACGTAATATGAAATTTCAACTGTGTGTTTTTGATTTTCCTAGATTAACTTGAAAAATAATTAACTGAAGGTCTGGAGTAGACCAGTCTCTAAGTCTTTCGTAAGCTGTGTGTCTCGTTGTAACAGATATATTTGTTACATTGAATTTATTTTATGATTTTCCTTTAAAATACTTTGCAGTATTAAAATACTGAATTATTTTAAATTTTACGCGACATCCTTTAAAAGTCAAAAATCAATCACACAAAAATATAATTTGTTAGAATTAATGATTAATGCGATTTTTTTCACTTAAAAAATTCACTTATTGACATTGAGAAACCAAATAAAATCCTCCTCAATATACATAAATTTAATTAAGTTAGAAATAGTGAAGGTTGGTTTAAATATACTGCAAATGATTCTTACCTGTAGGTTGTAATGTAAGTAGCATTATTTTGTATGTCTCTGTAAATGAATGACAGCAATATGTATTTTATATTTAGTGGGAAGAATGTTTTACTGAACCAGAATGATATGCATCAGTTTCATTATGTTTGAAACTATGTAACTATAATAAAATGCATTGTAGATTATTTACTTTCATAGACTATTATGTCACAGAATGAATTTGTATTGACTTTTAAACGAACTATAAATGCTATACATATCAGTTTTAATTGGGAAATTCCTATTTCAAACCCTTACTAACATATACCAGCACATGCTATACAAATTATATTTACTCAATTTAGAGCACTGCTAGACATATAATGTGTCTGTCTGTGTCAACGTGTCTGTGTTCTAGCTAATCAATATTGGCCAAACAAGTTTAATTTACATGCACTTTTTAACTATATTGGAAAGTTTTAGAAAATATGTGTTGTAACCCTGTATCATAAAAAACTCTAACTGGTATGCATTAGTTACAAATACCTTATCATGCTAAGCTCAGATTTTGTAGGAATATACCGTATTTTTCCAAAGATATAAAAGTTCCAGTTATTTTTTGAAAGATTTTTGCAGTCAAGGTTTAAACAAAATAGATGAAAGACATCATACCGAATTGGGAAATGATTGAACATTTCATTTTATAATTTAGTTCTTAACTATATAGAACGACTTATGTAAAAAAAATAACCACAGAGCGCCAAACAAAACGTCAATATTGTAATGGTAATTGCTCTGTAACTTTTTAAAATGCTAAAGAAGAATGTTTTCCCTAAATGATATAAAAATCATGCTTAGGAATATAATCATTGAGCGTATTAGACGATGTTTTAAAACTGCAATATATCTGCCGAATTATCTTAATTAAAATAATATGAAACCTACCGTGAAAACTCCAGCTAAAGGAACTTATATATCAGTTCCCGAAACTGAGATGGTTAAAATCATGAAAATTTTGGAAAATATCGTCAATATTGCTAGCTAAATTTCAGTTATTTTTTAGAGTAATCTTTATGAAATTTGTTGTTTTCTCTCTAATTGCAGTGCAGACTCAATAATCCTTGTACAGTCAAGCAGGCGATTAACAGTGCCTATTGTAAAAATTTGATACTTCTTATGAAATTTGAAAAAAATGTCTGACATAGGAAGTTCTTTCAATTTGTCCAAATGACCCAATTAGAATATGCATAAATTATGGCTTCCATGTCCCGTAATTTCATTAAAAGAAGAAACGATTACGGCGACTTTAGAGTCACTCTAACAGTAAAAACAGACATTTTGGTCACATGTGTTACATGTTGGTCACATGTTAGTCACACAGTGACTGTGATATGTGGTAATTTTTGACGTCACTATCAATTCATATTGAATGGTAGAACTGGGTAGAGAGGTTTAAAATCGAGACTAACGAAAAAGGCGATATGCTACCGCTGGCATTTGACCTGCCTTTTTTACAGACCTTTGGAGTCACGTGATACTCGAATGCACCATTGCAGGCGTAAGAAATGAGCATCACGCTACTCTAACGGCCTCATTTAAAATATGATGAAGTATAAGTCACTATATCTGGAATAGATACTGAGTCTTGGTGGTCTTCTTCCCCCACCCCCAAAAAATATAAATAAAAATAAATTCTTAGATTAACAAAAAAGTTCTTTGTCGAAAAGTAAAACTTTCCTCAAAATTACGTTAATAATAATAAAAAATAATAAAAAATAAATATAAAAATAAATAATAATAATTGTTTCCTATTTGCTTATTAAGAAAAATGTTCTTTCGAAATACGCGTTGCCCATTTATTTTTTAAGTGTGAGCTTTTCTTAATCAGCATTAGCAGTCCTTTATAGAATTACACTATATAAAAATATAAAACAGCCAAAATTTAAATTGAGCATTTTTCAAAATTCATGATTCATTTGATTCCATAGAAAATAATTTTAAATTATTTGATAATTTTAATTGTAAAAATATAAATTTTTAACATAACAATTTAGATTTGAATTAATTTGAGATTTCGTTATAGATCATACTATTTAAAAATTTTGGCTTATAAAATAATAATTGATTTTTTTTTTCAATACAAAGGTATAAGTAACAGCAATAGACAATAATTTTGCGTTATTTGACAATTTAAAAAATATATACCTTTCGAACATAACAGTTTACATTTAAATAAATGCAATTTTTGATATAGGTTGTTATAATTGAAAGTATGGACTATACATACTAAGAAGTTTAGTTTGATAAAAATGTAGGGGGAACTGGGGTACATTGATACATGGGGCGCATTGATACACACCCTCTACCGCTCACAGGGTCATTACAGGAAGTTTCACAACAGCTCCAAAAGATGATGCTAGTGTATTCAACTACATACAGAAAATCTTGGAATGATTCAGTAGTTTGATGAAATGGGACGGGTGATTTATTGTTTTTGTTGTTCAAAAGTAAATATGAGTTGTAGAATTGAAATGCTATTATACAACTGTTCCAGTATTTTCAACCAAAATGAATACTCTCCCTGGTAAGTACAGCTACTCTTTATCAGTTCTTCATTATTTATTGTTAGATATATTGTGAAGTGTTGGATTTGAGACTCATTTTATTTAAAATCGCTGTATGGGGCACATTGATACAGTCTATGACGGGGCACATTGGTACAGCCTAAATCCTTTAATAGTTCATATTTTCATTATCTTTTAATATTTTTTTTACCATACACTCCTTAATCCAACCTTTTTTTCCCGAAAAATTTCTAATATTAGTTTTTATTGAAGTGAAATAGCTCTAATTTCTTTATATTAGAACATTTTATAGTATTTTTGAAAACAGAAGACGTAGGAACTTACCCAGCATCTAGTGCTAGTAGAACTAATAAAAGAAAAGGACGCCATTCTGGCAAATCTCGAATTTATATCGATTCTCCAGAGAAAAAAGTATTTTCGACATGCGAAATGTTAAGTAAGAGAAACAAACTGCAGAACAGAAAATGATACTTATATTATAAACAGAATTTTTAATATAATTATCCTTTATTTTCTGTTTATGAACCTATTTATAAACAGAAAAACTGGTAATTTTTTCATCTTTCATAAGAAAGAAGATAATGCTGGGGTTGAAGTGCTAGATATGACAAAGTTACCACAGCCAACTATCAGACAGGAAACAGCCAGAACATCAGGTCATAATATATTTAATTTTGATTGCTTTAATATTGCTTAAAAATAAATTGTGGGTGATTTGAATTTTTATAAATAAATATAAAATGGTTTTCTAATTCATTTTCTATGAAAAATATGCATTGGTAATTTTTTGTCGTCATTTTTCTCAAACGTATCAATCTACCCCGGGGATGGGGCACATTGATACAAATGACTTTTTTTTATTTTTTTTAAATTACATGCAAAAATACTATATAAAACAATGATTTTACATTTTTATAACATACTACACAAGTTTTTCTGTCACCTCATGGAAAAAAAACTTGAATTTTCTACTTTCTTGACACCAAAAAAAATCTTAGAAAAAAACTGTATCAATGTACCCCAGTTCCCCCTATAAATTAACAGCAACATGAAATATTTTTGATGACATTATTTTTCATGAAATATTTTTAAGGTTGCTTTAATTAAATAAATTCACCATGTTCAGTTCACTCTTAATATTTTTATTTCAATTGAAATTTCATTATTCAATGAATAAAAATTCATGTTTTGAATGCAAAAATTTTATTTCGAATAAATTCAACTATCGTCCTGAGCCAAAAAGAAAAAAATATCTATGTACAATGAATGTGAGATGCAAATTCAAGTTTTCCAAAACGGATTCAAAAATAGCGATATTTCTTTCAGGGTATTTGTAAAGCAGTTTAAAAAATGATCTAAAAGGGATAATATCCAAAATCTACATAAATTTTAGAATCTTAGAATTCTTTTTTACAACTATTTCTTCAAAATCATTCCAAGAATATCCCTTTAAAGTGCATTGCTATTCTACATTTTTTTTTTATCTTCACTGGATACGTACACTGAAAATAACCTACATAGATGGATTTAAATTACCTGTAAAATATATCGTCACATTTGCGTTCTGTTATTTCTTTAATATAAAGAATTTGTGCTTTAATTTTACCAATATTTCCATATAGAAAGGGAAAGATATAATAAAATGGGGAAGTAAAGCTAAAAAAACATTATTATAAAAGAAATGAAGTATTTAAAGTATATTATATACTGTTGTCATTACGAACAACCTAATGACTCTGTAATGTATGTAGTGTATTAATGAATTATAATTTTATCATTTTTATTTATGTTATGTGTGTTGCAAATAATTAAAATGATATTATTACAGTGAGATTAAACAGTGATAACAAACAGTGATAACAGTCTGTGAGTTAATTAGTATGGTTACTTTTTGTCATAAATGGTTCTTAATAAATTATTTTTTGTCATGCGGAGGAAAGTGAAGAGAAGCTTTCTCCCTTTATGGACTACCAATTGCTAATTATGTTTAAACATATAGTTTTACACTATTTTTCGATATTTGTTTTACGTTATTACAATTGTTAATTCACATTGTGTTTATATTTGACATACATTTGCGAAAAAATAATGAAACTTGCGCATTTGTTAAAAAAATTAAAAAATATATAACAGTCAGTAAATTTAGATTCAGTTTTTATGCAAATTCTATTCAAAAATACATTCGTTTTCGTATTCGAAAGTTTAAAAATGAATAATGACATATTCAGAAGCGATTATATGTGCGATAACAGCAAAAATAATAGTGCATGTCGTTTCCATTATTTTTATGAAGTCAGCATTATTGACGTGCAAATCCATTCTTCAGAATATAATTTAAGTATTTAAGTACTTTAGTGTTTGTTTCATTTACATTGACCCGAAAGGTCGTGTACTATGGTGGTTAAATTGACAAATATATATATGTTTAAAATTTCAAATCAGGATTGCAATCCATTTATTCAATATAATAATATAAACTCACTCGGAATAGAATTTGTATTTTTATTATTTTAGTAAAATATGCAATAGATTTATCTGACTTTATGCAAAAGCTCAATGATATTACGCAAAGTAGAACAACGGGCAATTTACACTCATAAAATATAGCTCTGACGTAAACTGTCAATATTTCATTACAATACGTACAATTGTAGGAACTGAAACATTACACTTTCATCACTTTTCATGATGACCACACAAAGCAATGTGTGTTTAAAGAAAATTTCGTTAAAATATGTTTATTTTTATTAAAGTTATGAAGAATACAATAAAGTCGGGTTTTAATGAATCTCTAGGGAACACAAATTAAATTCAAAATACTGAACAATTCTATAAAATGAATAGTTTTTATACTGAAAAAAGAGAATAGGATTTTTTAATACCCAAATTATATTCGTTAAATTGAAAAATTCGTTAAACTGACATTTATTGTAACTAGATTATTCTGCAGTTATGTGTATGTGATATGAATAATTAATTTACTACCTACATTGCGATTCTGAATTCTTATACAAAAATTGTTTTCTACAATGTTATCTAGTGTCTCTTAAAGTTTATACACATCCTTCGGGAACACCATGTATATGTGACTGTTTGATGTCTATTCCCTTATTTAATATCTCATTCTGTTCTATATAAAAAAGAATATACGTGTTTTCGCTTTTTTTTCTTAAGGCTATTATTATAGAACTCTCCCTTCTATAATTTTTTAGTATTAATAAATAGCGATTATTTAAACGGTCTTTTTAAATGATATAATGTTACCTTCGAAAACGATGTATATAAAAAAAGAATAAGCAAAATTCAAAGAAAGGTCTCTTTTGTTGCTGATTGGGAAAGAATATCACTTCAACTTGCATAAAGGGGTAATATTTCACCTGACCGAAATTCATAAAGCAAATGACGATAAAGATGGAAGCTTGGAATGTCAGGACGATGAATGGGCCGCAGATTGAACTGCTATAGAAGAATGACACAAAGCTCTGGGGAGAATGTAAAGGAAAAATATGATATTAAAAGAAATCGTAAAAATATTGATTAATATAGCAAACAATTTTCAAAAGGATAGCTAAATTTTGGTTTTAGAAATACTTTCAAGTTTCTTGGATGATAGTTAAGGAAATGCAAATAGAGTATAGTTTGATTTTTATAAAGAAATACGCTTATTAATAAAATATGTATAAAAAATATTTTAAAAGTAATTTTGTGAAAAAAAAACTCATATTGAAACACACGTTAATTTGAACGAAGAAAGAAAAATTGATGTGTCAAGTAAGTATATGAAACACTTTCAACATATTCAGAATACTCGTTCGAAACTTTACCATTCAATAAAATTTAGACAAACAATTTAGAAAATGCATAGCACATTTCAAAACTCCATTTCAACAATAGCCTGAGATGTATCCCTGTACTTTTCTTTAGCCCGAAATATTAGCTATAGTTTTGTATATATGTTACATGTATTTAAAAATTAAATCCAGTGAGAAAGACATATGAAAAGCACTTCCAGTAATTTCCGATGAAATATAGTATTGTAACCGTTGTAAACGTATACTTTTTGCTCGTTCCTGTCAATGAATGATAAATACTATGCACAGCATATTCTCCAATAAACATCTTGTAGTAGAATCAGTATCTTACATAAATATGAACATGCTTAAAATAGTAAAACATTATTAAAACCAACTGCAAATGATATTCTCCATATAGGATAATGTAACCGGATTATTTTTAGCATGTCTGTTAACGACCTATAAATATTACACACTTCATTTTGCATAGGAAATATACTGTACTTACTTATCCTTAATATATATAAATTACGTGGCAACCCGACTATCTGTACGTGATTTAAACAAAGTACAGGCGATCAGACAATCTTCCATACAACCGAAGTCAAAAACACTTTTCAACAATGCTGGCAAGTTTTAATAATTGATTTAAGAGAGTCCAGGCCTCAAAAATCTTCAAATGTCCTTTAAAAACATTTGCATTATTTTTTTTAATATTCTTTTCTGTTTCAAATGACGTTTTAAGCATGTTTCTACCTTTTCGTTTTAATTTGTTTTCAAAATCTAGCTTTCAACCAATGGTTGTGATGGAAATTATTTTTAATGAAAATGCGTTTTTCTTCATGATGAATTTTTCATATTTTCTTCTGTTTAAATTGTTCAAAATCAAGAACCATTAAAGATAAATGCTTCAAACGTTTGCTGCATGCAGAAAACAAATCACACTTCGCATTTAGCGGAATTTTCTATCTTCTGCGACATTGACTCAAAAGTGCGTGAATCACAAAAATCACGCCATGCATCGAAGGAACTCGAACTTTTTTCTCCAGGAAGCTACGAGTTTAATATATACATCTGCACAACTTTACTTTTAGTGGGATCTGTAGCGCGTCCTATATGAGTAAAAGGGTACTGGAAAAATCTGCTACATTCAACAACTCCAGTAACTCTTACCATCGATATTTTGAAAACACAATAACTGAAAAATATATTATATCAGTTAAAACAAATTAGTTACACCTATAACCGTAATATATGTTCTAAAATAAAAAAATAATTTATAAAAATAAATCATAATTAATATCAAATTAGTACTGTTTTATTATTCTAAATAATGAATGGTTCATGTAAAATAACGAATACTAACTAATATTTAAAAAAATGCTAAATTTCATGTACCTTAAATTTATTTCTAAATTCTCAATTCCTTTCTCACATGCTGAAAAGAAAAAAAAAGACTTTTACTGCCCTGATCTTCATTTTAAAACTCTTTTCATTTAAATTTGTTACAAATAATAGATGCACTTAGGAGCGTTTAATTCGTGATTTCCAGCATTTGAAGTAAACATTTTTTTGTGTCAACTAAGTTATTATTTTAATAAATTTAACGGTAAAATATTGAGAAATAAGAATTATTACTTTTCAGCTTTAAAACCTCTTTAAAATAAAAATCTTGCAGTAGAAAGAAATCTTATGCCGTACTGCGTGCATAAAAACCGGAATAAATTTCTGAGCGCTGCTTTTTTCATTTTTATTCAGTTAATACGAATTCATTTCTGAAATTTCCCAGATAATAAAAACAGTAAAAAGAATAATAATTTAGTGTATTGAAAAAAGATATAAAGTAGTATTTCTCAAGTGTTTCAAATTTAATTTCTAGGGACTGTATTAAAGATACCGTTACATAGGTTTAAGGATTTAACAGGTAAAAAGTCATTTTGCAATGAAAATATTTTAAATTAATTTTTTCCTTAGATTTCACGAATAAAATAAGTATTTCACGAAGTATTTATTTAGTGTTTTATTTTATTTTTATTTTATTTTATTTTTTATTTTATTTATTTATTTATTTATTTATTTATTTTTTTGTCTAGTATTGAGAAATATGCTTTTTTTGTTGTTGTTCAATTTGTTATTGCTTCTTTTTTTTGTCATATTATTTCTTAAACAGTTAAGCACACTTGATGCTAATGAAGAGTTCTCATTTCTTTTGTACTTATAAAAATGACTGATTCCTTTTCATCAATGATTAATTAAATAAGTCATCATATCTCTAATAAGATACTAATATTTTGCATCAAAAATATATTCGTCAACTTTGCATAAGAAAATGTTTAATATACAATAAAAATTTCTCAGAAGTATTTGCACTTTAATGCATACATTTGAAATTTTAGATTCAATGTACAAAAATATATTAGTGCTAAACAATTATAAGAATTCATTTTTTCTTTTTTCAGAATATTTTACCAAGGTTGATGTTTTATTGTAAATATTATTAGCGTTCACTAATGTTAGATTCCTTTGAAATCTTGATTTTAAATTATTCTTTTTATGTTTTTTGATCCAATGCTTATCTAATGCTAAAAACTTCGCTTAGAGAATTCCGTTCAAAAAATGCACTATCTTATTAAATTATCTTAAATGAACAGAACTAATATAAAACAGAACTAAATAAAGGGAAAAAATAAAAAAGAGTTACAAATTATACAGTTTAATGAATTAATGTTGATTTATTATTTTAAATGCTCAAAGTATCATATAAATGAAAGCAGTGAAAACCAAAATTATATATCATTTCACCATATCTTATATTGATTTCAAAATTCACAGCGTATTTTTTACATTGAAAGACTTCTTCAAGCTCTAATTTTATTTTTATAAAAATTTATTTATGATAAAGGATCATCGAGTTTTGAGATTTCCACCAGAGTGAAAAAAAAATTGGGAGGGGGGAGGGAGTGTTAAGTTATTACATTAACACATTTATTAACATTATTTTTTTTAATATTTCACAGTTGTGAAATATTAAAAAATAAAAATAATTAATTTTCAGCTTTAAACGATTTTTTAAATAAAAATATTGTAGATTAATCCAAATGGAAGAAAAATATTATGATATATGTTTTATAAAAACATGAATAAATTACTGAAAGGTTTTTTTATTTTCTTTTTTGTCAGTTATTATGAATTAATTTATGAATTTTTTCTATAATAAAAATAGAAAACGAAAAAAATATATAGAGTAAAAAAAGAAATAACGTAGTATTTTTCAACTGAAGCGCTTAAAATTTAATTTCTTTGGACTGTCTTAATAATGCAATTACATTAATTTAAATATGTAGAAGTTAAATATAATTTTGCAATGAAAATATTTTAAATTAATTTTTTTCTTAAACTTCAGATTTAAAATAAATATTTCTTGGAGTATTTATTTAGTGTTTTTTAAATTTTATTGAAATTTTATTTGGTTAATTTATTATTTTTTGATAACCTTTAATTTTTTTAAACCCTTGATATGAATGAAGTTTTTTTATAACTTTTGGAAAGATCATGATTAGTTTATTTTCATCAATGATTACTTAAATCATTCACCACATACCTATTAATAAACTAAAATTATCCTAATAATTGCAATTCAATATTGCATTCGTTAACTTTGGATAAGAAATATTTACAAAAACCAAAGTTATGTAGATTATGTTAAGTTTCAGAATTCGTTAATTGTTATACTATGAATAGTTTTCCTTTATTTTAACTTGCTATCAAAATTATTTTTTTGTCTTAGTAGACTAAATCACACTTCTGTATTTGATTTATTAATAAAGGGTGAAGGCTGGATTTAGCGGGTTAAACGTTATCGGTGAAAACAATTTTCTTTAATGGAAATTATATGCTGGAAATATTATTTAATTCTTTACTGTAAATATTTATGTTACAAATGAAATGTGTTATTTGGATTGTTTACAAACAAATAAATAAATAAATAAATAAAAATAGTTCTATGATAATTATATGAGGGTCACAGAAAAATTTGAAAAATATCAATCATGTATTTATGTTATCAATTATGTATTAAAATTATTATGCATTAAGATATCGAAACTTGCAATGAGTATTAGCTAAATGCCAGCAATTAAATGCTGGATAAATTGACAAATATTTTGCTTCTTACAATAGATTATTTGATTCTTTTAATTCAAAGTTTTAAGCGTGTCGTTCGATTTTATGCCTGTTGATTTCGTGTTCTTTTATAGTAAGGTATTTGTACCCATTATGAACAGTGCTCTCAATATGGACACCCCTAATATCTTTAAAAATAACAATTTTTATAGAGAGATCGCACTACACACCCCTGAAGAAAAGCAATTGAAAAGATAATTAAGCCAGGAAATTACAAAAAAGCGCGCTGTTCGCCATTTAGAAGGAAACTTGTTGTTTCGTGGTGTGCTGATCTTAATTACAGGTACTTTAAATTCTTATTAAATATTGCAAAACTTATTTAAATATTGAAAAGTGGAGTGTTTTAGAAAGCTTTTAAAACATATTTTTGATTGCTATTGTTTATATTGCTTAAAAAGTTTTCTTTATTTATTTATTAGAAGATTAAATAAAACTACTCCCGATTCCCAATATGGACACCTTATGTCCACAATGGAAGTACAGCAGATGAATCTTCAGATTCACAAAAATTGAAAGCTAAGCAAAACCACTTACATTATTTCATAATATTTTGTATTAACTGAAGTGTTTTGCAGCGGTCTTCGAAGAGCCAAAACAAAAAATGACCCCCCGTTCTAAAGTGTATGTTCTGAAGATATTTACTGTGCCCTACCCTCCCCGCAATACTGTAAGATATATTTTTTTTAATCCTCTCTCCTCTAAAATTCCATAGAAGAGTGGCTCTTCCATACACTCAGTGTGGTAGGTCACTAAGGAACCAAATGTCCATAATAGGGACAGGTGGTTCCTTATATGGACATTTGTAAACATTTTTTGTTTTTATCATTTAAAATAAACCGGAATAGTTACAAGGTCGCTAATTTTAATAATGATAGTCAACAGTCCAAGGATCATGGACACACATTTTTGGAGACTTATCACGTGTACATGGGGATGAAAAAAAAATAATTTTCCTTAGGGTGTCCATATAAGGCACAGGTATCTTATTGTATTATTTCATTTTTTTGATGAAGTTTTCATTTAGTTATGAAATATTTGCCGGAAATAAAAGTCGAACTATTTACATTGCTTTAAATTCAAATAGGTTCATCTTTTGTAATCAGGCTGCATGCGGTAGCGATAATTCTTTTTAAATAATTCTTGAAAATTATTTTTAAAACCACAAAGTATCAGAAATTTAGACAGAATTTCTTTAAAAATTGCACTTTTTGTAACTGCAATTTTTATCGCTGATTGAAAGATGCCTTTACATTTTAGCTTGTTGCAGCAGTAACCTTAATTTCTTTTATTTTTACGGAAGATTTTAAAAAGCTTTCTCAGATAGTTTCCATCGCCTGCACGTACCGGCACGCAAAAGAAGATGCACGATCGTTAGAAAAAAGAAATTTGCTTGCCATGTATAATCTCTGCACTAAAACCAAAGTTATTCGCGGACATGTTTTTGAAAATACAGATGCTACATTTTTCAAGACTCAGGTGGAAAACACTCAAATATGTATTTTGAATCATCGATATTAGTTAACTGAAAGGGTAAATGAAGGGTTATCAGAAACAAATATCTCGGTTAATCATTCATCTGACCTTATTATTCCAGCTATTGACTTAATTTCTTTTATTTGTAAGGAAGATTTTGAACAAGTTCATAGAGATATTTTCACACTCAGTTTCTTTCTCTTGAATATACATACACTTGTAATTTCATGCAAAAATTTTCAATTTTTTTTAATTTTCAGTGGTCCGTAGTACTAAGACAATTAAAGAGATCGTTATAGTAAAAACAACACGCAACGTAAACTATATCCATGCACAATTATTTCCGCAATTTTAAATAAATTATCTCTTCTAGAAATATCATGAGAAAACTTTTTTTACGCTAAAGCTATTCAGTCGTATTAAAAATAACCCTCTTGCATTAAATGAGATTAATAATTATGATGTAATTGTTCAAAATGATTCATTTTTTAATTAATAGACTTGAAAAACACAGGAATCAGAATTAAATGTGAAAAATTGAAAAAAAAAATACTTTTACTAATGTGCTTGATAGGTTCATTAAATGCAGTGCAATTTACTTCAAAATATGCGCTGCTTCTAATATTATTATAAAATGGTTTAGAAAGTACTTTCTGAATTTCATAAATGAAGCAAAAATAGAGAATAAACATCGAATTACTAATATATATATATATATATATATATATATATATATATATGATAGGTTGCTAAAAACGTACCTTTACTACGATAAGTCGATTTGTTAGTTACACAAAATTTGACTAATTTGTTCATTAATTATTAGAACAACAAGAATCTAGAAAGTAATAAATATCAATTTTTCACTAAACAAAGAATTCTCTTTACCAATTATGTCATTTATTCTTATTTTTAGTATAACAAATTATTGAAGGATGCATGGCAGATTATCATGGTTAAAATTAAGAAGAGATAAAACAATAATCTAAAAAATAGAGGATATAAAAAGCAGGTTCTAATTTTCCAAAAATGATGAAAAGCAACAAATTTATGATTATTACTAGATGATAAACAAAATTTTGCTGTAAGTAGAAGATAAATAATAACTACAAAATATTGTTTAGAAAGCAGTGAATTCATTTGCAAATGTTCTACAGTTTCTACATGTTCTACAGTTTACGAAAAGAAGAATGCAGAGAAACTACCTTTCTCACGGCCTACTAAAATCTCCTATTTAACGCGAAGATGTTCTGTTTATGTTTAGTGTTATCATAAAAGGCAGGTAATATGTCTTCAAATATTTTATTAAGAATTGAGTGCGTTGTAATGTCGCAGGTTTATACGCAAGTAAGTGAACTGTCAAGATAAATACTCGTATTTCCTTATATAAAAAAGAGATTTATTTCATTGCTTAATTAAAAAGTGAAATTATTTTATAAGGAAATATCGGTATGTGCCTTGGAAAATTTCCTGACTCGTGGCTGGACTTCATATATTCTTTTATTTATTTCTGTAATATTAATTTGAAATTTTGTTAACTTGATATCTGAATTTTATTTTATTTTTTCAAGTACTACTACAATTTATGCAGAATATTAAGATATAAGTGCGGCAGCTGTATTTAAATTTCAATGTTCAATGTAAGCTAAAATTAGTTATATTTCAATTTGTTTACTGTGAGTTTGAGAAATTTTTTTTATTGCCAAGTATAAATATCGCCGATATTGTTATAGCTCCGGTAATACATTAATTTTAATTATGTTTGAAATCTGAAATAAGAATTGAAATGTAATTAAAGTATATTATTGTCAAATTAAATAATTTGTTACCTTAAAATCATTTGTTAAATATTTGATATGTTGCTAGAATAGATTAAAATGTTTCATGCAAGAGACTTTTTTTTTTTTTTTTTTTTTTTTTTTTTGTGCCGTCAATTACACTTAATGTTCTTCTATAATTTAAATAGTCATTTTAAATACATATATCGTTCTTTAAAAAGCTTAAATTAGATTATTTCATGGAAAGCTATTCTGATCTTTAAAGTTTTCTTCTATATGTCATAAAAAATCTAATTCAAGATAGTTTTATGTTATACATATGACTTGCTTGATTTACTTAGTTACTAATATAACTTTAAATACATAACCCATATATGCAAACAATTCAATAAATTATGATTCAAAAAAATGCTTGTCATTCCCAACTGTGCAAAATTCTGTCATTTGTGTGCATTGTTCATGCTGATACAGACACCAATTAAATTTTATGTGACAAACATGAGATATTGCACTGAAAATCTTTTTACACAGTTAATTTTTAAGTTATGATCATAATAAAAAATCTATAAAAATTCCAATTATCTCATTCATAAATATAAATAACTGCGCGCATATATTTAGTAAATTGATCGTGTCATTTGTAATTAGCTCTGAATGTTTCTTTCAATTAAATATTATTCATTATATTTAATAATTAAAAAAGTTTTCGTAATTCCCTAAAAGCTAGAATTACAGTATAATCATCACTCTTTCCATACATTAAATACCAATATTTCCGAATAAAAATATTAGCTTTACCGAATGACATAAATTCTCCGATTACGAAAGTCTTAGTTTACAATTCAGAAGAAGGAGTCGCATCATATAATTTTAATGAGGAAAAATGTTTAGCGAAAGCAAATTATTCAGACTTTCTTAGATTAATCATAGCTATAGAACTGGTAAAATTTTAGTAATAATAATAATAATAATAATAATAATAATAATATACGCAACAAACAAATTTTCATAGAAAACCAGGGTCTATCTGTCAAAACTACAAGGTGCTTCATTGCAATTTGAGTTTGGATGTTTGGACATCATTTTAAGAATCATGAAGATATTTTAATAATATTTGAATTAGTATTAGTTAATTTGTTTGGACAGTACGATGAAATCCTAAAAAGTGCATAAAGTCCACATTGTTTCAGTAGGTACACCCCGTGTACTGTCAACAACTTTTCGAGATAAGTACGGTCTAATTTATTGCTCAGTGGATGTGTATGGGGTCACCTTCAGCGTATTTTGTGATAGTAGCTCATTTAAGGTGGTGGAAGGACAAACCATACGCATCCAATTAGTAATAAATTAGACGATCCACATTTCGAAATACAATTCATATTAAATACAATGCTCCGACCAGGTTACTGTACTTCTACCACTTTTTTGACTTCTCGCATTTTGAACGCAGTTATTTAATTTGGATTTAAGTATAGTTCAAAAAGTAATTATTATTTATTATTAAAGTGCAGTACTACTTCTACTTTATGTACAGTTATTTACTTTATTAATGTACAGTTATGACCGAAAATCCGGGCTCAAATGGCGATGAACAACCAGTAATTTTTAATAAATGAGTAGATTGTGACCCTCATATATTTTAAAAATATTCTTCAATAGTGTATTCCACCACGCCTTAAAATTTACAAAAGTTATGCTGAAACATCCTGTATATTTTCTATTATACTACGATCAAACCATTTACGAAAATAAACAGCCCTGTGCACTATATAAAACCATTTCATTGAACCTGGAATTATGGCAATAGAAAATGTCTTCAGTTGAAAAGGAAACGCGGTTAACATTTCTGAAACTATAAATTACCCATACTCTTTTTTATTACCACAAGGAGGTAAATACTTTGAAAAATCTTTGAACCGAAAATGAAACTTTCATTGATTTGGATTTATACGTTTTTCTCTTTTTTCTTCTAAACGAATCAAAAATTGAAAGAATTCTTACAAACGCATTATTTTTATTCCAAAAAATGTTGGATTTTCAGGGTTTCTGAAAACGGCTAAGACTTAAATTTACTTGACATTTCAAGGATGAAATTCCAAACAGCCACATCGATCACGTATAAAATGCTAAAAAACATCAAAGCTCCAAATCCTTTTAAATTTGATGCTCTTTAAATTTGACGCTTTTCAGTAATATAGAAAAATGAATTTATTTCACACGTTCACTTTAGAAATTGATTTCTTTATGATTGTGTCATATTTTAAAACTCTAACTCTTATTACAGCAGTTAAACATCTTTAAAACCTCCAATAGAATTCATGAGAAATGTATTTTATTTTTATAAACCAATAATAAATCATTTATTTATAGCAGGTAGAAAATATCTTTAAGCAGTATCAGATGTCAAGTTAATATGCTAAAAATATATTTTATTCCCTCTTTTACGTACTATAGTTGTACTTTCACTTTAGAAAATCTTTTGAAAATACGCAATAGATGTACATTGTGTCTATTTCATCTTCATAGATAGAGAAAAAGAGGTTACTTTGGCATAGGTTTAGATTAATGATTTTTGTACGAATTATCTTTTCCTATTATTATTTAATATTTTTTTTTAACAATGTGCACCAAAATAGGTGCCTTAGAAGAAGTTTTAATAAAAGAAACATTCCCCGTTCGACTGACTTATCCTACCCCCATCTTTGACATGGTTGAGAAACACAGATTTGCGTTGTCTTTTTTTTCTTTAATTTTTCTTTTATGATTACGGTTTTAGTTGGAATTCATTATTGAATAAAGAAGGATATTTCGTCTAGTGATAAAAGCTAATAAAACTCACCCGTCATCAGGGATGTAAGCTTTGCGCCACGAATGGCTGGTTTTCACCAATAACTTTTAATAGTTTCTTCTTATTATTAAATCTCAAAACTTCTATCATTAGGTAAGGTGAGATATATTATAAAAATTTAGTGGTAGCAATCGGCCATTTTTGGCGCAGCGCTTGTGTCCCTGCCCGTCACTAAAACATTGTGATACAACAACTCAAATTTTGAAAATATTTATTCTGATGTTATACTAAATGATTTTTAGCATGTTAACAAATAGAACAGAAAATAAAATATATTGCGGAAGAGTATTTTACTCTTGCTGTATTAAACTAAAAATTGCATATTCCTCATAAATATTTTCAATGTTATGACACAAAATGGAAAAAAGTTTAAGAACTCATCTTTGTAAAAAATATACTTTGGATACGGCTTTTTAATTTGGTTAAATTTATAAAGTCAATTTTACCAATTACGTTGCATAACTTCTCAAATGGAAAATAAAATTTTTGCATGAACTATTAATTGCGCATCGCCGTCTGTCAAGAATTCTAGAAACAATTTATGTTAAAAGCTGTGTACAGACATAGAAACAATGAAAAAAAAAAGGTCTTTTAAATAGCACATTTTCAAAAGGATTGACTTTTGCTTACGCTGTAGCCATAAAACGCGATGATGCAAATGGCTAATGATACAGGGTGCGTAGTTTGGCAGCACCTTGTAAGGACCTTTTACCAGAATTTTTATAATGTAACATTTGTTTTATTTAACGAAAAAGAAACCCTTTTTCAGATCTAACAACCAGTACTTTAAAGAATTTCTAATACTAAAAGAATTAAAATCCTCTGAGTTTCTTGATGACTACGCACCCTGTGATAAATTGGAGCCTTTAAAAAAGAAATCATCGATCAAAACTATTTTCGAAGACCTTAGTAGTTATCGCAGTTTAGGTATTTATACTAACAAATTGTTACTCGTGGTATTATTTTTTTGCAAGCTTTTGAAAAATCTATTAACTCGAACTTGTTTGAAAAATGGAATATTTCATATCTTTGTATAAAAATGCCAGAAAAAGAAAATGACCTTTGAAGTGGACGAATGTTCAAGAAACTTGTGTATCTCTATCTATCATCTTTCTGTGTTGAACAACCCTTTTGTTAACATTATAAAGACCCGATTCTTTAAAACGTTTAACGATATGCTGAATTTGCAATGTTTTAACACCTTCCGGTATTTTCTGATGACTGCCATGTTCATCGCATATGTTCAGAAATTTTACCCAGCAATGCTTAAATGTGGCGAAAATCTCTGCATCCAAAGGCTTTATGGTACAACTTATGTTTGTCGGAAAACAAAGAATGTTTACTCAATTTTTATTGCTTGTTTTATCACTTTGTAAGGCACCGGTAGAATGAAATGTTATAAGATTTGTTTTTTTAGCTGTTTTTATATGTTTAGCTCAAGCGTTTTAATTCAAAATTTGACGAATTATAGATGTACTATTAAAATGCATAAATGATCATTTTTTTCCGATATGTTATAATAGGGACCCTTCATTCGTTTAAAAACATTCGCTCTCTAAGATTAAACATATGAAATGTTTTCGAATTTCTAGTTTAAAATTCAATGTTTTTAAATGATTTTTCTTTGCATAGGAAGCTGAGATCGATCTTTAATGTGGCTATTTTTTACTTTTTCGATTTGGGTTAAGCATTTAATAAACGTACTTTTTCTTTCGCAACCGGTTTTGAAAGTGGAAGTAGCTTTAATAACATTCTAATGCCCATAATAACATATGTACTATCATAAGTATTTCGAATTTGGTTGATTTTTTATTCCGAATATTCGAAATTCATGCCAGAAATTTAAAAACAGCAATATTTCCTTTACTTAAGAACAGACATTCTGTTGTTAAATAAATCGAACTTTATTACTGAAAAATTCTGGTATGAATTCATTTGCTCTAATTTACAAATTTTTAGAGCATATTCTACCATGGGAATCAGAGAATTAAAATAATCTGCAACCAAAATTGAAAAAATAAACAAATATCCAGATTAGAGATAAACCTTAGCTTTCGCTGCAAAAAACTCGCTTTAAAATATTCAAACTTAAACACTCGTTTAAGGGGACAAGGAACCTCTGAAATCATTTTTTTCATATTTTTAAAATTGCACTTTAAATATTATTTAAGGGTAGATTATTGCATTATATCATAAATTTATCACAAAAAATGTAAAAAAGAATTTTTTTGAAAAAAAAAATAGAGAAATTTTTGTGATATTTTAGATTTAACGAAAATTTTTCAAAATGTTCCATGCGCATTATTTTTTCTCTGAATGCTTTGAAATTTTTTATAGTTATTTATCACAATATATGTCATAAATCTGTGCATGGTTTTTTGAAAATAAAAATAATTGCAAAAGTTATAGGTAGTTAATTGTAAAAATTGGTTCAAAAATGCTCAAAATTTTAGAAAAATTGAGAAAATATTTTTTTTCTTACCTTTATATTGAGATATATAAAATTCAATGCACAGTTTTATTTATATATATAAATCAAACTTCTATAAATATTATTGGAGATTTTTATTGATATGGAATGCGCATGGGACATTTTGAATAATTCCCGTTAAATCAAAAATATTACAAAAATTTCCCTATTTTTTTCAAAAAAAAAAAAAAAAAAAAAAAAAAAAAAAAATACATTTTTTGTGATAAATATATGCTATAGGGCACATAATATACCCTTTGAATAATATTTAAACTGCAATTTTAAAAATATAAAAAAAATGGATTTCAAAGGTCCCTTGTCCCCTTAAAAATATTCATGTTACATTAAAGGTAAACAGCATTAAATATATAACAGAATGAGCTTAAATACTCAAATTTCGAACTTACTTCTTTAATGTGCTCCATTTTTAACATAAATCTTTCAGGTAATTTTGTTTTTTAATAAAATCATTTATTTTTTCACATTTAATGTGCGTTACAGATCTTATTTTGAAAATAACTGCATTTTTATGTCCTGATGAAATGTATCATTAATGATAAAATATCTAGTTCTTTCTTTGTTTTGTAACAGAAAGCATTTAACGATGTTCACACGTTGAAAAGCCATTTTTAAACACGATGTTTAAATTGTATTTTGTACTAAAAAAAACAATACTTACTTCTGCTCGATATTTTAGTGTTTATCGAAAAAGATTTTGACCATATATACGGAAGCATATTTCATTCTCATACGAGCAAAAACTAGAAAGAACAATAAAATATGGAAACGGAAAAAAAATCGAGAAATTTCTTGAAAAAAGCACCTCATTAGGTGCATAATTATACGTGCTGTTAAGATGATAGTTTATTTATTTATTTATTTATTTAAAGAAATAATTATTTTCTGACAACTACCATTTTAAGGTAAACTTCCTTATGATATTGTTGACCTTCAGTGTCGCTAATTAAGCATAGTATTCAAAAATTCTTCATTAAGCTTCCAAGAGTAATTTTCAGTTTATTTGGTTACAGATATTTCGTGATTAAAGAAAGCAAAAATTACTATTAAACACCCTAATAGATGTTTTGAATGCGTTAAATAAGAGGCGAGTATACTAAACAGTTGTCAAAAATATGTTATTGTTCATAATAGCCCGGAATCCACGTGTTTTGGTAATGTGTAATTCAGCCCACGGGCATCCCTTTTGCATTTTATTGGTACATAATTTCTAAAATAACACACATTTTTCGTATTTGTGAATTTAAAGTACTTTGCATATAAATACTTAGATTAAAAACAATGCTATTATTATGCACATTCATTTATGAGGTTAATAGAACATAGAAGATCTTTAATTTTAAGTAACGTTGTAACTTGCAAGTAAAATTATCACAATCAGGTCTTTCTGTTTATAAGACAAACAGTAGCCATTATCAATGTGTTAAAATAAAAATTAATTATTATTGATATACTTTCTAATCATTTTAATGTTATTACATAAATCTTCTCAAATAAACATTGCTGCATCACTTTAAAAAATATATTCAAAACTTCTGTTCAATCCAGAAATGTCCCGTGATAATTCAGATCTAAGTCAATATAAAAAGATTTTATTTCACTTTTTAAATAACAAAAATTCCCTAAAAATTAGGAAATTTTCTATCTGGATGATAATAATCTTATTTCTATTCGCATTTTATTTTCCCACTAGTTGTCTCTCTAAATCTTGAAAATACAAGGCCATATATATATATATATACTTATAAAATGCCTACCCTATACCAAGGCTTTATATATATAAAGCCTTGGTATATATATACTTGGTAAATATATACTTGTAGATCTTGTTTTATAATGAAAAAAAAATATTATTCTCACAGGGCTGTGACATAAATTTATAGAAGAATTTTATAATTTAATTTAATCAAACGTCTTGTTTGGGAATTTAATCTATTTCTTAAAGTTTAAATGCATAATTGATGAATAAAATTCATCTTTTCTTGGCTCCACTGAAAAGATTATCATTTAATGATTTTCTTCTCTGAGATTCGCGAAAAAAATTCTTTTCTATTTTAATGTTTTAAGTAATTAGTAAATAATGTGAAACAAAATTATTTCAAACCAGCTACCTCCTAGCAAATATTTGACTTTAGAGAAAAGCCTTCCGTCTTGTTTAACATCTTGTCATACTGTAAGGAAAAGTAAAATATTTTTTGCGCTCTAATGTCAACAGATTCGGGATTTCTCCCGCGTTAATTTTCCTTTTCAATAGTGTATTACAGCGCTTAAATCTTAAAGAATAATATTCCGTGAAAGTTTTATAACAAGTCTATTAGAGTTTTACAATTTGTTACGAACGTTTTCCTTCGCCAAAATATATTAAAAAAACATGCATCTATCATTTATGCATGGCTGCCAACTACTACGCCTATTTACAGTCAAATAAACACCTTAGAAACAGAAAGTATAGTAAATAATTAAGAATATGTTCTGTAATACATAACATTGAATATATTTGGTATATATTTTATTAAAATATTTTTGTGGTTCGAAACATGTTTATAAGATTTAAATAGGCGTAGAAGTTCGCAGCTCTGTTTATGTAAAAAGGAAATTACATTATGTTCTATTGAAATTAAAATTGAAGAAAATGATCGAATGGTAAATAATAAAAATAATAGAAAATATATGATCCAAAAAAGCGAATTATTTTTAATTGTTTTATGTGTCCTAATTTTTCTTTTAACTAGTCTTTTTACTAGTACAATATACTTTCTCGTATTGCAATTAAAAGTAAAGAAAATAATCCGATGGAAGAGTAAATAATAAAAAATAGAAAATTATGATCCAAGAACGTGGCTTATTCGGAATTGTTTTATCTATCCCAGTTTTCCTTTTAATTAGTCTATTGCTAGTTTTGGTAGATTTTCCGCTTAAGCCTTTCCGGCACGTGCAAAATCTGCAGTAAAATGAGAAATTATCGACTGATACCGGAATTCACAAACGAATTCTTTAGATATTTTGAATTCCTTAATTTAACCCATTGAAAAAGCAAAATTTTACTAAAATATCATTGGCGCCGTTTGCAAGTTTGGAATTAAAATTAAGTATCCCAGACCCGGCACAGTGTGCCGGAAAGGATTAAATCGGGGCTCAAAAGGATCTAGATAGCACTATTTTCTTACAATTTATTTCACCATTTTTAATTACAGATAATTTCGACATTAGATAAGGTGAAGAAATTACTTTCAAATACTTATGACCAGAGCATTTGATGCCCCGATTTGCGCGGCACACATGGCAAGATGATCTATTATTGCGCTTAAATTTTTAAATAAAAATATTTTGCCAGTGTTTATAACAAACCTATTAAATTTGAATAAAATAATGTTAGAAAAGTCTTCAAATCCCAAATTATATTTAAAACCACATTTATTTGACGTTGCAAAAAATAGAGAAAATGTATTTTGTCCTATTGTAATTAACAGCGAAAAAAATAATCCAATAGAAGCATAAACAATAAAAGTTATAAAAAATATATATACTTTGAGAACGTGAAGTATTCGACATTTTTCTATGTGTTAATGAGTCCCGAAGGTGGAGAAAAAAAAAGAGAACATATTATTGATAAAAGAAAATTTCAAAGGTTTGAAATGTATGGCTAGAAAAGAAAATTGTGGACTTACCTTAGAAAATGTGTTGCCTGCAACACCCTCCTCATTATTTTTTAAATCAATTCTTTGCCGAAGGTAACGTATTTGTTGCACAGATGGTGCCTATTATATTTTTCTGTTTTAGTTTTATCCAACTTTGATCGAAGGTTCTTGTTTGTCTACGTCTTTGTGATATCGAAAACTTGTAGTTGCTTGCTTGAGAAAAGATCTTTTTTGGACACAGCTGTAAATGTTTTTATGATGTTTCAAGAGTTTATATTTTTTTCACACAAAGGCCATGATGTAATTAAAATCACTCTTTTATACTTAGCACGTGCAATCGGTTTTCTAAATCTATCAATCAATCTACTTATATAATACATACACCAGATTTTTTTATCCATCAAAATGCAGTAAAATGCAGTTACATAGATCCATATTGTGGTAAAATTGAACTGCATAAATTTAAGTTGTTGGTAATACAAAGAATTACAGGTATCTCTATTTATATGAATGTAGTAAATTTAAATTACTTTTAGCATTTAAAAAGGCATAAGTCATATTAAAGATTTTCTTGAATCTGAACTATGTTTTTTATTTATTTATTTTTTTATTCATGAATATTCGAGGAAAATTTTCTCACAGACTCCAGTTGTATGAATATATAAAACAGAAAAATGCAATAAAATTATGAAAATAACAAATATATTTTCAGAAGGACTGTTTTTATTAATTCTTACCTCTTTTCCTAGATAAGTTTCATCTAAATAGAAGATTTTCGGGAACAAAATTTAATCGAAGTTTTCTTTTTTTTCAATCTCTAGTGTTGTCTTATTATACAATTTGTAGCATTTTACAGTTTCACTCATCCTTTTTTAATATTTTATGAATCTCTTAGTCTATCGCGCTTATATCTCTGTCTAGAACTCCAGTACTAAAAGAATATTTTGTCTGAAGATTAATCACTTCGTAATTTACCACTGACGTTTTGATAAAACATGAAAGTTGATCCATCGTTTTTTTTCTTTGTTATCTTTCCTTCTTTGAATAAAAATAATTTTACCTAGAACTAGAAATTAATCAAACTTAAACTGATCAAAGTCACTCTTAAGAAGTTTCTACGTTTCAGTCTTGCTTGTGAGTAAAAAAGAAAGTATACTTATAAGTTTTTAACAAATGTGAGTTACACGCAAAACCTTTAACTCTTTCCGTACACTTCCATCACAAAAATGTCGAAATGAGTGAATAACACCCGAATTTACGTGCAAATTTATTTGAATACAAGAAAAAGCTCTGTTTCCCATACCAATAAACGGAAAACATTTATACCCGAATTCTGGTGTTAATGTGTCATTTCGGAGTCATGTTGGGTGTTCCATGTACTGGAACACTGAAACACAACGCGTTAAAGTTAAAAACAATAGATGCAAATATCACATTTTCTTCGAAATAAGTTTATTTGTAGTTCATTTAGTTTTTCTTTGACCTTTTATTATTATTAATATACTATATTACTTAAATAATCCCCATTAAACTTAAATAACGATTAATTATTTTGGCTGCAATAAAATCACTGGTATACTGCTGACTTTAACACATATATCATCCCCACATACAATTTAAAAATTATGTATAATGGAGTATATGTGTGTTTTCTTGTGTTTTATGTAACTGATAGAAATTCAAAGTTATTCTGCATATAGTGAATGTTGCCAAATTATTAACGAAGATAATAATGTTTATAATATTTCAATGTGTACATTTTATCGTTTCTTTAAATTCAATGCAAAGTAATTGATACATGTTGGTTTAAAACATTTAGTTTAAATTTATTTTACATTTACATGGTACTTTAACCCTTTTTGGCGCAGATTGTCCACTCCGGGCATACCTAATTTTAGTTCCAATCTTATAAACGGCACCAATAATATTTTAGTAAAATTTTACTTTTATAATGACAGCTTAAATCAGGAAGTTCTTAATTTCTAAAAAAGTCTTTTGTAAATTCCGGTGTCAGTCAGCAATTTCTCATTTTACGAACAGAATTTGTCTGCGCCGGAAATGGTTAATAAAATATTTGTAATTGTGGAACACTACATTTTATATACCGTATGAACATTACCAGACAATATATAATTGCACATGAGTGTACTCTGCGATTTTCTAATTTATGCAATATTTTATTTGATGCTGCACTGAGTTTTGGGAAGGATGACATAGGGCCCTTTGCATAACGAACTATAAATAATTAAAATTCCTTTCCATGTACGATGAAAACGAAAAATTATTCATCAAACATAGACTATGAAATAATTTCCAACAGTAACAGAATACTATCTAGAGATTTCATTTTTTCATACATCGAAATGCGATGTTTAAATAGGTAATTTCAAAAACAGGTCATTCAGCAAAAATATTTTTTTCAGAAAATTCTGTCCATGTTGCAGTAATATGTCAACATTCTGTCATACAGCCATGTATATGATATTTAGAATTTATACACACTACGTAATAAAAAGAAAATTTAGGCAAGTTTAAAATGCTTATCACAACAGAAAACGCACTTGCAGTACTTTTCGATAACACTCGGCTCTGTAGCCTAATTATTTTTTCGCCTCCGTAAAGTTAAAAAAATGCTACGAGTACCACTATCTATGTAAAACATGTTACAGTACACTCACTTCCTATTTTTTATTTAATTATGTTTGAAATATCATAACATTACTAAAATGCACCGCAATAAATCTTTTCTATATATTACAATATATTAACTAATGGAGTCTTTTTCACATTCCTGTAAATCGTCTTTAAATGTTTCTTATTCTATATTTCTCAGATAGAATGTTGCATTCCTCCTCAGTAAAGCATGCTTATTACAGTACTTTTGTACATCATAATTCCCACAAAATGCACCGAAAGATTTTCCCTATCGTCTTCAATGAAACGGAATCCTTTGTGTAGCCCTATAAACGAATTATAAAAAAATACTCGCTTCATTTTCAATACCAATAATTCTACATTAAGCCTCAATAAATTATCAAAACTGCATGACAGGACAAATACATATACGAATACCGAATATAGTCAGAGCAAGGACAGACAGCCAGCCTACCAGATAGGCAAACCAACAGATTTCATAAATGCTTTTCAACTTTTTTAGAATTTGTTAAAAATCAGTTCTTTTACAACTTATATTTCAGACTTATATATATATATACAGCCAACTTATATTTTATTGCATTTTCTGTGTTTTCTTTGTATACCCAAAAAGAAAGCATGTTAAAAATTACAAATCGGGCTCATCCTAAAGATTTTGTTTTGCGAATCCGTTTTCTAGCATCTGCTACTTCTACTTTGAATTGCAAAATTTATTCTTATAATTTTTTCCGCTTTATTTCTCCCCTTTCAATTTTTTTGTCTTCTATTTTTAAAACATTTTTCTGCCTCTATGGATATGTGTTGCATTTCTAAGAAAGGCTTTAGAATTATGTTAAAGAGTTGCAGTTTAACGATTTACAATGTAGAGGTTCCTTTAATAAGCGCTGCTGTGTACAGAAAAAATATTACAAGCCGTTATAAAGAAATTTGTAGTGAAAAATATTTCCTGCAACTTGACATCAGTTTAAATTTTTTGTATCACAAGAGATATATTTAATTTTGTTCGCTAAATTTCTTTTAAAAGTTATATTTTTATTTTTTCTGTGAAACAAGTTTGTATTACATAAATTAGAATTTATTTGGATTTTATTTTCTATTGTTTGCCTCATGAAATTATCAATAATCATGAATAGTCTTTTATTATTTATTTATTTTTATTTTGATATTTTTTGCAAAACAAAACCACCAATTATTCTGAAATTTATTGCGTTTAATTATTTTAAATTTAAATTACAAAAATAACAAAGCTTTTATGATAATTAGTTTTAATTTCTAAAAGAAGTTTAAATTTATTTTAAAGAATTTTTTTTAAAAATATTTCGTATTGTATAAATTAAAATTTATTTGTTTTTAATTTTCTGCGGCATAAAATCATAAATAATGATAAATATATATATTTTTTTTGTTATTGATTTCCCGAAACAAACCGCGAGTTATTCTGAAATTTATTGCTTTTAATTAATTTCTATTTTAAATTAAAAGAATATCAACCTAAAGAAATAAAACACACATTAAATGCGTTAGCAAATAAAACAAACAATTTCTCTCTCAAAAGAAAATAGTAATTGATCATGCATGATGGAATGCGGGTAAAGGGATTTATTATTTATTTTATCCTCCCTAGACAATACATATTTGCTATTTTTTAGAAAAGATCCAATGAGATACATTTAATTAACATCTATTTGTAGAATATCAAGCTGTTTAATCCAAGCTTTAATTTTATTTTTAAAAGACTAATGAAAAATCCCTGCTGCCTGCTTACATTTCTTTTATAATAAACTGAATTCAAGTTATTTTTAACTTCACAAAGCTTTCATCAAATGCAGAAATAGAAAGATTTTATTGATTCTTGGGGAGAACTTTTGGCTGCAAAGCTTTTTTATTTTCCTGCATGAAAAAACAAATAAATAAAAAAATCCTGTATATTTAACATTTTTTCTGTATGCTTATTATTCTTCACTCACTCCCTATATTTTTTTACATCATTAAAATGTAAATTTAAA
Organism: Maratus speculifer; assembly: GCA_964019185.1. Lineage (NCBI taxonomy): Eukaryota > Metazoa > Arthropoda > Arachnida > Araneae > Salticidae > Maratus > Maratus speculifer. Next base: position 184,930,382 of record OZ025299.1, read on the forward strand.
ATATTGCTTTAAAAAGAGTGAGAGTTATTTTAATATAAACTCAATCCTTACGATATTTTGAAGAAATATTGCATGATGTTTGCCAATGTTAGCTTGTTTTTGTAAAAAATAAAAATAAATGATAACAGAAGTTACACTTAACAGATTATAGCTTATAAATTATTAGTATCTTATATTTTATAATTATATGAAAAATAAATATTTTCTTGGTTACATAAACATTTTACCTAATTTTGTAAATTTTGAAGGAAAAAAATACCTTTAGAACTATTTTTTAAACTGAAATTTAAGCAGCAGATGTTACAATGAAAAATGTACTTACCTGAAAATTTTGAGATATTGCTTTTGAATCTAGACGTAATATGAATAAAGACTAAATGACACTGTATTTATTTTTTGTGAGATATTTTTGAGTCGCATAGATTAGAATTATTTTCTGTGGAACACATTTCTTAATATTCATTCAATGAATAGATAAACTTATTAATAAAATTTAGAATACTGTAAAAGAACTGCTAAAGGAATTGCATGTCGTTAAAAGATAAAATTTTAATTAATCAAGCGGGTTTTATTAAACTATTAAAACAGTTGATTAGATGAAAACAGATAAATATATTAATATATTTATCGATTTTTATCCAATCATCAGTTTTAGAAATAATTATTTCTAATGATTTTCATAAATGCATTGAATTTAATTTTGAGCCTAAAGTCATATTTTGATTGCTAAATAAGAAACTAAAATCATACCTCAATCATAGTTTATTAACACTCTAGAGCATGATTTTTTTGTTAATAGTTTTAATTTAAGGGATTAACAACATTTAAGGGAATAATAGAGTGCCTCAAAAGCTGCACTATAATCTGAACAACGTATAAATTAAAATATAAAGTGCTGTCAAATGGCAAAACTATGCATTGTTGAGTTAAACATTTTCCAACACTTCCGGAATTTCAGCTTGTAAAAAGCTGAAACAAGGATTCAACAATTACCATCTGTATCCCTACAAGTACTCGAATTATTTTGTGCATCAAAGTGTAGTATCTATAGATATGTATATACTCTACATAATATGCTTAAATTCAGATTAGTTACAAAATGCATCCGAAAATCGAAAAGTTCCCTTCAGATATATACAACGATAGAAGAAAATTTAAATGATTTATTTTGCACCGCCTTGTTTAGAATTAATTATCAATCCAATTCTTCACGTAGCCCTGTATAGGAAACGATTCATATTCTACAAAATACTGTTAGTATACTGAATGTAGTTTAGCTATACAAAATGTTTACTCATAAAATGAAACTGAATTTAAAAAATAATTTTTAACTACTCCACGCTCATACACAGGACATACACAGCAATGTCATAGAAAAATTTTTGTGCAGCCCTGTATATAGTCTAGGGACTTTACACACAACACTATAGCATTCAAAAGTGTAGTACAATAAATCGCATATCACATCTGAAAACGCATTTCATGCTTTTATTTCTGATATACAGTACTGCAACCAAAATACTTTGTATATGCGTGTAAATGAACGATAATGGCTTTGCATGTTATATTCTATAATAAAGAACTTGTAGTATGCCTTAATAATTGGTATCAATTTCACTATATTTAAAGTAATTTATCATCAATTAAGTACGTTGAAAATAATATTTAGCTGTTGACTTTTGCTTAAACGAATTCTTTCAGTGATAGTATAAATAAACAAAAACTTAGTTGCACACCACAGTCTACAGAAAGCTTGTTTTAGTGAGCTTTATAAATGCTTTTAGATTTCATTCTGTTTCTAATAGTTAACATTGTAGTGTACTTAATTAAAGTTCTCTGCAAACAATTTATCACCATTTACTCTAATGGTTTAGCTGTGTCCTTGTAAAAGGACTCTAAATGTTACACTCAGCATTTTTATTAGCGACCATGGCACAGTGAACTTAAAAAAGTATATCAATTTCTTTACAAGCCAATATACTTACCCGTGCAAGGCAGAATTTCAGAAGATGACAAATAGACAAGCCAAAATCATAAACGACAATTAAAAGTTTAAAAATTGATCGAAATAAAAAAATAAAATAATTAATAAACTGGAGATAAAATTGGTGTACATTATTATGTTATTATTATTCTTTAAGTGATGCCAGTAACCAAATGTTACTTTCTTTTCTTTTCTATATTATAAAATCTAGTAAAGTTATGAGCATGAAAATGGTTTTCAAGCATGAGCTTATTAACTCTGTACCACATTATTTCAATGTCAGTTTGTGGAACTCCGGATACCACTAATATTTTAAAGAAATATTCGATTTCTTGATTTGGGAAGACAATGCTTGGTATAAAATTTTAGCAGTATCCGGCAAGCGACAGTATGACACCCCTGTTCTACATCAATATGATTCAATTTAGAGATTCCTGAGTGCTTGTTTATTATTAGGATTGTTTTTTCTTCTTACAATGGGTAATATTGGTAAAATGAAATAAATAACATAATTGGGGGTTCATTTATTTATTTAACTATATTTTTTAGCTATTTTAGCAATTTAGCAAAACTGTATATTTGCCAATAACTTTAACGGAAAATTTTGTATGATATTACTTTCTGGTAGAATTGTAGATTTTTAAAACTTTATGCAGGATAATTTTGCGCTCTACTTTTTTGGTTTACATTACTAACAAAGCTAATTTACCTTTGTATAAGGTTTCGAAAACAGTAATTTGCATTAAAAACTTGTCGTGCAAAATTAGTTATTAAATTAATTATATGAAAATAATTAATGGAATTAATAGATGTTAAGCAATTTTAAATTTCATGTTGTGTAATTAATATCCTTAACTTTCAGTGTTCAGCCTGTTTTTGCGGCTTCTTTTTAGTAATTTGAATAATTAATAAATAATGGCTTTTTAAAGAAAATGAAGCAAACAAAATAGTTTTGAGACTTTTTCAATTTTGTTATTAAAATGCTGTGGCTTATTAAAACACACAATGCATGCTTTAAAAAAATGCTTAGCACTCGTTACGAAAATCTCGGGAAAAAAAGATTAAAAAATGTTTCTCCCCAATAAGTGATTCGAAAATACATAGCTTTATTGAATGAAGGATTCAAGGGAGGAGGGAAGGAATGTCGAAGAAAGATTTCTGAACAAAAAGACTTTTATCTAAAAGAACATGAAACAGAATAACCAATAATTCTATAAAAGAAAGCAATGCTTCTATCGTTAATTTGATTTCAAAGCAAATGGATGGATGCCATCCTATTGTAACGCTGTCATTTTTATTCAAAGACAGCTCCACATACAGGCTTTCTCCCTTGACAGAGAAAAAAAGTTGTTTTCGACGACTTTTTTGTTCAAAAAATTGGAAATGCAATACTCTATCCTTTGTATCTTCTGTCAAGGTCTTCGACAACCTCAACCTTTTCGGTGCGTGCTAAGGCTGCGGGGGTATTTTGAAGAAAAAGGTGCGAAATTCTGCTTCATTTATGACAAGTTGATAACCGCTCTATTTTCTTTTGTTTTTCCAAGTGCACTGAAATATCGCACTATATACTTTTTTCGCATTTTTCGGAAAATTCACTTAAGGGAATATATGAAAACCTTTTTAGGGCAGAAGTTGGTAAGAAGTTTAAATGTAAAATATTGCGCAAAAACCTTTTAGTACAAAATGCATTGTAACTAAATGTGGAGATAAAAAGGAAATAATGTCAATAAGTATCACAACTTTTATAATTGGTTAAAATTAGCAATAAATAGCTTGAAAACTGTTTTTGTCACCTTAAATATGTATTTTTTATCAGTGAATAAGACTTATTTGAGTTCATAATTGTACTAAAATAATCTGGAGATTAAAAAAAAAAAAAAAAAAAAAAAAAAAAAAAAAAAAAAAAAAACTTCCAATACTTTAAATGTCTATCGCAAGTGCTGACTTGAATAATACTATGTTTGTTAGGTCCCATTATTTTAACATCTAATTGTAACTCTATCATTTTACTCACATACAGACTTTATTCCTAAACAGTGAAAGAAAATTGTTCTGAAAAAAAAAATTCTTTTTTCTTCAAAAAATTGGAAATACAATATTTTATCCTTTTTATCTTCTGCCGATTTCTACAAAAACATTAGACGTTTCAGTAATTGATTAACTTACGGTTGTATTAAATAAATAGGTGAAATTCTGCTTCATTTATGACAATTCGATATCCACATTGTATCCTTTCGTTTTTCTAAATTTCGCATAACTTTTATTTAAAATTTCGCATTACTATATTCAGAAGTTAGAATTTAAAACACCCTTCCATCCCATGAATATAATTCAGTTTGAGCTGTTTAATCACTTTAATCACTTTCAACGAATCAGATTTTGAACTCAAAATTTAAGTCTAAGTTTTTGAAAGCATTTAATGAGATGCAAATAATAACGGTAAGAAATAGTTGTTACTCCAAAGCCTAATGGGCATTTTTTTACTTTAAAATTTATTTTAAAGAAAATATTGACATAAAGTATATAAAGAATACAGTACAACAATACATAAAGCAAAGAAATATTCTTTCGTTTTTATTATAATCATTTGAAATTTTGGACCCTAAACTTTAATGGCATCTATCTCCTTCGGAAGACGTTTGGGACCCTTAGTTTCCTGGTTTGATATTATTTGTTTTGATGTCTACTATCACCCCTTAACCCTGTATCGACCAACGGTACTTATACATATCATAAAAATTACTTATTATAAAATTCTTTTAATATGTCAATTAGTTGTAATACTGTTTAGAACGAGTTCCAGATAAATTGCTTTATTTTGTTCCAAAAGCATTATTGGTTATACAAAACAAAAATATTTTTAAAAGGATGATTTCTTTTGCCTTTGTATCTTTTCAACTTTCTCGGCGCTGAGGGAGGGGGATGAGGGTTTTTCAATGCGGAATTTTCTACATTTATAATGTAAGAATATTTGTACAATTTATAATTCTACAAATTACTAAGAAAATAATTAAGAATAAAAAATTTGAGTAGGGTTATAAAAATTGCACCCAAATCCTATTTAAATAAACAGAAATATATAAGTTTTAATTATGATTCAACATTTAAAAAATAATAATTGAAAAAAAATAAAATTTGTAAAGTAAAAATCTTAAAAAAATAGTGTAACTTTTTTTTTTTAATTTCATATTTTATAAAGTAAATATTTTTTCTTTTTTTAAATTTGCAGAATCAAAATTGAAGTAAAACAGTTGAAAAAAACACATTCCAAGTTTTGACCACTTATCTATAACGATTCTTGTGTTATAACATTTAAATGCGAGAAATGGTGGAAAAACTCATTATAAAGAAACAAGCATTTTCACAAGAAGTCTTTATCATCACAACCATTGCTTGAGAGCTAGATCTTGAAAACAAGCTAAAACAAAACAATTAATATTCCCTGTTCGAATTAAATAGAAATATGATTGAAACCTCATTTTAAACAGAAAGAACAGATAAATATTTAGTGCAATTTAATTATTTTAAAATACATAAAGGTTTATTTGTCTCTGATCAACTTAATGCAACATTGAAATAAAATCAGATTTTTTTTGTCTTTTCTTGAAATATTGCTTGAGTCGAATAACTATTTCACAATCTCTTACAAAGATTTTTTTCCTTTTAATTATATTATTTTATTATTATTTTAGGAATGTTAAAATAAAATATGTTAATTATCAACTTGAATAAAATAATCCATGATTCCGATGAATATTAAAATAAATTTATTTGAGGAGGTTTTCTATAAGTAAATTTATCTTTCATAGCTTATTTGAGAAAACTAAAAACCTACAGCTTAAATTGTATAAATTATTGCATGAGCTAGATAAATATGTGAATAAACTTGTATGTGGATGTTTTCAATTATTTTGTTTCGTTTAGAATTCATTTGTAACATTTTAGAAAACATGTAAAATATTTATTTCCTGCTGCATTTTGAGAAATACCACATTATCTTGGATAGATAAACTTTTAGAGGAATATGCTTGTATTTAATTTTCTCTTACACAATTTGAAAATAAAGATATGGTTTTATTACTTCTACTATTTTATGAAATATTGTGTGTCTCGGTTCAATAAACTTTCACATGGATATGTTTTTCCTTTTAATAAAATAATAAATTTATTTTTGTTTTACGCAATCTTAAAATAAAGTAAAAGATATGTATTACTTATTATCTTGTATGAAATATTCTTTCGTCGTTTTTCAGATAGAGTATCGATTCAACCGTTTCTAAAGGCGAGCTTATACATTTTTTTGAATTTATTTTTCTCGAAGTACTCCTTATTTAGACAGCTCTTACCCAATCCATTTGAGAAGCATTATTAAACACTGCATATTCTGTGGAGGGCATCTTATCACATTTTCAACAATAAATGTTCAGGAAAGATTGAGCTGTGAAAGTAAAAACCGCGTTCATCCTCCAGTTAGTTCGTCAATTGCATCGCCCGAGGGAAGTTTTTGCCTACACATGCAATTTCCCTCTCTTCAGCCTTTTCACATTTCTTTTTTATCCGGGATGTCTCTCATCCCAGGGGGCTATCATTGCCCAGGATTTAGCTGATTGTATTTGTTCCTCCCTCAGCGCCGTGCTGATGGATCACCTGATCCAAGTGTGGATTTGGGATTTTTTATTTCTTTATTTGTCCTTTGATTTGTTTTTATGGTGCCAGACTTGTATTTGACTTTAGTATGATTAGCAGGTTTTACTTGTCACTCGAGAAATTTAACAAGAGGGATGGTTTCCTGAACTTCATTTAAATGGAATGAAAGAAAAATTACTTATTTCAAACATACATCGGGGGATGTTTTGATAATACTTAAGGGGAAATTGTTTTTAAGAGTTGCTAAATGTTTTTAAAATCAGCAATGAAATTAATAATTGGGATAAATTTTGTTAATTTACCGATTATTTTTCCGGGGAATTGGCGTTTGGTTACTTTATTTGTCACTTGATTTTTTTTTTTACGGAGTCAGCTTTCTATTTGACTTTTGTGTGAATAGCAGGTTTTACTTGTCAATCGAGAAATTTAACAAGAGGGAGGGTTTCCTGAACTTCATTTAAATGTAATAAAAGAAAAATTACTTATTTCAAACATACATCGGGGGATGTTTTGATAATACTTAAGGGGAAATTATTTTTAAAAGTTGCTAAATGTTTTTAAAATGTGCAATGAAATTAATAATTGGGATAAATTTTGTTAATTATTTTTCCAGAGAATTGGTTTTATTATTTGTCATTTGATTTGTTTTTATTGAGTCAGTTTTCTATTTGACTTTTGTGTGATTAGCAGGTTTTACTTCTCACTTGAGAAATTTCATAATAGGGATGGTTTCCTGGACATTATTTAAATGAAGTGAAAGAAAAAATTATTAAAGTTGGATAATTTAATAAGATGCCTACAGGAATATTTTGATAATACTTATGAGGCAAATGTTTTTAAGAGTCGTTCAATGCTTGACGATAGTGTTAAATATTTTGCCAACACGAATCTTGCTTCACGTATTTAAAATGATTGTAACTGCAACGAAATAAATAATTTCAATGCTTTTTAAATAATTATTTTATTTTATTTCTTTATTTGTCATTTGGTATTTTTATGATGTCAGTCTTTGACTGATTAACTAATGAACATGATCACTAGATTTTACTTGTCACTCGAGAAATTTTAATATAGATATGGATTCCTCAACTTTGTTTAAATCGCATTAGCAAAAAATTATAAGTTATATGGATTATTTCAAAGATGAATCATTTTAACAATACTTATGAGGAAATTATTTTTTAGAGTTGTTTATTTTTTCAAGATGGCGTCCATTTCTCTGTTTTCGTAATACGTGAATTTTCTTTACTTATTTAAGAATGTAAATGTAATTAAAAAATGTAATTTAGTCTTTATTTAAACTGAATGAAAGAATAATTTCTTGCGTTTTGTGGAATATTTTAAACAGGTATTGGGGAGTGAAAAGGTTGAATATTTCGTTAATACTAATGGAATTTTTCTTAATTTTCGGAATTATTTTGCGTAATATATGATTTTAAAATCTTGACTTCATATGTTTAACATTTTTTATCTATTTGTTTATATAAACTTATTAATTGGAATAAATTCTGTTAATGATGATAATTTTTTCATAAAAAGTTATTCTAAATTTTTTTCTTGGCTCTAAACTTCTAAATCTAAACAGATTTTCTTTTTATGGTGTCAGCCTTGTTCTTGAGTTTTGTAGTTTTTTGTCATTCGACTAATTTACCAAATGGGAGGAATTTTTAACTTTATTTAAATAGAATAAAAGAGATATGTTAGATATTATATTTCATATGCACAATTGATAGTTTACTTAAGATATTTTGATAAAACTTAAGGAAACATTGTTTTTAAGACTATCTTAATGTTACAAAATCAAGTACATTATTATTAAGTATTTAAAAAGGGTTTATGTTTATTCCATGTATTTTAAAAGAAAATTTTTTATATCTACAAAGATAGTAATGTGTACAAGAAACTTTTTAAATGATGTTGATTTTTTTTTTTTTTTTTTAAAAAAAGGTCCTTCGATTTGTTTTTATATGGCCAGTCTTGTACTTGACGCTAGTAAGTACGCTAAGTAAGCTTTACTTGTCACTGGAGGAATTTAACAAGAGGAATGATTTCCCAAACGTTGTTTTAAACGATATCTAATAATAATTAATTAAGTAGTATAAAGAATTTCAAAGATGTGTCAAGCGATTTTTAATAACACTTGACAGTAAATTGTTTGTAATGGTTGCTTAATGTTTTAAATAGCATTCTATACTTTGCTTTTTATAGTACCTTAATTTATGTATTAAAAAGATTTTAAATTTGCATCGAAATTCATGGGTGGAATAATTTTTGTTAATGATTTTTTTATTTTTTGTTTGATTGTTTTATGGTGTAAGTCTTTGACGCTACTATAATGAACAGTTTTTACTTGTCATTGGAAAAATATATCCAGAGGGTTTCTGTTTAAATAGAATGAAAGAAATTTCTTAAGTTATCTGGATTATTCAAACATGTTTCGGGGAGCGTTCTTTGGTAAATGTGTTAATACTTAAGAAAAACATATTTTAAAATGGCGTCTACTTTGTTTTATTTATTTATTTTATGATTTATCTTTTATTTTATCGTTTATAATACGCTTTTTTATAAACCCTGCTTCATGTATGTAATAAGTTATATACATGCGGATATTTTCTTTCAAACGTCGCCATAGCCAAAATATAAAAAAATCTCTACCAATCTATTCTATTGGCAAAACTGCACATAAAAACACAACAATCTGAAAATAATAAATAAATAAAATAAAATAAAATAAAATAAAATAAACCTACTTTTATTCTGTTTTTACGGCCTTTATAAAATCTTAGTTTACATTAAAAACAATAAACCTAATAAGAGATTTTTCTGATTATCCAAAAAGGTGAGTTTTGAATTTCCCTTATGTATATATATAGGATGTTTCGCTACCAGACTGACAAACTTTGAGGGGTAATAGCAGACATGCAGAGACACATTATTGAATAGGAAACCATGGGGCGCAAACATCTCCTGTGGGAGCTAGTGGCCATTAAAGTTAAAGGTCCACAACTTCAAACGATGATAAAAAACGGAAAATAGGATCGACTCGTTTGCGGTTTTCGTTAAAATTATTTTTTATAGCACGATTTTTTTTCTAATAAAAATTTAAAGGTTACGTTCAGAAATGATGATAGAGGGCACTTTAGACTTTAAAGTATTAAACAATTACTTTTTACCGTTACTTTGTGTATGGGGTTAAAATTACTCTAAAGTCTAGACATTAACTTAAACTTTAAGCTCAAAATCGGAAACATTGGGATCTTGTAACTAGTGAAAATCAACCAGTGAACAGAGAGGGTGATTTAAAACGCTCATAAACATCGTGCAAACTAATCGATTTTGTTGCGGTTTGCGTGTAGGTCATTCCCTCGGTAATCATTTCATTAAAAATGACGTACAGCTTTGGTGCCCTCATTTTTTGATAGAGGACGCTTCCAACACATCTCCGACATTTCAATAACATTATTCCTGGGTGTTTTCCTTCCCGATTAACATACTTCCAGGAAATGTTAGGGATACAAAGACGACACGGAATCACATAGGAATTTAACGTGGGAAAAGCCTTTTTTGCGAGTTACGGTTAAAGGAAGCAGAGAAAAAAAGCAACAGAAACAGTAGAAAAACAGCAACACGTTAATGTGACTGAAAACAGTTTATTTTAAAGTTTTTACTACAAAAAGTGTTCGAAATTAGGACAAGAAATAGTACTGAATGCTTGACAGCGGCGTAACATGGAATTTATCACGCTTTGAAAGATTCCTGACATCTCTGATAGCTACAGAAATAGGATTTGCGAGGTCTTCAACTGATGGTACGGGAAACTCATGGTACTGGTCGCAATTTCGAACACCTTTTTTTTAGTAAAACCTTTATTTTTTATTATTTTTTTTATTTTTTATTTTATTTTATTTTATTTTATGTTATTTTTTATTTGTTTATTTATTTATTTTTTGTCAAATTAACGTGTTGCTGTTTCTGTTGCTTTTCTTCTGCTTCTTTTAACCGTAACTCGCAAAACAGATATTTCCAACGTTAAATTCATATGTGATTCCGAGTCGTCTTTGCATCTCCAACATTTCCTAGAAGTATGTTAATCTGGAAGAAAAACACCCAGGAATAATGCCATTGAGATGTCGGAGATGTGTTTGAAGCGCCCTCTATCAAAAAATGAAGACACCAAAGCTGTACGCCATTTTTAATGAAATGATTATTGAGGGAATGACCTACACGCAAACCGCAACAAAATCGATTACTTTTGCCCGATGTTTATGAACGTTTAAAATCCCCCCCCCTCTGTTCACAGTTCGATTTTCGCTGGTTACTCGATCCCAGTGTTTCCGATTTTGAGCTTAAAATTTAAGTTAAAGTCTAAACTTTAGAATAATTTTAACCCCATACACAAATTAACTGTAAAAAGTAGTTGTTTGTTACTCTAAAGTCTAAAGTGCCCTCTATTGACATTTTCTGAAAGAAACCTTTAAAATTTTTTTAGAAAAAATTCGTGGTATAAAGAATGATTTTAGCGAAAACCGCAAACAAATCGACCCTTTTTTTCCTTTTTTATCATCGTTTGAAGTTTTGGACCTTAAACGTTAATTGCCCCTAGCTCATACAGGAGACGTTTGCGCCCCATGGTTTTTTATTTAGTAATGTGTGTCTGCATGTCTACTATCACCCCTCAAAGTTTTTCGGTCTGGTGGCGAAACACCCTGTGTATGGTAATGAATTATTAATTAAAATCAATTTTTTTAGCGTTGTTAGTTTTTCCGTGTATCTTTTCCAAATTTTTGGCTTGATTCGTTATTAATGTGTCATTATTGCATTTCACTTTTTTATGATTTTATATGTTTTCATTAAATCACAAAAAAGTAATAAAAAGGGGGATTTTCAGAATTTTATTTCAAATGAAAAGAAAGAAGAATTTCTTATATTCTAATGAATGTTTGAATCATACATTGTGGTTCGTGCTTAGAATATTTTCATAACACTTAAATGAGACTTTTTTAGATTGATGTTTATTATATAATATAATCACAAGCTTGTTTAATGTATTTTTTTTAACTTATCTTTAAATAAACTAATGCATGGAATAAGGTATTGTAATAATTTTAGTTTTCTTTCATAAAATTAGAGATTTATTTCTTTAATTATTCCCTCATTTTTTTTTTTTTTTTTTTTTTTTTTTTTTTTTTTTTTTATGATGAAAGTTTTGTGTTTGAATTCATCATGATTGGCATGTTTTACTTGTCAGTGCAGAAATTTAACGAGATGAGTGGTTTTCTGGCCTTTATTTCAATGAAATGAAAGAAAAGATTCTTAAGTTATATGGATTATTTCAAACATGAATTGTGTAGCGTGCTTAGGATATTTTTATAATACATGCGTGGAAATTATGTTTAAGAGTTTAATAATGAAATTAAATAAGGAATTATTTTATATAAAGTAAAAATAATAATTATCTAATATTTTTCATAAACAATGGTGTTTCCTAATTTTTTCTTTGATTTTATTGTATGCGTTGCATTTGGATTCGATACGATTATCAAGTTTCACTTGTCACTTAAGAAATTGAATAACTTTTTAATTTTCAACTTTATTACAATTAAATTAAAGAAGCACTGCTTATATTATTTTGATAAAACTTATGATTTTACTTTTGATAATATTTAAGGAGACTTTTCACTCACTTCAAAATACTGGTTTGCTAATGTTAAACCTACGGGCAAGTTGTTTTCGAATTTCTAGTCTAAATTTAAATATTTAAAATTTTTTTTTGCATAGGATAGCTGAAGTCGATCTGTAATAGGTTCAGTTTACTTTCATTTTCGAAACCGATTTCGAAAGTAAAAGTACCTTTAGTAAAAAGAAAAAAAAAATATGCAAGCAAAGTCGAAAAAGGCAAAAAATGAACCTATTAGAGATCGTCCTTCGTGATAATATTTACACCTAACTTAATAATACCAACTTATTAACGTTGGAATAGTAATGATAAATATTTTTAATTATAATAAACCTTTTATATTCAGCAATAAATAAAATACAAGGTACAATCATAAATTCATTCATTGTTCAGTGAAGAAGTTTCTTTACTATTTTCTAAAGTAAAATGTAAACCTTTTCAGGGGAAAAGCCAACTTCAGACAAATCGAAAAAAAGATACTGGACAGTATAATAGGTCCTGGCAGGTATGACAGCAGGATACGTCCACACGGTATCAACAACACAGGTAAGAACTTTGCATGATTCTTTGGTCAATACTTTACCCTAATATTCTTATCATTACCCTAATTATTACCCTAATACCCTTTATCTACCGAATTATGAATTCATGAAAACTTTACATTCTAAAGCATGTTGCGTAAAGTGTTTTAACTAAATTAAAAGATTTATATAATCATTTAATAAATTTTAGAAGGATTGAAATATTTAGAAGGATTAAATAAGTTTGAATTTACAGGGATTTTGTGCACTATATATGTGAATATTTATAACCCAACTCAAATCTTTTATTTTAAATTGTTTTCTTAGTATCTTGTAGAATTATAAAATGTACAAATAGGATGTTCTTCGAATATAAATATAGAAATATTTCCGAATTGAAAAATCCCCCCCCCTCCCTCAGCGCCAAGAACGCTGAAAAGATACAAAAGCAAAACAAATCATCCTTTTAAAATTCTTTTTGTTTACTGTAGCCAATTATGCTTCTGGAAAAAGATAAAGTAAAGTATCTGTAATTCATTCTAAACAGTATTAAAATTAATTGACGTATTAAAAGAATTTTATAAAAAGTAATTTTAATGGTACTTATAAATACCATCGGTAGGTAAACAATTTTATGTCACTTGATCATATTTCATTCTGCCATATATTATTACACGACGCATTGTCGACGGCTTTTTTGTAGGTTTCAGCATAACTTCTTGAGTCACTAATAGTTAACAATCGTTTAGAATACATGCGGAATTTAACTATTAATATAATTTTTTTTTATTTATTTGCAGTCAAAATATTTTTTTTCTCGATAAAATATCGCAAATAGCATAGTTATTTTTATATTTTAAAAAGAACAGTATGAAAATTATTTTAAAAAATCAGAATTTTAATAAAGTTTAAAGTTATGTTTTCAATTCTTGTATATTATGAGAAAAATCGTAAAAGGCTTTCTAATAATTTTTAAATGCAATTTCTGTAGCCTAAAACATACATACATTGTGATAATAATATCCTTTTCTATTCCCCTGATGCAAGACAAGCAGGACAACTCGATATTTTGGAATGCAAGATAGATTAACTTCACCTATATTTCTATAAAATGTTTTATGTTTCAAAAGAATTATTCGGCAGGCATCATTTTCATTGGAGCCTTATGAGTTTTTTGTTGTAAAAGTTTCTGAAATACAGAATAAAGCATTTATGTCCGTATTCTTAATTAAATGTTTTTCCAAAGCTTTCTAAAGAAACTACCGCGTTTATAGGAGCATAAATTTTTCATCATTTGTAAAACTTTATGTGTCTTGTAGAGCAACATTATTGAATACTCTTTCCCATTGTAAGATGTCTTAAAATGTTTGAAAATCTGCGAAAATCACGACCATCAATTGATTTTGGAAGAAGAAATCAGCTGAAACAAACTATTCACTTCATTTATCTATTTTTCAAAGAAATTACGAATTGTCTACGAGATAAGTAATTTAACTGAAACAAAAATAACAAAATGCAATAAAATATATTTAAAATACATGAGGTACAACAACAATTCAAGCAAAAAAACCATGTTGAAAAAGTTCTTCTTTCAAAACGATTTCTTCTGTATCCAAAATTATTTTTTTTTTATAAAATATATATTATATTTAAAATTATTTTATTTTTCGGTACTACTAGGTTATCCCGTCGGCCAAAAATTATTGCCAAATTATAAGATTAAATGCCAATAATGGATGATCGTGAATGTTAATTCAATGACATTAAATACGATACACGTGTTTAAAACGTCATCAAGTAATTTTTTATTTCTACATATTATTTGTATTTTTATCAATATTCTACTAATTATTTGGTTTTTTTAATTAGTTAAAATAAAAATTACGTCAATATGTATAATTTGGCTATTAGTTTCGCGATTTGTGTAATTTGGCGAAATCGGCCGACAGGATAACAGAGTAGTACCTATTTTTGTATTTTATTAGGTATAAAAAAGGTTTTTTTAAATTTTGTTTCTATGTTTTTAAACTTTTGTGTGAATTATTTAATTTTTATTGGGGTAACAGCGTATTTCTTTGTTTTATTTAGTGAATTTTCGATAATACTTAGGATAAAATTTTGTGGAATTAATGTTTTATTCTAAAAACATTCAATACTAACAATAGCGAAATAATAATAACAATACATTCTTTCTTTTTGATGTAACACATGTAAATAGATAAATATATAAATATAAAAGATAATGGCTCTAATATATTTGAATTACATTCATGATGAAAACAGTAGGAATCTATTAAAATAAAGAATATTTTTAAAGGGTATTTATAAAAGTAGTCATTAAACAAATAGTTAAACTTTCACACACACACATTATATAAACGGCTAACGATATTATTTTCTAATAATCAGAACTTATACCAATGCTTTCTTTAAATATTTTTTCGATAATTTTAATACATGAATAATTAATTGAAGTTAAAAGAAAACAAAAAAGTGATGTTTTAATTAAAATATATTTAAAATAAAATTTATGGCTATTAAATTAAGAAAATAAAAATCTCCTTTTCAAAATTTCAGACAATACATGTTTCTACCACGCACTTTTTAAACTAAAAAAATTACTGAAACAAATTAGGTAATTACCGTTCAATTAAGCTGCAAAAGACGATGTTTTTATTTCAGGCCGGAGTTTCGTAAAGACGACGACAAAAACTATTATTATGCAATAGCCTTCAACGATTTATTAAAAAGTCTATTTAAATTTGCTCAAAAACTTTTATGCTGATCGTTATCAAAATTCTAATGAAATAAAATCTTTTATTTTTTTTTTTAAATATTAAAAATATTGTGTATGACGCTGTATGGAGAAGGAAATGATAAATTTAATGTGCATTGCACAGAATGCATATAAAAAAATGTCGTTAAAGAGATTTCATGCATTAAATTTACTGGGATTTTTCTTCTTTTTTGTGTGTTTTATATGCTTAATGTTAAAGTATTTGATTGAAATTCATATTTAGTCTGTTAGATTTATTTTATGAAAATAAATTCAGTAACTGGAGGAACATTTTTGGAGAAAATAAATAAATAAATAAGTGAAGTTTTCCCAACATTTGCTAAAAATAAGTCTAAAAGAGCTACATGAAATATAATGTAATTCAGAATTTTGTGATATATTTTTAGAAATACAATGGTAAAAAATATAAAACGAAAGAATTTTCATTAATTTTGTAACAAACAAGTCTATATTTTTCAAAGAATATTGAGATATGCAAACTAAAATATTACAACAATAGGCATGATGCAACCCGTACCCATTTGCTCTTTGGTTTAAGCTTAAATTTAAAATCTATTTTTTTTTATTCGTCGTTTTGCATGAAAATAGTGATGCCGCCTGGACTTTTTTTCTTTTAAATCTCATTTAAGTGGCACTATCTCTACCACTATTTTCAATATTGAATATTTGCTTTACGCCAATCTAAAAAAAAGGGAATATTAGTATTTCAAAAATGTGGTAGTAACTAAGTAATCTACATCGGAAAAAGCTCATTCGATTAACGCTTATTAAAGAAATGCTCATCGGACTATATTTCACAATTTATGGCATAAAACAACTTTGATTAACGGACACCATTTAAGGCTATATTTAGTTGAGAAATTTTGCCCTAATAGTAAAATCAATAATTATGAGGTCATAGTGACATCAAAAACGGCCGCAGTTATCACAATCAAAACTATGGCAAAAATCTGATATTCTTATTCCGTTACACTATAACCGTTATATTACTGTGAAATCACAATGAAGTCACTGAGACCGATTATTCATACTTGCATTGTAAGGTGACTACAAAGCAACAACGCTTTTCGCCACTAGCCATCAAATGGAGCATATAGGTGCCGCATTGATAAATATTTTATTTTATTTGGAAGAAATCGTGAAAGTAAAAATTTCATTTGTATCCCGGTAATTATGTGTTGTGGTCATTTTTGGATCTTGGTGGTAACAAAGTGGAATCAAATGGGAATAATAATAATAATAATAGAATAATAGGAGTAGGACAGTCGAGAAAGTAAGTTCCGTTTTCAACTTTTTGCCGTCGAAGCACTGTTTCTGAATTTCCTTTTAGTTTCATCATTGGCAAACAACTGAAGTTATTTTTTGATAACTGAGTATTCCGTCAGCTGCATGTTGAACGTTTAAATGTTCACAAAGATCCTTTAGCAATCGACTTAGATCTATCATCCGCGTTCTGAACTCTAGGAACACTAAACCAATTGAAATACTGACACAAATTTGTGAATTTTACTGAAAAGCGTCATGATTGATTCGATGAGGTGCGTGCGAAGTCTGGATGAAGGACATGAAAGCGTTCACGATGAAGAATGAAGGGGGATGCTGTCACTCATTGATGATGATTTTTTACATAAGTTGAAGAGAGGATTACGGAAGAAAGAAGATTCCCCATTACAACACTGTTAGTGTCACTGTTTTCTCGAATTCTCCGTTGACTTCTACATTCACATATGTCCAGAAAACTGAATTCTGGAAAACTACGTGTTAGATAATTAGAAAAATATTTCATAGAGCAGTAGAGCAAGAAACTTCTGGAAAAGGCTATTGAGTTTTTGACACGGTACAATGACGAGAGTGATGTCTTCTTAAGAACATCCTAAAAAAGAATGAGACCTGATATCCCACATAACCTCTGAATCAAAATAGTAATCATTGAAATGAGACACATGATAATACCAACAACTTTGAAAGGCAAACCAAAAATATTGCATGAAAATGCATGTGTAAAGCATAGCTACCAACATTTTACTATTTTTGTAAGCAAAAAAAAAAATCATAGTAAGTTTTACCTTTTTAATTCGTCGATTAAATAAGCCAAAAAAGTTCTATTAAAAGCGGTATAAAAAGTAGAAGATTTGGCAGCTATGGTACAGGGTTTTGTTGCACACACGGCAATTTACTTTTTCGATTCAATTTACGATTTTATGATACGAGGTCATGCCACGATTCCTTACTACGAAATGCTTAGGAAGCTGTTTCAGTGCAATACAGAATAAGCGTCGAAACATGCTTCAGGTATTGTTTTCATTCATGACAATGCACGCCCACATTATTGCAATTGTGACCATGGGACTTCTACCAGAATTATGCTGGGAGCAGTTTAACCACACTGTCTACATCCCTGAAGTACCACAAAGTGATTATAATCTTTCACAAAGTTTTTAAATCGTTTCTTTTCAGCAAGCAGTTTACGAAACGACGAGGTGAACGCTGTTGTCCCAAGGTTGGAATGGCAGGTGTCTTTTTTTCGCCACAACGATAAACAAAATAGCCCTGCCTATAACAAATATTTAAATAATGATGGTAACTATGTTGAAAGATATTCTAAGTGTTGCAACATATTTTTTCTAGTAATCATTTCCTTTTATTTAATACGTACTGTACTTTTGTTTGTTGCTTAACAGAACTTAATTTTAGAATATTCGTCATGTGATATACATGAAAAGTTTTACCAAATTTTAAACACGTGTATTCTAAACAAAATATAACTTTAGTCTATTTTCCTTTCTTACATACAAAATTTTCGACGTCTTTTTCTAACACATGTTACTGAGAAAATACTTATTTTACATTTTTAAAAACTTTTTTTTAAATACACCAAAAAAAAAAAAAAAAAAAATCCGTTAAATTTAAGGCAAAAATTGGTGGCAGCAATCTTGCTAGCAGTGTTTTCCGTAAAAATTGCGGTAAAATTACATGTAAATTTTTTATTAGTTTTCATCTAATTTTACTGCATTTTTTACGGCAAAAATTGCTGGCAACATTTCTGCCAGC
Organism: Maratus speculifer; assembly: GCA_964019185.1. Taxonomy (NCBI): domain Eukaryota; kingdom Metazoa; phylum Arthropoda; class Arachnida; order Araneae; family Salticidae; genus Maratus; species Maratus speculifer. The sequence continues at coordinate 184,949,059 of OZ025299.1, forward strand.
GGTTTTTGCTGTAAATTTAACGGATTTTTTTTCTTTTCTTTTTTTTTTTTACAGCGTAATATACGGACTTCTCTGTAACTTTCAAATAAAGAATTAGTATTGCAATAATTAATCAACGTAAATTATCTTTAAGCATGAATAAAATAGTAGACAAATTATGCAAATATTTATGTTGAAAAAAATTTATAAAACTGTATAATAATAATGCAATCATGATATATTATCTCCTCTAGTTAATCCGATCAATATACTTATTGAAAATAAATTATTCTAACAAATATATGTATCTCAGATGTGAAGAAGATTTAATTCTTTTACATTGTAATCACATTGTTACCATGTTGTAATTAGAAGGATAATGTATAAAAAGATGCATTTATCAAAAGGAAAATCTAATACAGTGAACTCCATTATTCTTCGCATCGTTGCATTTTTCTTGATATAGAACATTTCATTTTGTATAAAAGAAAAGGAAAATATATATCATTTCTTAAACGTAAGTGTCTTTAAACGGCACTAATGCAATTTGTATGGATTGCATACTACTTGTATAAAAAGAATAATTAAAGAATAAAAGAATATTCGTTGTTAAAATACACAGATCTTAAACCCAGGCGGATTTAAGTGATAATATTTTTTTTCCAAATATAGAACATTAACGTTAATCAATACCTGATTTCCTATCCCATATTTATTTATAAAACAGAACCGTTTAAACCAATAAAATAGTATTATTCTCTAGTTCAAGTATTTTACTGTCACATGATCTGTCCATCTTGTTTAGTGATTAGGAAAACAATTTCTGATCCAGATATACCGGATCGATATCAGAATTTCAACCCACTTAAACCTAGTTCTTGCAAGGTAAAAAATTTGCAGAAAACTATCTAGTTTCCCCCCTTTTTTTAATATAACCGTTACTTAAATGCAATTTTAATTAATTTTGACAGTAATATCATAAATAACATGGTCATAAAATCTTCACATTATGTCCAAGTAAGATCTATTTATAAACTTTTCGAATTATTGGACAGTTTTCTGTAAATGTTTAACAGTGTAGATTTCTCTTTTAAATGAAAATGCCTTCATTTTCACCATTTGTTTAAAAAAAAGCATCAACGTTAAAACAACCTACTGCTAAGCGATACTTTTTCGGTAAGACGAAATCCACTTAACGCCAAATACAAATATTTGAACAGATACGGCCTTCGCAAATTTATTGAAAATATGCAGGGATGTAAAGTAGTTAGGCGATAGGTATAGTAATCCGATTGGCTTATCTACGGTTTAACAAAAAATATAATTATTTTATTAACTATAAGATATAGAAAAATTTATAAGCGATTAAAAAAATATAATTCTATTACACAGCCGCCACAAAGTTAATAATTGTATTTCACATTGTTGAAGCATTTGATTCTTTTATTTTCCGTGCCAGTGGCATTATGAAAATTCGATCAAATAAGATTGGCAAAATATTCACAAAATATATGGTTGCAAGGCACGCAATCATATGGTATGGTACGCAAGGTTTATAAAAATAGAACAGCGTGGATTTAAGAAACTTGCACTGAAAAAAGAAACTCCCATGATAAAACGGAAAATAGACTGTCAGCAAAGTTGCCATGTATCTACTGTTTTCGTATTCTCCTGTATTGAGCATGGAAATTTGCAGCTGTTCAAGACGGAGAATTTCTTTTTTATATAAATAAGTAAGAACAGTTGTGCAATATTAAAAAGAATTGCATAACAATAGCATGTACTCATGCAAAATTTACAGAACAAGTATTTTTATTGATTATTAATACACCCGATTTTTATCGCCTTGCCTTCTTACAGATTCCAACCTTCGGATTCAATTAGAGAACTTATGCTCTTTTTCATGCACCACCTGGCCATTTAGAACAATTTGATTATTGGCCAAAATATTATTTACGAATTTTAACTGGATACATCTCTTTTTCTTTAAACTGAGAGGACCATTTTCAATTTATCTGTTTAAAAGGAACATATTTGTTTTTAAACTGCAACGATTAAAAATAAAAAGGCGAAAATTCACCAGCGTATAAACGTGACGTGTATTGCAGTGATGTAATCTTTAAATTAGTTTTCCTTGTGGGTATTCCCATTCTTTGGTCACAACGACATTTCGGTGTCTCTGAATCAAAATTCAATATTTTGACATGTACACTTATGATACAATCCCACGATATTATTTAGATCTCTTCCTTGAAAGAATGTTATTTCAGAGCTTTCACCATACGGCAACTAAATCCGTATTAAATTGTTAAATATTCCTCAAAAAAGAATATCTTGACAAAAAGAAAAAAAAAAGATTTATAAGTAGCGATTTATAATCGATTACTACAATCGGGTTTTGAATGGAATTTGGCAGTTCACCACCATCTTCGATGGAAAAATAGAATGCGAATCTGTCAAACCTAACAAAACCATAAAAAATAGTTATAAGATTCATAATTAATTTAAGCTAAATCGGTTTAACCAGGTTTAATTCTCTGATAAACTGTAAAATATTATTTCTTTGCATTGCGTATTTTCCAGAAACCTTAAAAAAATAATTAAAAAAAAAAACAATAAAAAGCAACTACAAGCTTAAAATGCAGCTTCCTTTGTTTCAAGACACTTTATGGTTTTTTCCTATCAAATATTTTACTTAAATAAACACGGCAAAATTCAAAATAATATGGAAATTTTTAAATCTAGGTTACATTTGAGAAAATGTGCTATTTTGTTTTTTGAAAAATATTCTGGTATTACTTAGTAATTTTTAACATCTTTTTCATTTTAAATTGAATAATTGGAAAATGCTCTGTTAGTAACAACTTTTATTCTGATTACAAAAATTATACTGAATATGTGCATTCATCTATAAATAAAGGACAAATTTAAAAATAAGGATATAAAAAGGGAAGTATCTGCGATGCTTTAATTATTGTATATTTTCTACCTTATTTGTAAGTCTTACTATTTATTTTTTCTCTTTATTTCATTTAAATTATCAAAATGTTTACATGCAAAAACATAAAGATATTCTAGTTACTTCTTTGATCTTTTAGTGAAAATTCTCTGTTAAATGGTAGAGCAGTGAAACAAAAGAAGTGAAAAATAAATCTTTACAATAAACTAATTTTTTTATGCATTAATTATTACCCATGTTTTAACAGCTTTTTTGAATTTCTTTTTAAAATTTTCTTTCTGTAAAATGTGCAACAACATCAAAACACGATGAAAACAAATTGTTCATGCTGAATTGAATATTATTTGTGCATATCTTTAAGTATAAGTTATTCAATATCAAATTAAATGCTACTTGTTTTATCCTAACATTTCAATGTTTTCCTCTGAGTATGTAAAATTGTATGCGAATAAAGTTTAAAGTTAAATATTATAAATTAATTTAAATATAAAACCTAAGAAATTTTATTTAAATATAATTTGACATATAAACGCGGATAAGAAATCTTCTACTATCAGGATTTATTTTCCAATTCAAAAAACATAATTTTTTTATGATAAATAAACAATATTCCAAAGAACTTTAATTATTAACACTATATTACAAGATATGTGATGTCATAATTTACGTATATATGACGTCAGAGTTCCAAGTATATGATAGCTGAGTCTCTACGTATATATGATGTCAGAGTTTGCGTTTATACTATTTATTGATTTAAGTGAAGTGTTATTTACCTTCTTTTTTTCTAGATTTATTAATCGACCAATTTATAAAAGTAGTAAAAAATCACAGCAGAAGAAAGTGGCTTTCATTTTTCCATTATCTAAGAAAGTTTAGTAGATGAGTATTTTGGTTAAATTAAAGTAGAAATGTTTATTGATTAAAATTTAATTTTACATTTAAGAGGCATTTTTCTGAAATATTTTTGCAGAAAACGTTTTTTTTTTTTTTTTTTTTTTTTTTTTTTTTTTTTTTTTTTATCTATTAAAAACGCATTTTTATGTAACTAGCAAATCTCGCGGCTTTGCGCGCGTAATAGTTGAAAAATGCCAAGTGCTATGTATACGTCTTGTTTTTATTAGAAATAATAATATATATAGGAATAATTTATATAACAAAAATTTCTATTTAAACCACAGTTTGAGAAATTGCCTTATTACATTGCATTATTCCGAAATGAGACTTAAAATTATAAGGCCTAAAGATAATTCTAAATAAGTGATAATTTAGACAATATCTTGAAACTTTTATGCTCAATTCATACGTTCCTTCCGGTATTCATTTGAAGTATTATATTTTTTACAAACAATCTTTTAGTATAAATTTATATCTTAAAATTAACCATCATGTGAAAATCCAAGTTTCTTTTCTAAGAGTCTACCATCTCACTAGTGGTAATGACACTAACATAAAATGCCTTCATTGAAAAAGTGACTGTCACCATTAATTTGCCAACTTTAATTTTGAAATCGATTTGGTATTTCCTAACATTCCATAGAAACGAATTTAGAAAGTTTTTAAAGGTTTTTTTAGACCATTTGTTGTTCCTGCCTACTCCAGGAAGTTAAGACACTGGAATAGTATATAGAGAATAGGGATAAGAGATGTAGGATAAGAGAATTCCACCATTGATTTGCAACCATTATTTTTATAATCGGTTTATTACTTTCAGAGCTTGCATAGAAATCATAATTTAGAATTTTTTTAGAACTATTTTTACTCCTTCCCTTCTCTTCACAACTTTCAAATTTCAAATTTGCTTCCGACGATTTTTAGAGAATTGTAATATTTTATGAGTGACTATCATGCCTTATTTAAAGTTTCTAGATTCTTTAGACAATAGACATCACCATTTTGAATATTTTTCGCTCCTGCAACCCTCTGTTGATAGTGTCACCGACATAAAATATAGCTTATCTTTGCTATCTTTTAACAGGTTCTATTATCACTAATTTACTTTGAAATCGGTTTGGTACGTGGTATAATATTGGTTACAAATCGAAATTTAGAACATTTTTAGGAAGATTTTCGCGCATTTTCACCTCTTTTATATTTTGAATTTTTGAGGACATGTTCTTAGAATCATTTATATCTTATAAGTATTTAACGTGCCAAATGTTATATTTCTAGATCCTTCAGTAACACAAAAGTTGAATTTTTAGAACGTTTTTTTTTTTTTACTTTTTTCAAGCAATGGTTGTTATGGAAAAGTCCTCTTGCGAAAATGCGTTTTTTTTTTCATGATGGGTTTTTTATATGGTAAAGTCCGTTCAAGTTAAATTGTACAAATCTGGAACATGTCTAGCAAATTTGAAAACAAATTTTAATTTTAAAAACATGACTTTTTTTAAAAGTTGCATCATCGTTTTCATTTTAATTTAAATTAATATTTTTAAAATGTTTAATCAAAATTAAAGTTTTATATAGTTTTTATTTAAATGAAATAAAAATTAAATTATGCAAATAATATTTCTAGTTATAACAATTTTTAGTCACCCCACTTTTAAAATAATTTTTAATTTTTAAATGTTTTTCAAAAAATTATGAGTAATTGTATCATGTGATTTTGTTTACAAAAGTTAACCATAACAAAAAAAAATTGAAATTTCACCTGTATAATTAAAAATTATTTTAAAATGTGTCTCAGAGCCCCCTTAAAAAAGGTTCATAAATATTTAAAAAAGTGGTTCTAATGATTTTTCTCCCATAATCTGTACAACAAAACGAGTGAAACATTATGAGCCAAGATGCCATGCATACTTTTTAAAGTTTTAAATCCTTGAATTCTTTTATATATTCCCTGCATTCATCCCCCCAAAATTAGAAATGCGTAGTATAATTTAGAAAGCTGAAAAAACTGGTATTATGTAACAGATTTTGGCAATCATTTTCCCTTTGCTTTCCATCCATACAGAAGTCGAGCTGTTTAAATTATCCAACTCTTTATATATCACTATGTAACATTAAAGATGTTGATGTGCATTCATTTTTCAATGGCATAAACAACTTATTGAAGATTTCTTAGCTTCAAAAAATATTATACACAACGATATGAACAAGAGTGGTTTAAATAGTTAAAATTATTCGCAGAAATATCTACAAAACTCGCACATTCAAAAGAAAGAAAGAAAGCAAAGTATATGAGTGAATCAAAATAATTTAAAATTCATCCATTTGATATCCCGCTAATATATTTTTTCTTGACCATGATTATTGCAGAGAGATGTCGTTAAATTTCCTACATTTTTTAAGACATTTACATATCAATAACTGGGAAACTTCTAAAAATAAATTACTAAATAAAAAAATTAGTATTACTAATTTAGTATAATTTAATTCCAACCTTATGATTACACAATAACAATGAAATCACAAAATATGAGAAAAATATTTAGTGAGTTTAAGTAGCTTTAAACATCAATGTTGGATTTTATTAATAACAGCAGATGGGGAAAACATAAAAGATGTGTTTTTTAGCACTTTCCAAAATAGCCAAAAAGTATATATGAATTTGGATTTTGTATCTATCGGTCTGACGTCTGACTGTCAGTGACACACACAAAATGATCCCATCACAATAGGTCTATTCGAAAAATTGCTTTCGCTGCATAATTTTAATGTAACGATATTTCAAGCAAACTTAAATGTCTTTGTATCACTAAGAGAAGAGTGGCGAGTGGTCAGGGAAAAACGTAGTAAAAAAGGTGCTAAATACCAATATTTTATTAAAGAGAAACTCCCTTTATGTTATTTGCAGCATTTTTATAAGCAAAAATTGAGAGTTTCCTTTTCCCTTTTCTTTTTTTACTGTTTTTTCCCCCTCACCATTTGCTAACATGAAGAGGGACTACATCATGCATTCTCAGGAGTATAAAGTAAATAGTATTTATAGTTCGTACACAAACGCACCCAAAAGAATTGAATTACGATATGATCTATTAGGAGAAATTGAATGTGGTACATTTTATCGATGCTACAGTTCTTCAAACATAACGAAATCACTGAAGAGCACTATAACAGGTTTTCTGTAGATTACTGAATTCATATCATTTATTGTTTATTTATAGAGACCTAGATATTATTCAGCTACTTGACTGACTATGGTTTATAATTGCTAGTAGAAGCATGTTTTCCGATGTTGTATGCATTTTTAAATCTTATATAATTTTGACGCTATTAGATGTTGTGTATAAATTATGTATGTTTCAAACAGGGAAACACGAAAGAATTCCTTACATTATCGGTATGTACGGTAGTTGTTTAAAATGGATTTTTATTAAGTTATTTATTTTAAATCGCTTATTTTGACTTCACATTCAAGCCTCGGAATAAAATGAAATTTCTTGACGATACTATGCTACATTTAGAAAGAATTTCATAGTCCATACCTGATGCATGGCATACTGAAAGTTTTAACCTGTCAGCGTGTGAGGTCGTTTCTATAGTCTGTCTCAAATCTGGTTTAAAATAATTCGAGAAGAAAATATTTTATGCTAATTAACAGTAAATAGTCTACACTCAATCAAAATAAAATAAATAAAGCCATTTTGGGTGGTTAAAATAAAAAATACATTTATTTTTATATAATTTTTCTTTTTTCTTGAATAGAGGCAGTCCCTAAAGTTTAAGCACTTTATGGAATTCTTTTTAGAAACACGAGATTGGTCGTGTATAATGATGTTTATTGACATCATATTGTAGTTTTATAAAAGTAAAAAAGGTAGTGAAATTATTTTCTCTCTTTTTTAAAATGTCGATGGGTAAAGAATTCACAAAATCTGAGATGTTGAAAGTTTTAAAGTTGAAAACGCAAAAAAAAACAGTTTCTGAAATTGTAAAAGTTTTAAATCGATCAAAGCGACGTGTATTTCAAGTACTCTCTAGAAATAATAATTTTAAACAGAAAACAAGTTGTGGACGACCACGTGTGACGACTGATCAGACTGATCTGAGAATAAGAAAATTGGTATCTAGACAAAATATGTCCATACGGCAAATTAAAAATAATCGCAGTGTACAGGTGTCTAAAGACACTGTACATAGACGTAGTAAAGAGTGTGATTACATCATACGAAAGAAAATGGCTCGCAAACCGTCTCTCAAATTACATTACAAACAGGCAAGAATGAATTGTGCTAAAAAACACATGACCTACGTGGACAAATGGCTTACTGTTTTATTCAGCGATGAGAAAAAGTGGAACTTAGATGGCCCTGGTGGTTGGAACGCGTATTGGCATAAATTACGAAGGAATCTAAGGCATTTTTCAGCAGGCACCAAGGCAGTAAATTTTTATGGTTTGGGGGGGGGATGGGGATTCAATGTCCAGACCTCTCTTGCTTTTTTAAATGGAAGACAAGATTCAAAAAAGTATCAGCAGACGTTAAACCAACATTTACTTCCATTCGGTGAGATTTGGGGGGGGGGGCATGAATGGACTTTTCCACAAGAAAGTGGCTTAATCCACGTATCCACATTGTGAAAAACTTTGGCTTTCTCAGAAAAATCTTAAAGTTCTTGACTGACAGCTTTAAGTCCAGACTTAAACCCGATAGAGAATGTCTGGGATATTTAATCCGCCAGGTTTAACGGCAAAGGAAAGCAGTATGACTCTATTGAGGAACTGCAAAAGGTCATTGAGAAAGTGTGGTACTTTCCGCCTCCAGAAACCCTACAAAAACTAATAATTTCGATGGATGTATGTTTATTCGAACTAATCCGAAATCACGGAAAAATAATCTTTAAGCAAAAGTTCTGTAAAAATTATTAATCTGGTGGTTTTTGACATTGTGCATAAACTTTTGAGACAGACTGTATTATGTCACTATTCTCGTAGGATAAATCTTATCCCATTTTATCTGCCGTTATGTTTTTGGCTAAATGTGTTTTAGAAACAAATCTCCTGCTACAAAAACGAAAGAGGCATCAGTACTAGATTTTAGGGGGGAAATGAAGCCTTCGATATTTATTTTCGAATTTTGTAGCAGTGTCTCTAAAGATCGCGTTTTATTTTATACAGAATAAGCAAGCAATTTGCTTTAGACATTAAAAGGTGAATTATTTTACAAAATTTATATTAAATATTTAATCCCTTTTCATCAATATATTGATGAATTAATTATATTAAAGTTTTTTTTTAGAATTTTTATATTATTCTTTTATTAAAATTATGTTGGCGTGTGGTAACCCGTAAATAATAAAGAAATAGAAATTTGATACACGCTGGATTTTATAATCTAAGAGGTATATTTCCCTCCTCCTTTCGTACAAAAAAAGGGCATTTCTTCACCCAACCTTTCTCGATCATGACCTTGAAAAAAAAAAAAAACCAAGGCATTCAGTAATGTCCTGAAAAATTATCCTTCTTAGGGTTCCATACTTAAATAATAAAAACGGTACCATTAAAATATCACTCCTGTGTCTGTATGTCGCAACCATTTTATTCGTAAACTATTGAACGCGGAAAACTCAAATTGGAAGGAAGTAATAAAGACTATTGACCCACATGTATACAGATTATTTAACATTCACACTTATATTTAGGAAAAATATAGAAGGAATAATTAAAGAATTTGAAAAAAATTTCCTTGTATATTGTATGGATGCCGTTTCAAAGATTTTGTAACGCTGGACTCAGAAATTCTTTTCTTTTAATTTTAGGTAGTATATTCCCAGAGATAGTTTCGAAAATGTAGTGCAAAAATATGTCCCCCCCCCATCTATTTCCGAATCTACTGAAACTAAAATTATGAAAAAATAGAGGCAGTATCCATTAATTTCAACTTTGCACGAAATCTATAGCTTGGTTAATAAATCTTGGTCACAAAGTTTTTAAGAAAAGCGTAATTTTCTGCTGCACACAAATTTTTATTTGTGGGCATTAAGCAAAGGTTTTATGGAACGCTAAGGTTACCAATCATAATAGAAGTACAAAAGCATTCTTGATATTAATTTTAAGAAAAAATCCGAAATAAGCCGAGATATTAACTCTTAAAGTGGGGCTTAAGGTCGACTGGCGGGAGGGGTATTTTGACTTTTTATGATGATAATTCAAAATTTGTTACTCAATCACTTGCTATGCATTTTTTAAATGGAAAATTATTGTTGAGGGCTAAAAATACATACATTTCAAATAGAATAAAAAAAAATAATTTTTTAAGAAATAGGTTTTTTTTTTATTAAATTTAAAATTGTTCCCAGTTAAACGTTTAAATTCTTACCTACGCAAGAAGAATTATATAATGAATTAATTCTGCAAGTTTTAATAGTACTAAAAATCTATATAAACTTTCTGGGTGATATTGTATTTTACATCATCAATTGTTTATTGAATGAACATTCTCACTTATATTCGATTTGCTTTATGTTCAAGCGAAAAATCTTTTACACGTGAAATTATATAAAATTATGTATAAATCTTAACTGTCTTGAACATATTCAACCTCAAAAATAAATCTAAAATTAAAATTACCAACTTTTTAAAATTTATAAATTTTAAATAGAAGTAGAAAAGCAAATGCAAACAGTAAATATCTGTGGATCTGATATAAGTATCCTACACAGTAAATAAATATTATGATGACATATACATTCTAAATTGTTAAATCTGATAATACATGAAAAAAAAAAGATATTTAGAAACGAAAAAAAGAAAAATTGTGTTGTGATGAGAATAATGGCTATTTAAATTGATAAAGATGTGAATCTCGAAATGCTTTTTGTGTTAAAATCAAAATTTGGTGACCAAAAATTATCCACCAGCATTTAAAAACTTGCACAGATGAATTGCTGTTTCTAAAATGCTAAATGTAAATCGCTCATCACGAGATTTTGTGAAGACAAAAATGCAAATTATATAACACTTTAGTTTAACAATGAGATAAGCCGAAAAAAAGAAAACCGGCAAAACTATTTTTGGCGTAAAGACCAAGATGTATAGCCCCATTTTATTTATAGAATTACGTTAAAAACATACTTCTGATAAAAAATTCACATATTTTAAAAGGTAAAATATGCGAAATGAATAATTACTGTTAAAGCTCTATTTCTTTTCCATCGTGTCAATCGAATTCACTTTTTTAATAATAAGAGATATAATTTACAGAGTGATAGTAGGCAGGGGGGGGGGGGGTGATTTTACAGATGATTTGCAGAGGCGGAAGCAGTAAAATGTTGGGAACCACTGCCTTAAAGACACGGACGGTTTGGACATACATAATGTACATCGGCTTCTAAAGCCTAGATAAGAAATTTTAATGATATGTTTATGTAATGCAATGCCCACTAGCTGAATAAAAGCAATAAATGTCTAATTGCTAAAAGCACACTAATTTAATTAGAATTAATCACATGAATATTGTGGGATTCGCGACTAGTTTAAATTGAGTGGATCATTCAAAACGCTTCCCGTGTCTTTGAAAGTTAATTAAAAAGCTGGTTTGGAAAACGACATGGACCAAAGTTCCGTTGCAACATTGCGAACTACTTTCGAAGCGCGTTTAACACAGTGTCAAGTTAGAAATTTGAACAATGGTTTTCTTTGAAAAAAATTTATTTTATTTTAATTTTAAGATTCGAAAATTCTCTATTCTAAATTTAGTTTGATAAATCCAAATGAAGTTTAATTATGCATTACTTTTAATGTCAGTACCAAATTAAATTCTTCTTAAACATATCAGGATACATTTAAATGAAAGTTATGCGCAATAGCTGTATTTCATATCATGCAGGCTTCACATTTTCTTGAACTTTCATTGTATACGTGTGATTTCATACTAAATGAGCGAATCATCTGTGAATGACACGGCACACATTTTAACGAATTTCAGCATATAAGGAGATCCGATTTATTTATGAGTAAATGCAAAATGATAGGTTTCATGATCGTACATTTGACTACGATTTTTTTTTAATTTTTGCTCATTTTGTATGAAATGACTCATTAGCCATTCATAATTTTATAGCATGTGCATCTATAACCAACCCTAGGCTCTATAGTATTTTACAAAGTCATGTTATTATTTTTAGCAATTATTTTTTTCAATAATAACAGTTAATAATTCAAACATTTACTATGCGGAACCCTCAGAGCACGACTATTACTTGCACTTGACCATTTATTTAAAGAAAAAAGCAATTGAGTAGATTTTATCTCAACGCGTGTGCTCACGGATTATAATTTCAATATCAGGTTGGGTGGGTGGTGGCGATTCCAATTATTTTTACATAAAATAAATGTGGGAAATCGTGAGTTTCTCTACTACGATTTCTTATTTTAGTATCAAGTATAACCAATGTGGATAGCACCGCAAAAAACTGTCTTTTGAACTGACAGGACGTTTGAACTAATGTTTGAAAATGAATTAAAACTGACTAAGATCTTAATGTGCATGTTTTTAACTGTTGAAACGTTAAAAAAAATATGATTTCAAATTGAAAGTTTTTTGGAGTGTATAAAGGATACTTATCTGATGAAGTAGAAAAAAAAGAGGGGGGGAATCCTATGTTATCATTTGGAGGAAATACTTATCCGCCTCGTTCATTAAAATTTGGAAATTTAAACATTTTTTTTTTCAGCATGTAGATAGAAAGGTCCTTTATCCTTCTGTAAATTTAAAACATTTTAAATACAATTATGAGGGCTTTAAAATTTGAAAAATTCCGAAAAGCATAAAAAGTATTATTTACTGGTTTGTTACTTATGATTAATAAAAAATATAATTATCTTTTTTTTATTTATGGAGGAGATAAAAACATTCCTATCTCAGTGCTGAAAGAAAAATATATTATTGAAATTTACAAAATTGAACGAACAAGAAAGATAAGTAATTTTCCCATAAAATAACATGGGAATCAACTTTTTTTCCTACTCACCTGATATGTCCCTTTAATGTTTTGGGAAATACTGCGCCATCTTTTGAACGTTCCCTGTTTTTCGAAGCTTAACGTTGAGTCTCTATAAATGAAGCTACGCATTAGCTATTCCGTCTTAATAGACTTCACTCTGGAATTTCTGACATAGTATATTATATATTGTGTAGTATCTTAATTTTGTTGATTTTTTTATTTAATTTTCTAAAACATGAGAATTTTCAATCATTCACTCAACCAACTTTTACTCAGACACTTTATTTACTCATCATAACATGTATATATATATATATTTGTGTGTGTGTTACGGTTAATTTGATAGATTTTATAATTATAAATAATAACCAGTTATTATTAATGATAACCACTTGTTTCGGTAAATTTTATAAATGTTGACTATTAATCAAATTTACCGGTTTTTATTAATAATTAGAGATGGAGTTCGGTGAAAATGATTAATTAAGGTTAGTAACGAATATATACTTCACAAAAATATGTATTATCATAGCTGTTTGAATCTTAAAAAAATAACAAAAATAATTAAGAGACAATATTACTCAATCAAATGATGTGTTCTATTAATTAGACGCAAAAGACTAAATCGTTTAAAATAATTATTTTTAATTACTGAAAGAATAAAATAAAACATTAAACACTGAAATAGTCACTGAATAAATTATACAGCTTTGAAATGCATTCTTTTAGCAATGAATATTTAGAAAAAGACGCATACGAAATAAAACTATCAAGCTAAACGAGTTGAAATTTATTCTATTTACCAACCTTAATTGGTAATTATTAATAATAACCGGTTAATTTGATAAATTCTCATAAATTTCTCATATTAACCGGTTTATTTCGATATCATTTGGTTAATATTATTAATAAACGATTAATCAAATTGACCGTAAGATATATAAACCCCTCTGATAAAGGATTTAAAGAATGTTTTTTCTATTTTGATATAAGTCGTTTCTATCTTATATATATATATATATATATACAATATATACATATATATGTATATATATATATATATATACAATATATACATATATATATATATATATATATATATATATATATATATATATATATATGCAATAAAATTTCACTAATTTAAATTAAAGTGGTTAATCTCTTGCATAAAATATTCAGTGTTAGAGAAAATCGTTGAAAAATAACGTAAAAAAGTGTAAAATGTTAGAAAAGGCGTAATATCTGCTCATGAAAAACAAAAATTACTTTTTAGAAAGACACCAATCTAACATTTTTCTTTTGTGCTTGAAACGGTACAAGAAAAAAAAAATCTATCTGTATGCGCTTAATAAGATGCTGGTATCTCTAAAGTTTTCGAAAACTAAATTATATCGTGTTTATCTCAATATTTTTAATAAAGAAACCAGACAGGCTTCACTATTTCTTTTCATTTTCTTTAAGCAACTAAGAAATCTAGGAAGACGAAAATAATTTTAATGACTATCCTTTTTCGAATTTGGTTGTTTTTCTTGAGTTAAAAAAATAAGTCTTTTATTTGTGAAAGGTGAATAAAAGTCATTATGGAAACCACAAAATATATTGGATTTTATTCCACATAACAAATAAATTGAAGTCTGAATAAGTATACATTCTTTTACTGATTATTTCATATAAAAAATAGTCTATTTTTTGTGTTAAGGTGCTATACATTTATGACGAAGGAAAATTTTTCATTAAAAAATTGTAAAGAAATTTATGAATATGTAATTTGTTTCGACATTCTATTTTAAAATTCAACACTGTCTTTTTAATTTTCCTTGCTGTGTGTACAGTATTACATATTCAAATTTCATTTCGGAATGTTAGAAAAATGAATGCAAGTGAAAAATACAGAATTCCCAGATTTTTATTCAAAAGAATATGAGGTCAGTTTTCATCACTTTTTTAAATGTTTCAATTATTGTTCGTGCTATATGAATGTTGATTTTTATGAATGGTATTTTGTTTTCCCTCTTTATGAACTAAACAGGTGAGAAAAAAATTTAAGCAAATGCTGCACTTTAAAAGCTAATAATTTTTTAATTATTAATTAAATTATATAAAAAGAAAAGTGCCCAATTAAACTTTTGATTGCTTTAATCAGACAGATTATTCACATATTTATACATTACACTTTTATATCAAAGAATATTGACCCTCAAAAAATAAATTAAGGGGTGATTACTTTTTCCCGTTTCCCCTTTTTATACTCAACCAATGAATTTCTAATTCCAATTAGGGAAATGCGTTATCAGAATAAACTTGTATACCAAATGTGAAGTAAATCAGATGATTATGCATGAAAAACTCATTTAGCTAAATTAAAGGATGG
The DNA here is from genome assembly GCA_964019185.1 of Maratus speculifer. Taxonomy (NCBI): domain Eukaryota; kingdom Metazoa; phylum Arthropoda; class Arachnida; order Araneae; family Salticidae; genus Maratus; species Maratus speculifer. The sequence goes on from OZ025299.1 coordinate 184,964,259, forward strand.
TAGCTCCTTCATTTCTTCCCTCCTTTATACTTAGCATCTAATGAACCTCTAAATTTAACCATGTATTCGCCTTATCAAATAAACCGGTATACCAAATTTGAGGCAAATCGTATAGTAAAAGCCGTTTATCTAAATTAAGGGTGGAATTAGCCTCCCTTAAACCCTTAAAACTTAACCAGTGAAACTCTGAATCTAATCCAGGAAGAACCTTATTACAATAAATCGGTATACGAAATTTCCAGCAAATCTATAATAGTTATGTATGAAAAAATCACTTATTTAAATTAAGGGAGTAGTATCCCCTGTTCTCTCCTTTATACTTAACCAATGAACTCCCAAAACGTATTAAGGAAGCGCCTTATCATAATGAATCAAGAAAAAAATTTGAAACAAATCGGATATTTCTATCAAGAGTTATGTACATACATACAAACAGAATCTACGGGCATATGGGCTTTCAGTTTTTGATAGCCTGTGAGCTAAAAACTAAGAATAATCAGTGTTTGATTTTAATTTTCCCTTGGTAACTTCGAATTATTCAACTTAATTCAATCCGAGTGCAATTTCAGACGCATCACATTTTTATTAATTTTACGAAATTTTAAAATCTCATCAATAACCAGAGGTTAAAATGTCCCATGTGAACTATTTTTTCTCGAATCACTTTGGCGAGCATGTCAATGGATTTTTTTTTAATTGTTGGGTATGTCTTTGCAAAAGAGAGATTGATTACAGAAAACAGAAGCTAATGTCATCAAATGCAAAATTCAGGAAAAAACAACAACAAAAAAATAGCAAACATGCGTAAAAAATGCTGCAATTTTAGGAATGATTGATGCATTAGAAAACCAACACACATATTTGATTATATTTAGATGTTCAGTCCATATTAAAGTAATCGTTCATTTTAAATATGAATGTCTTATGTAATATTTTCTCCAAAAAAAAAAAAACATTTTTTCGTGCGGAAAATGATATGATAAAACTTGCTGTATCCACCAATAAAATCCATCTTTCCTGTCAGTCATAATTTATAGAAATTTTAAGTAAAAAGGATAAGCCTTAATTTGAACATCCCCTATCCTCTTAAACTGGCGACAAAATTCGCGAAATTACTAATGTTCCGCTGATTGGAGAGAAGTAAAACACACGATTGCATTTTATGTCTTTATTCCATGACGGCACAGGACGGACTGATAAAACATAGAACGAAGAAAATAGAATACGAAAGGAAAACCTTCGTATGAGTCATATACATTGGCGCCAAAGCCCTTATCATACATACATAAACATACTGGGCCCCGATGGCTTTTAAGACATCAATTAAATACCATTTCTTTTTCAAAATACAACAAAAGTTATATACACAGAATATCATATAAATGCAACATAACACATAATTTACAAATGCACAGAAGTTATTACCCATAATACTTACACATGAAAGAAGAAAAGGAAAAAAAAAAAAAAAGCTTGTTTAAATTTTACCTTAACACAATAACAGATGATAATGGAGATAATATGAAAATAAATAAATTACTCTTTTGAATTTTCACTCATTAAAAGTACCAGTTTGTGAATGGGTCTAGTAATTTCACCAAGAGCAGTTCTTAGTTTTACAACTCGAACTCTGTCATCACTGCCTGGGTACACTTGCAGAATTCGTCCCATTTTCCATTTTAATGGGGGTAAATTTTCCTCTTTTATAATAACCAAATCGTTCATTTGCATAGTTCGATAGTCTTTTCTCCATTTATTTCGCGATTGTAATTGAGTTAGGTAGTCCTTTTGCCACCTTTTCCAAAAGGATTGCGATAATTGGGTATTCAGTTTATAGCGTTCTCTAAGAGTAATCTTTTCCGACTGAATGTCAGGCTCTGGCAATGCTTTGAGTTCGGTTCCTATTAGGAAATGTCCTGGAGTAAGGGCTGACAAATCAGATGGATCGTCTGAGACTGGAATTAACGGACGAGAATTCATAACCGCTTCAATTTCGGTCAAATACGTATTAAATTCTTCATAGCTAAGTATTTGTTGACCGATGACCCTTCTCATATGATATTTCATAGTTTTGACGGCGGCCTCCCAAAGTCCACCGAAATGAGGTGCGGAAGGAGGGTTTGTTCTCCATTTGATACCTTCATTAGCGAGATATTGTCCAACATCTTGAGATACCCATGCATTCAATATGTGTCGTGATCCAATATAGTTTTTGCCACAGTCACTGTATAATTCTTCGGGTTTTCCTCTGCGTGCAATAAACCGTTTTAACGTAGAAATAAAAGAGTACGCAGTCAAATCATAAACACATTCCAGGTGCACAGCTTTGGTAATAAAGCAAACAAAAATACACACATAAATCTTTGTTGGTCGCACACCTCTGCCACGTCTAGCACTAACACTAAAAGGACCAGCGTAGTCAGTTCCGGTTTTCGAAAATGGTTTGCCTGGATTCACTCTTGAACATGGTAAGTCTGCCATCATTTGTTTCGAAAGTTCTGCGCGATGGCGTATACATATAACACAACTTCGGATTATTTGACGAATAGTGACACGGGCTCTAATAATCCAGTACTTCTGCCGCAAAAATGAATGGGTCAATTGCAGTCCACAATGTAGGTATTTTAAATGGAAGTAGGTGATCAAAAGTTTAGTAACTAGGTGGTCTTTTGGCAGCAGAATCGGATGTTTCACAGTAACACTCAAATTCGAATGTTTTATTCGGCCACCTATTCTAATGAGTCCTTCATTGTCCAAAAATAAGCTTAACTGGCTTAACTTATTTGAAGGTTGCAGACACTTCTGGCCTTTTAATTGTTCTATCTCGTTATAGAACTCGTTACTTTGAACTGATCGGATAATTACGTTATGTGCCTTCTCTAATTCCTTCACTTCCAGATATGGTGTCAGAACCCTTAATTTTTTACAATTGCCAACAAACCTTAAACACCAAGCAACCACTCTGAGCAATTTATTCCAACTAGAAAATTTACTCCATAGTTCTTCAACTACATTCGATTTGACAACCATACTTGTGACCAAAATTGCCTTCTCCTCAATTTCTATAGAGCTTTTATCCACCTGTTTGCCTTTTAACTGTTTAGGCCAATTTTCCTCACTTTCCTGCAACCAATGCGGTCCGTAAAACCACTTTTCATTGTTAATTAAATTTACAACAGATACCCCTCTAGTTACTAAATCTGCGGGGTTATCTTCAGACCTACAGTAAAACCAACAATTCGGGTCCGTTTTCTCCTGTATTTCCATAACTCTGTTGGATACAAACTGTTTCCAACGCTTCGCACATCCCTTGACCCAATGCAAAGCTATTTCTGAATCCGACCAATACATCGTTTTAGTTATCAGATCTTGAAAAATATTACAAATATATTTTCCAATCCGAGCACCAATTAAAACCGCCATTAACTCTAATCGGGGCAACGTTAATTTCTTCAGAGGAGCAACCCTGTTTTTAGACATGACAAACGACACATTATTTTTACCAAAGTCATCCTGATAGCGAAAATAAGCAACAGCTCCGTAAGCAATTAGCGAAGCATCGCAAAACACGTGCAACTCAATACCCGTAACTTTATCCTTATTATGACCTAACAAACAATTTCTACCAATTTTTAATTCCTCTAGGCCCGCAATTTCCGAACACCACGCTAACCACTTCTCCTTCAATTCATCAGGCAACTCCTGGTCCCAACTAATACCCCTTTCCCAAATTTGCTGCAACAAACGCTTTATTCTCACAATAAAAGGAGCGGCAACACCAATCGGATCAAAAATCATTGCAGCTACTCTTAACACACCTCGTTTTGTATTTTTTATTGCCCCCAAACTATCTATCAATAATCTAACCTCTAACGATAAAACATCATCCTCAGGATTCCAATTCAAGCCTAATACCTTTAAATGACCCTTTATACCAACATTTAATCCATTTTGTTCCCATAACTTTTCCAAATCAGAAGAGTTTGACCTTAATTTTCGCAAGTTGAATCCACCTTCCCTCAAAATTGAAACAGCATCATGAGATAAATTATACGCATCATGTATATTTTGAGCACCGTAAAATAAATCGTCAACATATAAAGAGGTATTTAACATATGCACCGACCTAGGTTTAGTCATTTCATATTTTCGAATGTGATTCTTAATAGTTCCACTCAAAATAAAAGATGAGATTTTACACCCGAATGGCAATCTATTCATGTGCATAATTTTATAATCTGTTTCATTATTATCAGCAAACCAAAGAAATTTTAAGAATTTGCGATCCTCTTCTGCTATTTTTATCATTAAAAATGCCTTTTCAATATCACCGTTAAATGCGATCTTAAATTTTCTAAAATTCAATATAATATCTAATACATTTGGATTTAAATTCGGACAAGTTTCCAAACAATCATTTAATGACAGATTTTCTTTCGATTTAGAGCTACAATTATACACAACGCGAACTTTCGTAGTTTCTTTATTTGTATTTACAACTGCTCTATGCGGCATGAAATATTCAATATTATCCCTGCCACATTCTTCAATTATTTCCTTATCCATCTGGTCATTTATTATTTCTTTATACTCATTTGCGATCCACTCATTCTTATCAAAACATTTCCTTAAATCATCAAATCTCCTTTTCGCTAACGTGAAATTATTCTGCAACGCAACAGGCGAATCTTTCCATAACAACCGTGTTTCATAACGACCGTCATTAAACTTTAAGTTATTTTCAAACTGCTCAATAAAACATTTCTCGGTGATAGATAATTCTTCCTTATCTTTTATACCCAAACTCTCTAAATCCCATAATACCTGAACATCTGTTCCCAAACTCAAGTTAGCAGATACTATATTTACGCAACTAGATTTATTATCACTCTGCTGACAGCCTTGAAGAGTATATCCGAATATTGTCGGTACGCAAGTGAGCGTTTTGTTTATTTTCTGAAAGCCGCAATTCTCAATAATATTCCAGAACATATCCCCTCCAATTAAGACGCTTATTGACTCATCCGTTTTTTCACATTGATCAGCTAAAACTATCCCATTGCTTTTCAAAACATCTTGAATTTCTACGTCTGGTATGGCGACTGGGGCAGCCGTTATTATATCAGTAATTAGTGTTTCTATCTCAATAAATTGCTGACTGTCAGTTCTGCTCGTTAATTTCAATTTAACGACGTCATAAATTTTTTCTTTCGCCCTTTCCGAACCAAAGCAATAAACTGATAATCTTTCTTTTCGAATTGGTTTTAACTTTAAAAAATTCGCTAGGGACCTGGTGCACCATGAACGCTCCGACCCATTATCCATTAAAAGGCGGGCGATTTTAACATTTTTTGATTCATTAATGGGGCTAACTATCACTGAGCATGTTAATAACAAAATTTTAGACTTTGAAACAGAAGAATTACATTGCAATATAACAGAGCTATCCGATTCAGTATTACTATTATCTACATTTGGCGTTTCATTTTGAACATTATTCTTACTACACAAAATATAATTATGAAATTTGCTTTTACAGTATTTGCATTCAATTTTTAATCTACACGAGCGGCTATAATGAGCTTTAGAAAAACATTTAAAGCATCTGTTTTCCGATTTTAATTTGTTTTTCCTATCTTCTACTGTTTTATACTCACAAAATTCATGTTCGGTGCTGTCACAAAACACACAATTCTTTTTTACATTTGATACATAATTCCCAATTGCGATTGGTCGTGTCTGATCAAATCTTCTATTATTAAACTTTCTAAAATTGCTTTTGTATTCATTGTTATTATTACTCTCATATTTTATTTTAAAAGAATCCGGTTTCGCTGGAGCTAAATATGTTTTTTCTCTTGATTGAATTTCATTTTCGAGATAATTATGTATATCCTGAAATGTATAGCTAATCGGATATTTCCTATTAAACTCTAGAACAAGGTCTTTTGGAATCCTATCCAAAATTATAGGCGCTAACAAACTGCTAAAAGTTTCCTTTTGAACACCCAAGGCCTCCAAATTTCTAATTTGATTCTCAATTCTATCAAATAATTTTCTTAAGCCAATCGTATCTTGCGAATTATGAACAGCAGGAATTTTCAATAACCCGTTCATATGTGTTTGTATTAATGTATTAGTGTTACCAAACCTAGTTTTAAGAATGTTGAGTGCCGCGTCATAATTTTGCTCTGTAATTGCCAACCCAGCAATCGAACTCGCAGCCTGACCATTTAAATAAGATTTCAGATAGTTCAGTTTATCTATTTTCGTAAGATTTGGATTTTTATCAATAGCGGATTCAAATTGGCCATAAAATTCCAACCAATGAGCAGAATCGCCATAAAATGGTCTAATATTCAATTTTGGCAATTTAACAGTTATTTCATTTATTGCGTGTTTCAACTCAATTACTTCGGGACCTTTCAACTTTCCAATTTGTATTTTTATTCTTTGTTTCCACAAACAAATATTTTCATTGTATTCAATCGAAGTTGTTACATCACTTTCGATATCTTTAGCGGGGAGCAAAGTTTCAATTTCTTTATTTATTTCATTTAACGCATTTTCCTTGTCTAAAATTAACATTAATTTTTCATTTAAAGTATCTAGACAAACAGAATCTATCTCTTTAAACAATTCTTCGATGCTGTTTAACAATTTTGTGGTTGCGGTTCTAATTGCTTTTCGCTTGCCCTTACTTTTTTCTAGATCAGACATTATGCTAAATTCAACAATACTAGTTACACAACAATAATTACAGAATAAACAAATTTTCTTTCAACATACAACATAAAATACAATACACAAAAAATCAACAAAATAACACAGAAAAACCTTCTCTACTACACAGCAATTAGATAACAATTCCCTCTTCTCAAACTTAAATTACCCCAAAATCTAACATCTCTGTACAAACAGACAAATAAAAGCATCTCTACCTATATTTAATTCTATATTCACTGCTACAATACCATAAACAAACAAATCGAAACCAAAACTCACCTCTATCAATCTCAAACTTTCCATTTCTAGCTGCTATCCTTTGGAACTGCTATCCTTGTTATCCCCTTTCAAAACCGAAACACATACGCATATTAAACCTCCCAACAGCGGAATAACATCTTATACACAAAACTATAACCCACGCACTGACACCAAAATGTTCCGCTGATTGGAGAGAAGTAAAACACACGATTGCATTTTATGTCTTTATTCCATGACGGCACAGGACGGACTGATAAAACATAGAACGAAGAAAATAGAATACGAAAGGAAAACCTTCGTATGAGTCATATACATTGGCGCCAAAGCCCTTATCATACATACATAAACAACTAAACATATTAAATGATGCATTTTTTACACGGAAACTAATAAAGCTAATTCAAGTATTTTTAATAGTTTTGCTAGTAGCTAAATCACAGCGTGACAAAAATTTTAAATGATAGTAAAATGGTTTCACAATTTAGAAAAAAATATTTATTTTATTTTTATTTTATTTATTTATTTATTTTTTTTTATTTTTTTATTTTTTATTTTTTATTTTTTTTTTATTTTATTTTATTTTATTTTTTTTTTTTTGCGTTTGCTTTAATGTTGCATTATTTTACTTTTCTGTCAAAGACTTTACTTATAATTTCCATATATTGGCAAAATTATTTTTAAAATATTTAAATCACTTTAGTAGTTCCCAAGAAAGGAGAACATCAACGTCAGCCGTTTCACATGTGCTTTTCCTCCCGATAGTACCCTCTTGAATGTGTAAAATGTAGTTTCCTGGTCTTAAACTTGTTCTGTAAAACACATTTACCCCACTTACAAAAATGAAAATTCATAACACATTCAAGGTGTAGTTAGAATGAGTAAAATGTAAATTCCTGGTTTTAAACTGATACAGAAAAACATAGTTTCCACCGTTTAACAAAATGAAAATTTATAATACATTCAAGGAGCACTTTTTATATGTAACAGCCTGAGATTGGCAGTTAGGGTTATTGAAACACTTTGGAATAAACTACATCGGTATTACATAGTATACAAACGGTATTACATTGGGAGTTATCAGCAGTTTTTGACTCATGACAATCCTTATGGTCGCACAGAAAAATTTTGCACAAATTTTTAACTTTGACAGCATTTTTGAACGATTCTACGCATTTATCGAAAAACAGAAAGGATTATTTTATTTCGTAATTTCTATATAAGAACCCTGCAGATTTCTTCATTAAAAACGACTTCATGAATGTCTCAGAAAGCAGTGATTTTGGAATTTTGTACAGCCGTAAAAGCATAAAATTTTAAATTACAAAATTATTAAAATGAAGTAGATCAAAGAAGAGCTTTTTGGATAAATGATTGATTGTCTTCCTAAGAAAATAACAATCAAAATTTCTTCTTAATTGGGGGGGGGGGGGAACTTTTAAGAAAGAAACTATAATAAATAATAAGACGCTTCCTCTAGTGAGAAATCTTGAACGAATGTATAGAATTTTATATAACTCGATGCTTTACGTATATATTAAACATGTTCGTTTTAAAAATCTGTGATCATCTTATTATGGAATTAAATTTATTTACTAATTTTCTCTCTACAACGCCTACTAAAACTTTGTATCTCCTCTTGTCTTTTTTAAAAATCAGTTTGTTCATCAACGAAAACTATTAAATGACGCACATGAGACTTTGTAGACATTCGTTTTATTACTAATCTTCCTTAGAAAAAATAGTTTCCAGTTTTGAGACATTTATCTTTTATATTCGGAATAGGAGCCTTCTTACAGTTGAAATAACAAAATAGATATTTTTTATTTAAAATGCTGGAAATACGTTTAAGCTGAAGGGCTGGAGGGAAGGGTCCCTTAAAAGGCTGTGGTTCATGTTTTTTACAAGTTAATTTTAATCACTAAATCTCAAATTAGCGATGGAGTAAGAAGGTTAAGAAAAAGTTTTTTACTTCTTTGTTTTAAAAAATTGATTGTAAATTCTGATGTCTACCAAGTGCAACGAAACTGGTGTCAGCATTCTAATTGGGGGGGGGGGGGGGGGGTCAAATACTTCTATTTCAACTAAATGATTAATTAAACATTTTCAAATAAAATGTCATTTATTTTTTCACTATAATGACTAAAATGACGCAAATTTTTTCACAAAAAATTTTTTTTACTATTTTTTTACTAAAATTTCACTAAATTTCAATTTAAATGATTAATGTAAAAAAAACTTTAATTACTATTAATGTAAAGGAAACAAGTTCAAAAATTAGCCATTAAAACTTTTTATAATTAAAATCAATTGCTTATCCATACTTACTTTATTTTAACTAATTAACGCTCTTTTCAGATTTCTTAATTTGAGTTTTTATATTAAAAATTAAATCAGTTAATATTAAATAACTAAAGAATAAATATTAATTTATGTTTTAATGTAGTCAAAAATTTTTACAGACTAACAAATTACAGTGATTGTTCTTGAAACTTCTGCAGAAAAAGTCTTTTAATCAACAATCATGAAGTTTTGTTATTACATAATTAATGGCTTTATTGAAAATTACTTCTGACAATTCTGACAATTCACCATAATTCTTAACATTCCAGAAAAACAGCATATAATCATGCTGGTTTTTTCAGTTTCTATGGTCATCTTTTACATACAAGGACTAATCCGACTGGGATTTCCATTTAACACGTTTGCTGCCGCTTACGTGAGGATGTGATGATAGTTAATACCGCACTGTAGAAGTGGGTTTTTCCCAGAAGCCGATTTACTTTTTATAACAAAGAATCAGTGAAAAATTTCCGCGCGCCAGTGCGTGACTGGCTATTGGACATTACCCCACATTACGCGCTGGCGCGTGAGTGGCCTTTAACATTTGGCGCCATATCACGTGCTAGCGCGTGACTGGTGGCGAATGTGTTAAAGAGGAATCTGATCTGTTAGGAGTATCTACGGCTGAGTGAACATTTTAACCCTACGTCTCATGTTAAGTAGTCGGCTCCCTAACCTCTGGACAAGTAGGGAGGTATTGAAGTATTTATGTTCTCAAAAATTGAGAGATTGTAGACTAAGGTTATTAAAATGCTATCATATTAAATATCAGTGACCGGTATCATTTATAATTATAAAAATCGAAGATATTTAAAGGGTTACATCGCATTATGCTTCTGACACCTTATGCATCTAACGTCAGTATGACGTAAGGAAGCGATAAAATGGGTTTTTTTAACGTTTCATTACGTCATGTTGACTTTACATATCACGTCAAAAACTTAACTCGATGAAAACAATAAATACCTAAACCTATATATTTGCAACTGTGAATATGATCTGAATATAATGAATGTTATAAGTTTTTAAAACTAATGTATTTAATTGATCAAAAATACACCATTAAGAGCCTTTAAACATAATTGTAATAAAACTACTAATTTCATTCCTTATGAAAACTAGCCCATATTTATGTACTTCCAGGAAGAAATATGTAAGTTAAACCGTGTTAGAATGATTAAAGATGTAATTAATAAACTTGCGAAAACTTCAAATTTTTATCGAGTTACTATTATTGTTTTATCTGAAATTATCTTTAGTATGTCGCAGTCTTTTCTTTCACACTGTTTACATACATATATGCCTGTATGTATAAGCTCGTATTTGCAGTGCACTTTCTCCTTCGCTGTTTATTTGAGCTCAAAGGCTTAGTTAGATATTGCAGCTAATCTAGTTATTGAACTCTAAGCTAAGCTCAACAGTTTTCTGGATTAAATTAGTCCTATGCAAGTGGACAGGAGTCGCGGCGCCATGGGTATTAATGGTCACTCCTCTTATTTCCCATTGTGCTGAGTAGGGAGTACGGCCAGACTTTCCATGAAGCTTTGATCGACGTTCTGCTAAACGTAGAATAAGGACACGGGATTGGAAGGAAATAAATGAATCAACCGTCGAGAGAAGCAGTTGAGGGGAACCTAGATGAACTGAGATCCAGGAGGAAGGAACGCTTAAAATTTGCCCTTCAAAAACCAGATAGTCCAATTTGATTAAATTTAAAGCATAATATTTACAGATTTTCATTATACTTTTATTTATTGTTTTATTATTATTTTTTTAAGATGAATTTGAAAAGTTATGAGGAAGGTATCAGAAATATTTACATACTGTGTGTTATAAAAACTGTATGTGGGTTTAAATTCTTAAATGTTAATTGATTTAATTCCTTATCAAAATTGAGCAGTTGAGATAAATCCAGATGAACTAGGATTCAGTAGGAAGAAATATTTAAAATTTGCGCTTTGAATGTAGGATCGGTCAATTTCATTCAATTTCAAGTATAATATTTGCAGAGATTTCCTCCATACCACTTCGTTTTATTGTTTTATTGGATTTCTTTAAGTGTACGATATTAAGAAAGGAATTAGAAACATTTATGCAATATACTACCTCTGACAATGAAGTTCGGTGAATAGTCCTGTAGCATTAATTTTAATGAAACATTAACAAAAGTTACCATACCATCCTTCAAAATAGTCATCTCCTTTAACTATGCACCGCTGAGATCTGCTGTACATGTCCTGGGAAATTCGCAAGAAGTCTTCTTTTGGGATGAAGTTGAAAAGCTTCGTCACATTTCGTTGGATGTCAGCAATATGATCAAATCTCTTTCAAAGAGAGTTTGAGTCGTGGAAATAGGAAGAGATCTGGAGGATTGAGATCTGACGAGTATGGTAGGTGTTCAATTTGCACCACCCCTCATGAATTTCTTTCGGTTTCTTGCAAAGCTTAAAATCAAACTTTAAAGTGATCTTTTATTCGTACATTTTCATGTACTCAGTTAAGAACCAACACACTGAACAAGCACCTAGTAAAGCACGTCTTACACAGAACATAAACGACGTTTAACTGAACAAGATGGGGAAAGATGGTCTACACTTGCCTCTAAGCAGGTGCAGCGTTTTGTTTCCCCAGTGTTGCCAGATCAGTCGTTCGGAATTCATTCAACCGAACTTTATTATCAGAGGTAGTATATAATAAACAATATATACGTTAAAAAATTAAAAATTTACAATAATTTTACATTTTTTACCAAATTTTATAAGATTTGAGGAATTGACAGGAAGCCAGATAAATAGAGATCCAGTAAAAATAAGTGCTTAAAACTTGCCCTTTGCTAATAATATCGTACAATTTTATTAAATTTAAAGCGTAATGTCTGCAATAATTTTAATCATACTTCTTTCTTATATTTTATTAGATTTCATAAAGATGAACTGCTGTTAGGGAAGATTGAGAAGCATTTATGCATATCACTGTAACTAAATCATAAAATTGCAATAATTTTTAATTTCTTTACAGATATCTGTTAGATTTTAGCTGTTGAAAGTAACACAAATGAATTCAGATCTAAAGGCGAAAAATGCATAAAGTATGCCCTTTTAAAATCAAGCCGTTTAATTCGATTAAATTTAATTCATAATATTTAATAAAGCTTTTCATTATACTTCTTTCCTTTGTTGTTTTACTGGTTTTCATACAGATATATTTCGATTAGAAAAGATTCGAAAACATTTATACACATCTGAGTGACTAAATCGTAAAATAACAATTAATTTTAATATCTGCACAATAATTTATTAGATTTGAGCAGTTGGAAGGAACCCCAATAAATTAAGATCTAGAAGCGAAAAATGCATAAAATTTGCTCTTTGAAAATCGGATCTAGCAATCGATGAAATTTAAAGCAGATTATTTACAGAGATTTTCATTATATTTGTTTACTTTATTATCATATTGGATATCGTTAAGATGTACTTTAAAGAGGCAAAATCAGAAACACTTATAACCCGCTTGCTACAGTCAGTATATGTGCGTAATTTAAATATAAATCTGCAATTAATTCAATTAAAAAACAATAATAATTTTACAATCTGATTAAATTTAAAGCATAATATTTACTGAAGTTTTCATTGAACTTCTTTCCTGCATTTTATTATCATAATTATTAATAATACACATTTGTAAGAAAGGATTCAGAAATATATATATGCACTGCGTGTGTGCTTATAAACACATTATATCTGGTTACACATTATATGTGATTAACACATTATTTAAATTAATTTAAATTTCATCACAAAATTTGTTAGAATTTTATATGATAAGTGAGATACCAAGCACAATTGTTCTCCTTTGCATAACAAATATCTGAAATTCAGTATCTTTAAGGTTTTCAATTCACAAATTTTCATTTTATTTATCTCTTTTATTTCTTTTATTCTTTAAGGTTACAGTTACATTTCAGAATGAAACTCACACGGGGAAAAACTTAATAAGTTTTTAATCATATTAATCATATTTTATTATAATATTTTACGATGATAAATTATTTGCCGTCTTTAACAAACCGAAAAAATTATAAAAAGTAATTTTTAGTTATTCCGTGATTTTTCTGTACCTATTTGTTTTAGCCTAGGTCTAGCTATTCTTTTTTATTACACATGGTTAATCAGAATATCAATATTTTTTTATAAGAAGAGTGAAATAAGAAATTAATATTTATTTTGATGTAATTTATTATACATTTTTATAATAAATGTGTTGACTAGTTGAGCGGTATTCAAATATTCATTCTTTTATATTATCACACAAGCAATAACAAAACAGTCTTTAGTCTTTATGCTCTAAATAAAGTTAAAAATTTACAGTTGGGCTCTTTGCTAAATTTATTCGATTTCTTGTGTTAGTCTAGTATTAACCAATCGCATACGGTTTGGCAAAAATTCGCTAATATTTATATGATGAATAAATTGTCAAATCAACATTTGTTTTTATTCCGTCGTTAAATTTTTCATCTTTATTGAAAACATTTTATTATTTGTCATTTATTATTATTCTTGTGACTTTCTTCCCGTAAGAAGCAAGCAATTAATAAAAGTATTTTATTTTTGAACCAAAAATTGAACGTGGCAATAAAATTTTGTATGTATTTTTTTCTTTCAACTGATAACAAATTCTCATTCAAAAGATATATTTTGTACAGTTAAAAATTTTCAGAATAAATAATATAAATCTCAAGTAGAAATGACCAGACATAAATTTAATATAAAACATACTTTCTGAACTTAATTATAACCAAATTTATGCATTTTAAAGCACTTTCCCATTTTAATTTCAGTACGCTGACATAAACATTTGTTTCTACATATTAGAATGACATCAGTGCTGACATGACCATTTATTTTACAAATAGAAATTTCGTTTGTTTCAGTGGAAACATTTATATTTACAAATCGAAATGCCAGTTTTGGTTAGTATTCGTGGAAAAATACGAAAAAATGTTCGATCCCTATATTTGTATATTTCTTGTTTGCATTTATTTAATCTTAATGCAGGGAATAAACTGTATTATGTATTTTTAATATCTTGATAAATATTTCTTTTGGCTGAGCATATGCTTATAATTTATTCAAATAATTCATATATATCAAATATTAATATAATTCATATTTCGAATGTGTCTATATTTCAACTCCCAACATGTTTCGCATAAGATAATGCATACATGAAAAATATTAGTTTTAACACTGAAACTATAAAACATTTGTGAAAAATTTATATTTCATAAATCAAAATCTTAAAAAATGCAGGAAAATAATTGTTGATAAATAATCTTTGATACTTGTGCTTTTATGTTAGCTTCACCAACACAAAAATAAAACATTTTAATAAATCTGTTAAGCAACTCTTACATAAAAAGCCATGAATTCACAAGAAATAGTCTAGTGTCATATTTCTTGAACTGTAATATAGCGAAGACATAAAGAGTACTTTTTTATAGACTGCATGTTTTCAATTTTATATACCAAGCATGGATAAGAGAAAAAAAGTCTTCCGCAGCAGTATGGTGCTGCTTTGTTCCACTTTGAATGAACAGAAACAGGAAAGGAAATTCTAGAACATGCATTATTCCCTTTCAGAACTAGAGCATAGATTTAAAATAAGTAAATGTGAAGGAATATTTACATTGGTGAAATTTCAAGAACAGACTACGGCATATTTCCTCCACCTAAGATCTATGTAAGCAGAAATGATTTATACATTTCGGAGCATTTATTCTTTTTTGATTAAGAATTCTTTTCACGTTTAGGTAGGAATGTTAAAGTTATCAAAATATGTATATTCGACTAAAGGGAAAATCGAAATGTAATATCACTCAATGTCATTAGTTACTCTAGCTGAATATTTTTATTGTTATTTTAATACATAACTATAACTTTTTGTGGTTTAGTATTATTAACATGGTTTTATTAGAGTTGATATAATTTAACCAAGGAAGTATAATTATGTTTAAGAGGTCAGGTACCCTTTGAACGAACAAAATGCATGCTATTTAATTGTCTACAAAAAGTTAAATCTCCAATTTGTGAAAACAAGAATGGTACTAATTGTAAAATCAGAATGAGGTAGGGGAGAGTGGGGATACTTGAGCATAGGGGATACTTGAGCCACCCTATTATTTCTACAGTTGGTTAATTTTTCTTTCTAAAACTGGCAATATGATAACATATTTATAATTCTGAACATGTAAAAAAGAAATCAAATACCTTGGTACCATTTTGAAAGTATGGTGATTAATAGTTGTTTTTCCCTATCTAAAGTAAATATTAAGGTGCAGGTTTTTTTTATTTTTTGTTATCAAAGTTTCTTTTAAAGTTGCAAGAATATATATAAATTTAATAAGTATAATGTCAATTGTATTTTGAATCTAAAATAGCTCAAATAGCTGCGTGCTTTACTTAGTAAAACTCTGATAAACAAAAATAGTGGTAATGGGGATACTTGAGCCATGGCACAACTATCCCCACTAGGAAATTAGACATGGGTAAAAGAAACAAAAAATAAAATTACGTCCTTATATTCATTAATGGATTTTTTCTGGATAAAAGGGAGCATAATTTTTTATTTAACTTTTTTTTATAAAAAAATAATGACTTAGAAAAAAAATTTAAAAATGTTTTTTTTAAACGAAAATATCCATTTTATTTTTCATTTTGACTAACAAAATAGCCTGTCTAGACAAATGTAAAATAATCTCTAATACTTTAATTAGTTAGGTCCAACATATTAAATATTTATTTTTTAACATAACATATTAAGATTAATATTTTATATTGAAATTGTAACCTCTGTTACTGTAGCTTTTTTTAATTAAAGAAATGACTTCTATTGTCCCCAACAGAGGGCAATGCTGATTTGCCATGTAGGTAAAAGAAAAAAGATGTGTGGTTTTACAACCATTCTGAATTTGTTCTTCATACATGTTGCCAAAGAGCTGAAACATATGAATTTTAATCTCAATCGGATTTGGAGGACTTTATGCATCGTAATTTATCATTCTGTAAAATATTTGTACAAAAATAAAACGAAAAAAATTACTTTTGTAGGTATTTTTCCGTACTGGCTCAAGTATCCCCTCCATGGGGATACTTGAGCCACGATGTAAAAAAAAAAAAAAGTAAAAATTAATTAGACATAGAAAAATAGTTCAAAATGAATTGAAAGTGGTTTTCAGTTGAAGAAAAATTATCACATTTTCATTTTCAATATTTTATTCTGTTCTAAGAAATTATAAAAAAATTTAAAAAATTAAAATTTAAAAAGTGGCTTAAGTATCCCCATCTTCCCCTATATTGAAATAATCTGTTAACTATCTGTCAAATAATATTTTTTAAAGATCGTAGTGGAACAATGAATGATGTAGTTGATTTTATCTTTTTATGTTCCATTAGTCTCTTTAAGAGTCAGAAGTACGTAACAAAAATGACGAATATGACACAATTTTTTCTCAATTCAGATAATTACATTTTTAGACCTTTAAAGTTCCTCATTCGACATTCTGCGCTCATTTACCTAAAAACGCTTTTATCAAAAACACTTAAAAAGAAAAAAAAACTTTGCATATTTTTAAAAATAATTTTCAATCTAATTTTTTCTCAAAATGCTATCTTTACATTTCTATTGATACATTCCAAGCTTCTTGCGATAAGTCGTTTGAAAAAAATTTTCATCATTTAATAAACTTTTATATGAATTTTAAGCTCTAACTATATTTCCACGGGCAGGTTTGTAGAATTTGTATTTTGATAGATTAAGATTAATTTATTACGCTATTTGGTGAAAATTTATGTTTGTAAATCGTTCAGGGGGAACGGATTTGTTTTTTACGGCACAAGCGTCAGAATTTGCTACAATATAGCAAATGCCAGTTACTTCATAATATTAATAAAATATGTAAATAGCAGAATTAATTACTTATATCATCAAAGAAAATTAAATTTTAATAATATATTTTAATAATATTTACATGAGAAAAGGTTCGTTGAAAAATCTAAGTAGCAATCATTCATAATGAAACAAATATATCACTTTATAAAAATAGAAATCAAGCATTATATAATAGAAAAAAAGAAAAAATTTTTTTTATTTAAAAACATCGAATATTAAAAAATTGATATAGGTTTATTTCTTGTATTTTTTGCACTTTTTTATGTTATTAAAAAACATTTACGATGTATAAACATTTTTCTTTTGACTTTCAGTTACATTTAATTATACTTCTTACACTGCTCAAAACAATTAAAGGATATTGCAGTTTTAGGTGGATTTTGTATCTGGGAAACTTTTTAGCTGATTGATACATGGTCGACAGACATAGTAGGTTATATGAGAATAAATTACACATGTTTGGCAGAAAAAAATGCATTCTATTGCGCATTTGTGTACAAAAGGAAAAAAACACAATTTGTGCATATGAAAAAAAAAGAATAAGAAAAGGTGTTTTCTTCAAAGAAAATCATTTTCAATAGGGGGTATGGTTTCCACGGGCGGCCAGCAACGTTGAACACCTTTGAGGCATGGACTCAATGAGGCTATTAATGACGAGTTGGGGTATTCTGCTCCACTCTTCCAGAAGAGCTCTTTCCAGTACTTGGAGAGTTTGTGGGGGTTGTTGGCGGCCAGAAACTCGTCTTCCTAGAGCGTCCCAAACGTGCTCGATTGGATTCATGTCTGGAGAACACGCTGGCCATTCCTTTCGAACGATTCCTTCCTCGAAAAGGAAACCCTCCACCAGGTTTGCACGATGTGGCCTGCAGGTATCGTCCATTAAAATGAAATTATCTCCGATTGCTGCAGCGTAAAGGACTACAATAGGTCTGAGGATCTCATCCCTATATCGGCGACCAGTTAGAGCTCCATCTCGAATGATGTAGAGGTCAGTGCGCCCGTCAATGGAGATGCCACCATACACCAACACTCCTCCACCGCCAAATCTGACACTTTCGTGCACGAACACAGGATTATTCCTACTGCCACGTCCCTCCAGATGAAAATACGCCTATTATCCGGATGCACAGAAAAACGGGACTCGTCAGAAAACAGAATATTGCTCCATTCATTTCTTCTCCAGTTGACATGCTCGGTTGTCCACTCCCTGCGGTCGCGACGATGCCTTGATGTTAATCTAACACATACCATCGGTCGGCGAGCATACAGACCTACAGCATGGAGCCGGTTTCGGACAGTCTGAGTTGAAATCGTGGTGCCTGTAGCCGAGCGAAGGTGTTGTTGGAGAAGAGTAGCGTTCATGTTTCGGTGTCTCCGAGCTGTTAACGCTAAATACCGATCTGCATTGGGCGTTGTTGCCCGTCTACGACCTTGCCCTGGTCTTCGGCCTGCGCATCCACTCTCCAAAAAACGGTTCCAGATCCTGGAAATGACACTTTGTGACACTTCAATGGCTTGCGCTACTTCGGCTTGAGTTTGGCCCCCTTCTAACCTACCAACAATTGTCCAAGCTTCTGAATCTGTCAAATGACTTCGCTGAGACATCGTACTCATCGAAACAAAGGAATCACTGAATTCCGATCATCCTTGTCTTCATTATCTTTTATCCAGTTGAAAGTCAAATTTCATTCGCTGCCGCTGAAGCGACGTTTTTGACGTCGAACTCAAAATTTGCATACTCCACAGTTTGAAAACCAGAAAAATTTGCATTTGTGATTCTCTTCTTCTATTTTCGGCAAAAAAAAAATTTCGTTTATATCTTTATTTTATATAAAACTTCAAATATCCTTTAATTGTTTTGAGCAGTGTATTTCATTACCGTAAATACGAATACAAATTTCGTAATCTTCAATTGATAATCATGAAATAAGTACTAAATATCTTTTGATTTTTCTAATGGACGCGAAAGTTCTGCTCATTGTTATTTTTTTTTGTTTTTTTGTTTGAATTTGTGAAATAAAAAAGAAATTCAGCGAAAAACATATCAGTTGTATTATTGCAGAATTTTTTAAAGCGTGTAATAATTAAGTAATACATCTACTTTATACGACACCTATTCACCTTTTTTATTTTATTTTTTTTTTTTTTTAATAACGGTCCAAAAAATTGCGTTAGGAATGGTTAAAATAGTTCTTAACCAGAAGGACAAAGTTCAGTTGAGAAAAAATAATATCCTTGACACTTTTCCAGTGTCTTATTTCTGAATGGTTTATTAAATATTTCTTTAATTGTAATATTTTTGTGCACGAATTTTCCAAAGTGCTAAAAAAATCAGAAAAATCTATTTTAAAAACTGGAAAGAGCAGTAATATCCCAATGTTTTTTTTTCCTTCATCAGTTCACATTTATGTTTTATCAAGTTCGAGCATGAATCTTCAATAATTGATCACAAGTACATATAGAAAGTAACCCTTTTTTACACACGAAATACGACTTATACATTAAAATATTACAATTTTTGGCGCAGAGGTGTCATTTGATGCTTCAAGCATCTCTTTAAAAATAAAAATGCTTTACTGAACTATTTTTTTAATTTGACCTTCCATGTACTTGACTGTATAGTGAGAAAAAAAGACAAACGGGGGATAGAAGCGCGTTTAACAGAAATTAGTTACCCAGAATAAAAATGGGCAGAGTTTATAACTAGAAGTGACATTTACAGTTCCATAAATTTCTCAAACTATATTCAAAATTTTTATTCTTATTAATATTTTTATAAAACACTCTCTCGAGAAATATTTTCAAATAGGACTTTTTAAAAATGCATTGCTGTTTCAACTTTTTTTTTAATAATATTTGTTTTAATTTGCATAGATCGAAGAACTGTTAATTGCTAAGGATGTTTAAGAGTACTTGATATCAAATTATTTTGAGCTAATCATTTTATTTGAGTACCTAATAGTACCTTTATGAGATAATATTAAATGTTTTTATGAAGGAAAACGGGGTTTCTATAGGTCTCAATTTCCAACCCAAATATTAGTACTTATATGTATATATATATATATATATATATATATAAATAAATATATATATATATATATATATATATATATATATAAAGAGAGAGGGAGAAAATAAATTTAGATTAAACGTGCGAAATTTTGTCTCATTTAAGGAGAGATTTTCAATAAGAAAATGCTGGAATCAAAGAAATACCTGGTCTAAACAGACATGTATCAAGAATGGAAAATAATTTAATCAAGAAAAAAATCAATTCTTGTGGTAAACATGTATTTTATGTTCACACTTTGCTTCTTCTCCAATTTTCAACTTTTTGAAAAACATTTCTGCGCGCTTTTTTTACTGTCTGTAGTAGTATGGATAAGATTTCCTAAATCTTATTCGTTTAAGGAAAAGTACATTATTCACTCCTCTACTTAGCGTACTATTTTTTCCCATGCTGTTAGAAGTAGATTTTATATAAAATAGGCGGATTATTTTTAAGTATGTAAGGGATGTTAAATTTTCTGGGATAAAAATTCAATTAAAGACATGACTTTCTTTATGATAGTTATGACATTTTAACAAACAACTCATATTATTTTTTTTAAATGTATTCTGTTTAAAAATATTTTCACCATTTTTGATGATACAGCCATTTCGAATTTCCTCGAGGTATTCGACAAGTTCCTTTTCTATTTCAGAGAATTTCTTAAATTTGAGATCTTAGAAAGCATTTCTGGATTTATTTGCTCTGATAGGTTCATTTTTTATTGTTTACGCCAGTATCGAAAAAGGAATTCAATTACGACAAATTTTCTTCATCAGTTATTTTGTTATATTTTTATGTGTTGCAGATCACTCTACATTTATCATTCACTGTATAAGATTTATTTTTTGCATTTTTAAGTCGCAGCACAAGCAATCTGTTTAAATGTCTTGTCTTAGACAGATAGGTTACGTTTCGACGGGAATCACTGATACACGAGACGAGTAGAGAAACTGACCTCTGTTTGGTTAGAAATTAAAAATAAAATCTGCGCAAAAAAGTATTTTTTGTGTACATCTTAAAAATATAGCTTTTTACTATTTCTGACGTAGTCACCCCTTAAGTTAAATTATTTTTATAGCGTTTTACTAATTTACTTTCTTTACTTACTAATTATCTTTTCTTTAGTGTCAAACATATGTCTTCTTTGTTACGTCGCTAGCAATTCACAGCATTCCGAAATTCACCATCCCCGTCGAAGTGCTTTAAAGGAAGTTCTTCATGTGAATGAAGAGATAAAAATTCCCCTGGCCCCAAGTCTGGACTTTAAAGAAGATGATTAAAACATTCCATTACAATTTATTAAGAAGTTATTTAGTTTTTTGAGAATTCAGAAGACAAACATTGTCATTTTCGAAGAACGTCTATTCCTGACAGCTGTTTAAAAAATCTTACTACAGCATGTAAATAGAATTTTACTAGATTTTCTATTGCAGTCTCATGTTCATGCTCTCGAGGCTAAATATTTAACAAAACGACTAAAATCGCAAGGTGTTCACATTAATATCACTGAACTGTGTATATTGCGGAAAGAACAACTAAGGAAAATGACAGAAAATATTGCAACTCGCACATTTTTAACTCAATTGATAAATACTACAAGGTGTGTGTAAATTCTATATATCATACTCAGGGTTACATGAAAAAATTAGAAAGCTTAACTGAGATTGGGCCTGAATTTCTTAAAAGTGTTTTGAATTTGACATATGCATTTTGAATCTCAACTACATTTAATATACTAAAAGATATAAATAGGGGAAATAGTACCCCTCCCCCCCAAAAACTGACGATGAAACACTTAAAAATAATAAAATATTGTACAAATAACCATATAAATATTAAAAAAAAAATTCAAATGATGCATTTCTGTTTATTAAATTCCCAACTCGAAACGCGTCCTGTTTTTTTTTTATTTATTTTTAATGTTTATAGGGTGATTTATGCACTTTTTTCATTTACTTATGTTAAAAGATGTTTGTATCAATAAGTAAAATTGTATGTAGAGATATGTAAACAACTGAATATATGGCTGCCTATGGATAGTAATTTCTGAATGTGTGATTTCGTAGATTTTAGCATTTTTTACTGAATTAAGATCTAAGTTAATATGTAACGACTATAAAAATATATCTTTTCGTTATATACAAGGTCGTAGAAAAGAATGCAAATATGTTTGCATCTATTGATAGAAATTCCTGAAGGTGAAATTTCAACAGTATCATGCGTTTTCTTACTAAGTTAAATCTTAGCACACTATGTAGAATCTGTAGAAATCGGTACATCATATACAAATGAAAGGAAATAACTTTTCGGGTTTTGGGCAGTAATTGTTAAAATCGTGAATTTTCAAATGTGTTATATGTCTCCTAAAATATTTGCTTAGCTATCGCCTTTACATTAGTAAACAGAGAAGTTTTATTATTAATATCGATGTATTGGAAAGTGTTTCATAATCTGCGTTTGATACATGGCTTTTCTTTTTTTTGTTTTTGCTATATTTTGCCAATCGCCATAAACCAAAAAATATAAAATCAACAAAAATCAGCAACTGTGTAAGAAAGTTGTTGTTATATAAATAAAGAAAAATAAACTAAAATGGCAATAAATGATGATGTATAGTATTTTTTCAGCGAAAAGTAACTTAATTTTAGGTTATTTTACTGTTTAATAATACTATTATTGTGAGCTTGCCAATTTACTAATAAGCATAAAGACTGCAATTCCGCTTATTATAAAAAGAAAATAGTAAAAATTTCTTTTCCGCACCATTTTTTATGGCAAAGAAAGAAAGAAAACAACTATAATTTAAATTCTGCAATCACATAAATAAACAAGTTGGAAATTGCACGTGAAGCGTAGCAAATGAGGTGCGTTCGTACGATAACGAAGTTTTAAAAATATTACTTTCATTTATCAATCTCATAAAATTGTAAATAGTGAATTACAATTAAAACGCTCATCAAACAATGCTCTTCCTATACCATTATGTAATGGAATACTTTTGTGTGGCCTTGTCAATCAATAACAAATGTTCTTTGCACCACAAATTATGTAAGATGTATATTATAATATGTACTTTATAGTTGCATATAAATTTTATAAAGTTCGCATGTGTGTAACACGATTAAAATGCATTTGAAACATTTTTCCCATTGACCGTAATGTAACGGAATACTTTTTATTGTCCCTGTAATTGATCTATGCATCCGATTTTCATAAAATTTGAAATAACTAGACACAATTATGTAATAATTATGTATTTTAAATTTCAAACGTATAGAATATATTTGAAACTTTTTCCCCATTGACCATAATGTAATGGAATACTTTTGATTGCCCCTGTAATTGATCTATGCACACGATTATCAAAAAAATATGAAATAACTCGACATAATTGGGTAATAATTGCGTATTTTAAATTTCAAACGATTAAAATGCATTTGAAACTTTTTTCCCCATTGACCGTAATGTAATGGAATACTTTTGATTGCCCCTGTAATTGATCTATGCACACGATTATCAAAAAATTTGAAATAACTCGACATAATTATGTAATAATTGCGTATTTTAAATTTCAAACGATTAAAATGCATTTGAAACTTTTTTCCCCATTGACCGTAATGTAATGGAATACTTTTGATTGCCCCTGTAATTGATCTATGCACACGATTATCAAAAAATGTGAAATAACTCGACAGAATTATGTAATAATTGCGTATTTTAAATTTCAAACGATTAAAATGCATTTGAAACTTTTTTCCCCATTGACCGTAATGTAATGGAATACTTTTGATTGCCCCTGTAATTGATCTATGCATCCGAATTTCATAAAATTTGAAATGACTCGACAAAATTATGTAATAATTATGTATTTTAAATTTCAAACGATTCGGTTGGGTAGTTTTTGCGTTGTTATATGCGGACAGACGGACGGACGGACAGACGGACGGACGGACAGACGGACGGACAGACGGACGGACTGAACGACCACTATAGGTGCTACGTATTATATAATTACGAACGCACCTAAAAATGGATAAATTAAAGGAGAATAAATGGTGCTACATTAGGATTTTTCACGGAGCAATAATTTACTTTCTGTCTAATTTTACTGCTCTTTTAATATTATTTAAATCGGCCATTTGGTAACCCCTGAGATTCCATGCTCAGGCAAATCTGCGGGAAACCCTAACCATAATTTGTGAACTGTCAGATATAATTAGATAGCGTTAGATAGCGCCATATGCCTAGAGGACGTATTAAAATGCTGACGCATCAGAAATATCAACGGAGCCAAAATTAAAGAAAGTTTGAACAGTGTATAATTTCATAGATTCTGAGGGAAAGTGAAAGATTTAAAATGCTTTTCATGTGATTTCTGAAAAGGCACTAAATTAAAATTATTTAACTTTGTACTTTTAGTAAAATCTTTAACTGTATTTATTATTTTAGTTTCTAAATATATACTTTTATGTTAGGTGTTTTAAAACTGATGTTAATATCTTTCAGAATTACTAATGCTTGTCAAATCAAGCAGTTTTTGCATGAAGTTAAAAATAAACTAAATGTCAAAATTACACGGTGTCCCACCTCATGATGAAAGCATATTTTCATACATAATTTTAATAAGTATAAAGATATTTTAGGGAAATTTTTTAACAATCTTACTTTACTTTGTTTAGAATGCAATGTACTAAGTCCACAGAGAATAAATTTTTATTTAGGCCGTAATATCATATGTACAGTCATGTATATTCAAAATTATAAAGCATTTAGTTCTAGAACATAGTTGTGTTTAGATGTGATTGGTGAAAATTTTCCTCAATTATTTTATTTCATCGCATTTGATCACGCAGAAGATGAAGTTATTTTATTGATAAAATTATTACAATATCTTCATTAATTTCATTTTCATGAACAATTGAATGAATTCGACTTAACCTAAGAGGCACTTTGTGCGTTAATAAACGAATTGCGAACTGTGGTAATCTGTGTCAAAATGGTTTTAAAATGCATTATCCAAATTTAAATTTTGTGGCATAAGTATTAAAAATTCTGTACAGATATATTTTACCACATGTAGGTTATGTTAAAGGACATGTTTAATGATTTATCTATACATATCGTTAATTATGTTTTAAATACATGAGTTTCTATTTTTGTTTTGTTATTGTCCTTTGATTATCATCAAAATTGCATTTTATGTATATTTGCATTCATGAATATTGCAAGGAAAACTTTGGTAATCTACCAAACTCCAAAATTCTTTTTTCTATACTGAATAAGTCAAATAAGTTGACTTTAACTTTCTATTTAAAAAAACTTAGTTTATTGTTTAGAATTTGCATAAATTGTTTTAGATATTAGTGTTATTTGGTGATAAAAATGATTATTTTGTATGATTGTGAAAGTTAGTTAACCTAATTTCAAGAATGTGTTCAGGATCAACACATATGCAAAATTCATGCAGATTTCAATAGCGTATTATTGCATAATGTTTACAAGGTGAAGAAGGTATACGATGCTGATGCTAATGTCACCAAACCATCAATAAATAAATAAATAAATAAATAAATAAATAATAACAGTTAAATGTGTGAAAGGATTATTACGCTTTCAAAATAAACTGTCAAATCCCGTAAATTTACTTTTTGAAGGTAAATTTTGGTAATACTGTTATGATTTTGTGAGAAAATCGCGATTATCTAAAGATAAGGCACACATTTTTTCTAATTGCTAGAAAAATGTACATATTTTTACAGAACGACTTAGAAATTTTTTTAGAACGACTTTTTTCTGCTTTAAGAAGTTTATGCCCCCGAACAGACGTAATTTTCTCCAAAATTGTACTAAATTTATTACATGTGTAATTTAACCTATTTAATTTTTTTTATCAGCTTGTAAACACAGATAAATGAAAATTTCAAACTAAAGAGAAAATGAAATTTCGAAAACAAAATGTATTTATTTAAACATTTTCATTCAAAGTACTTTATTCGACAGTTAGTTTACGAATGATGAATGAATAATTGTATAACACAGAGAAGTTCAGTAAGATTGTGAAATAATTAGGAAAATTTCCTCCAACTTATCTTTCAGAAGGTTCATGAGATTCCACATGTGCGCTGAAGTATTTGGAATTTGCATGCTGTTTCAGTTTATTATAAAATAAAAATATTTGTTTCTCTTTGTATTAGAATTTAATTATTTTGCGACCTTGAAAGAATATATTTTTTTATTGTTGGAAATCCTCAGACAAAAACAGTTAATTTAATTTCAAAATCCAGGAGAGAGTAGTGGCCTAGATATATTATCTTGACGAGCTCATTATAAATTTTCTTACAAATTTTAAGATTTTTATATGGCATGTTTATCCTACAAAAATATTTATAATTGTTAGCCTTTTCTTTAAAAGTTGCTGAATATCAAATTAAAAAAATTTCATTCCCACAATATATTAATTAGAATATGACCTTCTTATATTTTCCATCGATTTAAATAGCAGAAGAGTGACTTAATAATGACCAATCAAAATTAAAATATATGAAAGTTTGTTTGTGAGTGATTAAGCAGTGTAATCTATATTTATATGTGTATGTGTGTGTATACACATTGTATGATTAAAATTTTTCTGGAAAAAAAAATATAGAATGATCGAATGTTAAAATACGCACTTATCAATTTCCTTAGAATTTTCATAAGAGTTCTACATGTCATGTCTGTCCAACAAAATATTTTTAATAGTTAAATTAATATTCTTAAAAGCCTAGCAAACAGTAAATCAAAAACTTCCATTCCCACAATACATTAAATGAAACATGATCTGCTCATATTTTTCTTCAAGTTAAAAGGCAGAACAAAGACCCAATAATGACCAACAAAAATCTTAATTCATCGGCTTAAATAAATCTTAAGCGCAAATCCGTCAAATAAGATTTTTAAATCTCGGTTAAAGATCTGTGAGTGACGGGCGACGCCTGTCATGGGGACCCTTTTCGAGGGAATGAAAAAAATGGAAGTATTGAAGAAAGAAATCTTTTTGAGTTGGAGAGAAAAATGAAAGAGCCAAAAAATTCATTCGGAGATAAATTACGTTCGACAGCACAGAGCTACGCCCTGTAACGTCTGCAGGGAGGGGTAGAAAGTGGGGGGAAAGCAAAGGCTCTCAGTCCTGACGTCGTTAGAAATGCGCATGGGCAAGAATGGACGAGCTGCTCCCTCTGGAAGTATCGATTATTGGGAAGTATATTTTTTACTTTTATTGCGTTATATCCCCCTTTCCTAAACTCTACTTCAGCGTGCATTCTTCTTTGTACCAGAAGAGAACTTCAGGTGTTTGAATTCATTTGGACGCCTTTACGAACCCGAAAACATCCCCTCTTCCTTCTTCTGTTAGTTTCTTTGCTTGTTTATTTTCTTGTTGTGAGTATAATGAATGAGGCATCTATCGTAATTGGACCTTGGTTATATTTAAAGGATGTGTCAATATTGTATATACAATAAAATGTGTCTTTTACGCGTAAGTTTTTGAGTCACGGCTAAGTAATCACGGCTTATCAAAAGAGGACTGAAGTGTGTCGGAACTATTTTTCAGACCATATTCTTTTATTCTTTGGAGCTCGTGTTTTGCTTTGTTCCCGTAATAAATTGTAATGTCTTCTTGAGGGTTTAATTGGGATGTTTCCTGAGCTTGAAAAAATATGTAAAGACAAGAAGTACATATGGCATTCTACATTGTGAAAAGACATAATACTGTATATCGGAAGACAATGAACACTAAAAAAGACTTCCTCCAAATAAAATAATAAGCGGCTATTATATTCGGTCATGTAAATGAAATCTATCGTTATTTTAAATCAGACGGGATTCGGATGTATTGTATACCCTTGGTGATAAGAAATATATTCCTAATTACTGATCATTAAAAACCCGGGTTTTCTTTATTTCATAAAACATAATGCATTTATAAAGATTTGTTCTATATTAGGAATATTAAAAGCTGGACATATTTGAAAGTATTTCCAATCGTGATTTATTATATTCCCTGTTACGTTATTTATTAAAGAGTAAATTATTTCAAGTACTTTCGGAATTAACATTTGTATCCCCGTATATTGAACAAAGCCTATGTATAACTATATTGTTTTTCAAAATTGCGGGTATTCCTGACTTCCACAGTGCATTGTAAAGAAATGGTGGCGTCAATGTTAATAATAAATATTATATAATTACCGTATACAATAATATGGACGACGAATAAAGCAAATTTAGATAAATTTACTCAGTAATGCTTAGCTTTACTACCAAGTAGTGGAATATATTTTCCCTAAATAATACATTTCTATCACTATTTCTACCTGTTAGCAACTGTCTTTCTCCCGTGGCACCACAAACTCATTTAAGGTCATTGACCAACTTCTAGCTGCCGGTATAAAGATTTTATTTATAAATTAATTCAAGGAAAATAATTCCAAGTCCATAAAGATTGTATATGCATTTGTACACCTGTTACCAATTGGAGTTAAAAAATTAAACACTTTATAGATTTAAAGATACTATAAATACTTAAATACAGATACTTCTAAACAAATTTCAAAATAAAAAACCTAAAACATATCCACTTTGTGTTTCGAGTGACCCAGTTTTGCAGTCAATAACAATTGCGCACAATTTTACACGTCGTTAAGGAGGAAAGACGAAATTTTATAACTAATAAAATAAAAATTCCAATTATTTATAAGAATAAAGTCTTATAAGTAACATAAATTATAAAACTTCCGAAAATTGAGTATTTTGAGATTTTTTTAAGCATAAAATTGCACATTTTTTTAAATAGCTCATGAGAAATCTCAACAAGAATTCTATTGTCTTTAACCCGATTGGGAAATATATATTTAGACGAAATATACTATGCTAAATTATTTTTGTACAGGGCATTCCGATGAAAGTTTTCTTACACTTCAGCTTTTAAAATTATCTTATCCTACACTCTAAAAAATTTGGAAAATTATAAATAAAATTTCTAGTAGAATTATATTCCAAGAACATTTTATGCAATGGCAATAATAAAAAATTATGTAACAGATACAGATTTGCACTTTGAATTGAAAAAAAATAAGGTTACACAGAATTTTTTTTTGTAAATTCGGATTCTTAGAAGTTTTTAAGCAACGGTAACAAGGATTACAGAAACATTTTAGTAAAGTTACCACTATTTTAGTAGATTCTTTTGTAAAATTAGAGATGTCTCTAGTTTTGCTTACAAGTTTTGTAGATCGAAATCATTTTCTTGTACAGTGTACACATAAAATTTTAGTTAGCATAACAGATTTCGGTAAATTACTAAGGTTACAGATTTTTTTTACAGTGTAAAACCATTTTCATTTCAAATATATCGTGTTTGTTGGAAAGGAAGAGGAGAAATACGTGTGTTTTCACTTATGCACTCTTAACTGAACATGTAAAGAATTACTTATCCTAGGATTTAGGGAATTTCACTGTCAATATCCTGTGATTTTTTGTATCATTATTCTGAGATCCTACGATAAAATAAAATGGTATACGCTTGTATCTTATCCCGAGAGTAGTTGCGTATTTTTCCCAAATGTTATTAGTCGCGATCTGTCTTTTTGCCGGCGGTCCCCTACATACAGAAAATGTAAAATAAGAAGAATTTTTCACTTAATATTCGAATATTATATTTCGATGAAGTGAAAATTTACAATTTATTTAAATTATACATTTTATTAATGACATTTAGAATAATTGGATAAAAATAAAAACGAAATAACATTAGGGATCGTTCCGTACACATTTCCAGCAATTTCAGATTTTCTTGTAAAAATGTACCTCCTTAAAGAATAACAGAAAAGTTTTTTGTAACTCCATTATGGTTGTGAAGAATAAATAAGGTTGTTGTAAATAAGGTAAGAATAGGTAAGGTGGCGGATTCTTCTTCATTTAAAACGAGCCACGAGATTGTTCACTATTGTAATCTTAAGGGGATATAGGTTATGAGAAAATAATTTATGTGTGCGGCAAAAGAATACTGCCGGTTTTAAATTGATGAAAATCAGTATTACCGTTGTCACGCGTAAGCATGTCGTACCTATCAAATAATTATGTTATCATAATTATGTGAATTAAACAACGATATATACGAAAAGGACTTTTAGAAATATTAGATTGATTGCGGTATAGTCGGCCCTCGCCCACAAAAAATGGCAATAACCAAACATTTTAATTACGAAATTGCTTCAGATTAATATTAATATCGATATTAAAGTTAATAAAATAAATAATAATTGCGTTATTCAACTGAGAATTATGTCTTTTATCAATTAATTTTTAAATGTATGCTTAGAGGATCATCCTCATATTGCGTTCGTACCAAACTCTGAAATTATCTGTAAGAATACCAAATTTCGACAGCATATTTATCTTTTTAGAATTTTTTCCTGTGGATACTGAACGGAAAGTCGTTAGGTCAAATAGTTTAAGAATTATACAGGTTTACACTTTCGAATTTTTTTTTATTAATTAACTTTTCAGAAGAATCTGCGAATTTAAACCTATTAAATTTTTCTCAAAATCAATCTCTAGAAGCTTATTAAAAATTAGTCTATACTTCTATGTAGCATTTTAGTTATTATTTTAGACTACCTGGATTTGAAATCTGTTTTGAAATGGTTATAATTAACACTAAGAGTTCCAAACTCATACTTTTGTTTTTCCAAAACTGTTTGACGAAATGATTTTTTGTTTGGAATCCAAGGGTAACATTTATTGAAAAAAAAATATCATATTAAAATGGATTGTTCGTATTTAAAATTTCAGAATTTAGTTTACTTTCTGTATAAAGGTGACAACATTAAGATTTTTTTTCTAAATATATTTAAAAAGAAGGCAAAATTTTCAGTTTAATGGCTGTTTCCGCTTTTTCTATATTAATTACAAGATTAAAATTGTAAACTACAAATTTTCCATTAAAATTCCACACAAGCAACATCCTGACAGTAATCTTCAAACAAGTTTTTATCTATTGAATTGGACCATTTTGTAAAAATTTGAAAAAAATGTGCGATTCTCTTTTCCCTGTTGTTTAAGTAAAAAAGAAATTCTGAATGATTTCATTACATTCGATGATTTAATCCTACTGTTTCTAGAAATGAGGTTTTACTTTTCGTTGTTAATTGACACATTTGTTAAAAAAAATGTACAACTTTTTTGCTTACTTGATACTCTACGGATGTTTTAAATTATTTGAAGAAAATCCATATATACAATTTTCAAAATAAAAACACATAGAAAATGCAATGGTAGATACAAGGAAAAAATAATGAACTCTGCTAGGGGGGGAGATGAACAGATTTTAAAAAGTAATCATGAGTAGATTTTTCTGTCACACGTTTCTTCTTCATATATATGTGTTCTTCCTTTCCTTTTATTTATTTCTATCTTTTTTATTCTGTTCTTTTTTATTTATTTATATATTTTTTTACAAAAAGTACTCATGCAAATTTTAACGAATTTCTTTATTATTAAAAAGATATTTTTACAACAAACATCAGCAGTCGTGGCCATTGGTTTTGAACACAATTCCTCAAAGAACATTTAAAAAGGATGAACAATGGATAATATCACTTTAAAATCTTATAACTAGCCTAAAGACTACAGGAATATCAGAGCTATCACTCAGTCCATTTTCAAAAGAACGATATTTATTTCGTTAAAAAGTATGTGAGTAATTTTTTCTTGGTGTTTAGAGAATTTTGTATCAAACTATCCATTTTCTTTCGAATTTCTCTTAAGAGCTTTGTTTTGGATCGTTACTTTTTTTAATTTCCAAAATCTAATTTTCAAGGATGCTGTAAAAAAGTGCAGTCGGTACTAGGTTATAAAGCAACGCTCATCCCCTGTAAAGTGTAATGCATGGTAATAGTAGCTGAATTTTTAAAATGATTATTTAAAACAGCTGTTTTTCTTATGCCAGATTTTTGTACAAATGATGTCACTTGCACTTATTATAAAGGATATTTCGAAGAGTTTCACGTAAGTTTATAAAAAATAAAAATAATTTAACAAATATTTTTATTAATTATTAAATTAAATTAAATTAAATTAAAAATTCACTGCCCTTGCAATTATTACACAGGATTTCTCAAACGTAACAGGATATATTAACGTAACAAACAGGACAAACAGGATATATTAACGTAAGTTTTTAAAAATAAAATAATAAAAATAATAAAATAATGTTTTTTTTTATTATTTTTTATAATTTTAGAGTAATATACAGATTAACACTTATGACGAATTTATGACGATCTCATAAGCTGTTGCATTTATAACACAGATTATTTCGAAGATTTAAGGAGTTATATCTGTAAGAGTTAAGGAGTGATATATTTAGTTAGTTAATTTTTAAAATAATGTTTTAAAAATATAATATATTTTTTTCTGTTTGAAAATGCTAATAATTATAAAGATTATATTATAATGTTTGACTATTTAAAAAACAAATCTATTCTTTTTTTATTCTAAAAATACATTGTGTTGAAGATGAATCTTTCTTATATTCTGCAAATCCACAGACAATCATATCGATCAAAACAAAAAGTTGCAATTAATCGTATTACAGATTTACGGATAACTGACGTGTTTTTTGTATTTAACCCTTAAATGGTCAGGATAGAACGCGTTCCAAAAAAATGCGCAATTCGAAGAATCAGAATTTATACCTGAAAATCTAAATAGTAAATTTTTCTTTATTTAATTACGAATGGTCTGTCATTAAGTAAAGTGAAAATTGCTCTTTTAAATTTCTGGTGAGAATACGGAATATGTGAATAAAACCCCCAATAAATCGGGAACACTTATGCTATCGAAAATGATACAATATGCATTTAAGGGTTAATGCACAGAAATTTGGAAATGTTTTTTTCATTATTTAATAAAAAATATATAAAATATTATTTTTAACTATTTTCTGATAGTTTTTTTAAATGCAATGTTAACATATGTTTTCAATTTTAAAAAGAAATCAAATTCATTCTCTTTCGATTATCACAATTCTTTGTGTTGGAGAGACAATTTTCATTTATTATTGAAGTACAAAGACCCTCATACCTATTAGGTAATAGTATATATATTATATTAATCTGTTTTAAGAGACTGTTCAATGAGCTCCTCATGTAATTAGTTACGCTTGGTAATGCAAATGGCAAATTTTATGTATATTTTTCAGGTAACCAGTTACTTCTATATCGGATAGGCGAAAAACGCGGCGCTGTTTGTCATTGGAGCTTGTCATCTATAATATTACACGTTTTATATAGAAAAGCTTGACTGGATGTTTCGGAAAACGGATTTCTGGCTAATAGGCATATTATTCAATTCATTGCACAGAACTTTGAATTAATTTAGCACATTACAGAATGAATAAATTGAATTATTTAAAGAAAGTAAAGAAAAAATTAATTTGAATTACTTGTTCTGTTAAAAATTAATATTAATTGTAAATCTGGAATATAATATCCAGAACTTTTTAAACAAACAAATTCAATTTATTTCGATTCTCAAAAAATTTTTGTTGCACATGCATTGCTAAAAATCTGAAGCAAACCGTCCAGTTATTCGAACATTTTTACATACAGAACGATTACATTTCAACTGATTAACGTTGTTATAACAATAATATGGTCAACATAGATAGGTCTGATAGATTGAAAGTTACGGTCAAGTAACTGTTATCTGTAAAAACAATCGAATGAATGGACCGTTTGCTGCAGAATTTTAAGTGTTATGTTTTTCACTCGCGCTATCTTTCATTTCAAAAGTAAACAAAATGCGCTAAAAAATTACTAATCCCTTTCTGGTTGTCTGTACTTATTATATAAGTCATAATATGTCTTGGGAGGGAAACACTCGGATGAATTTTTTATATAACGGAATTCTCGATTATAATACCCTTGAGTTCGACACCACATAATATTTGCTGTACAGATCTTTTGAATGCATTTAGCACATTATAGATTAAAAGTACTAAATTTTAAAGATAATTGAAAATAAAAATAGTTAGTTCAAACTTTTCAAATTTTAAATGCTAAGCATGAAAAAATAAGCAAAACATTTCAAGGAGATGTATTCTCTTTGGGACCAAAAATTTTTATGTAGGATACATATAATCTGTCGATTTTCTGAAATTCTTCATAGTCCAAAGAAAAATATGAGCTAAGAGGGTGGCAATAAGGTTCATAATATCATGTAATGTACCACATTATATAACTAGAGATGCTTCGCAATCCTACCGGAAATGTTTCTGGTGAACATTTTAGATGATTTTCACATATTTCTCATGTAACTATGTAACTTACAGAGACATATTATCTCTCTATGTACAGATATGAAACATATTATAACAAACAAATCCATGCATTTTCTTTTCTCAAAATATTTTTCGCTTTCACGATCTTCAGCTTCTCTGAAAATCCGCAGTCATGTAATCCAATAAAAGATAAAATAATGCAGTATAAAAATGGGAAAAATATTTTTAAAAGGTTGCAGAGATCCCTTCATGTAAAAAGTAACATTCTGTAATTCTAGCGGTTGGTTGGTTGATTGGTGTTTAAAATATCAAAGACTCATTTGGAACCTGCTGCGCCAATTAATCTTCTCTGACAATTTTAGTATTAATTTTCCGGATAGCCAGTTAGACTTCTCAAGTGCATTAGGATAACTATTACGCTGTTGTATTTAATACACAGAATATTCAGACGACCATTTGATTTTATTTCAAGTTAAATCAACTGCATTTAAATGAAATTTTATAAAGATTATATTTGAACTTTAGATCAACTGCAAATAATATTATAAAGGTTATTTTTTTATTTTTAGAAAACTGCATTAATTATAACGATACAAAATATAACGTTTTGAACTTTTTAAAAAATGATTTTTTTTCCTTTTAGATACTGATTATAATTTTTTCGCAGATATAGACTTTTTCAACATATCACCACCTTCAATGATAGAATGCAGTAGACACAAACGCATAAAATATTTTTCTGTATAACGGATTTCGAGATAAACAGGAAACTTTATGCATTTATTGCGTAAATATTTCGAACGAAGTCAGAATACTAGACAATAAATAAATTGAACTCTTCAGATGAAACAGAAAATAAAAATACATTTGGGTTTATTTTTCTGCTAGAAAAGTCTATTAATTACAATGCTGGAATACTATGTCCAAAAATTTTTAAATAAACAAATACATTCTCTTTCGATTCTGAAAATATTTTGCGTTGGAAAGATAGTCTTCTTCTATTCTCAAAATCCGCAGTCATTCATTCCAGTCTGAGGCAAAATGATGCGGTAAAAAAGTGGCAATCAGTTTTAGGACAATGGTGCAGTGCTTCCCCTCATGTAATGAGTAATGCTTGGTAATCCTAGCGGGAAACGTTAGGATGGATTGAAGCTTCCTCTTCGGAAGCGAGATTCGTCAGCTGCTCTTAAACCTCAATGCCCTACTTCCATTCATCAGAGATAGACATTCGAAAAATGAAAGCAGACTCCGTTTATTCGGGTTGTTGAAGGGGGAGCAACACGAAACAGATATTTTTGTTGATAAAAAAAAAAAGTTCGGAAATTGATTCTTTATTGTATAAATAAAGCTCATTCATTTAATTTTATCTGATAAAAAATAAAAATGATGGATACATATATATAAGTTTCTGATATGTTTTGGAATACTTTTTTGTTTAATAGTGAATTAATCAATTGTATTTATTTATATTGTTTAAATTAGGTTTATATGAATATATAAACTTATTTTGGAACTTATTGTACTTTTCTAAGGAAAACAATAAAGAGAAAAAAAATCTATTCATCAGAGATAGACATTTTAAAAATGAAAGCAGACTCTGTTTATTAAGGTTGTTAAAGGGGGAACAACACGAAGCAGATATTTTTGTTGATAAAAAAAACGTTCGGAAATTGATTCTTTATTGTAAAAATAAAGCTCATTCATTTTATTTTATCTGATAAAAAATAAAGCTTTAGAAGACATGTAAATGATGGATACATATATGTGCTTTTGTGACATGTTTTGCAATATTGTTTTTTGTATAATAGTGAATTAATCAATTGTATTTGTACAGTTTAAAAAATGTCGATATGAATATATAGTCTTATTTTAAAACTTATGAAGGAAAACAAAAAAAGGGGGAAAAATGTAAACATAAGAGATAGATATTCTAAAAATGAAAGCAACTCCGTTTATTCGGGTTCTTGAAGGTGGAACAACACGAAAGTAGATATTTTTGCTGAAAAAGAAATGTTCGGAAATTCTTTCTTTATAGAAAAAATAAAGATCATTAATTTAATTTTATCAGATAAAAAATAATATTTTAGAAAACATGTAAATGATGGATACATCTATGTGCGTTTGTGATATGTTTTGAAATACCTTTTTTGTTTAATATTAAATTGATCAATTGTATTTATACTGTTTAAAATAGATTTATATGAATATATAAACTTATTTTAGAACTTATGGTGCTTTTCGAAGGAAAACAAAAAAGAGAAAAAAAATCTATTCATCAGAGGTAGACATTCTAAAAATGAAAGCAGACTCCGTTTATTCGGGTTGTTGAAGGGGGAGCAACACGAAGCAGATATTTTTGTTGATAAAAAAAAGTTCGGAAATTGATTCTTTATTGTATAAATAAAGCTCATTCATTTCATTTATCTGATAAAAAGTAAAATTTTAGAGGACATGTAAATGATGGATGCATGTATGTGCGTTTGTGATATGTTTTGCACTATTTTATTTTGTTTAATAGTGAATTAATCACTTGCATTTATACAGTTTAAAATAGGTTGATATGGATATATAGACGCATTTTAAAACTTATGGTGCTTTTAAAGGAAAATAGAAAAGAAAAAAAAATCTATTCATCAGAGATAGACATTCTAAAAATGAAAGCAGACTCCGTTTATTCGGGTTGTTGACGAGGAAGCAACACCAAGCAGATATTTTTGTGGATAAAAAAAAGTTCGGAAATTGATTCTTTATTGTATAAATAAAGCTCATTCATTTTTTTTATCTGATAAAAAATAAAATAATTTTAGGAGACATGTAAATGATGGATACATATATGTGCTTTTGTGATATGTTTTGCAATATTTTATTTTGTTTAATAGTGAATTAATGAATTGTATTTATACTGTTTAAAAAAAGTCCATGTGAATATATAATCTTATTTTAGAACTTAAGGTGCTTTTTAAAGGAAAACAGAAAAGAAAAAAAAAACTACTCATCAGAGACATACATTCTAAAAAAGAAAGCAGACTCCGTTTATTCGGGTTGTTGAAGCAGATATTTTTGTTTATTAAAAAAAGTTCGAAAATCCATTCTTTATAGCATAAATAAAGCTTATTTGTTTAATTTTATCTGATATAAATAAAATTTTAGAAGACATGTAAATGATGGATACATATATATACGTCTGTGATATTTTTTGAAATACATTTTGTTTAATAGCAAACTAAACAATTGTAACAGATGTAACTTTTCCATTTTTGAATTTTGGGTGAAAAAAGTCCGGGCCAGGATTCGAACCAGGGATGTATTGGCTGAAGCCGCCAATGCTCTTCCAAGTGAGCCATCCCGGACACGAACACTGGAGAAGTATTTCACCCAATTAACCTCAACGATCACTTTATCTGGTCTGATACTCTGGATCAGCTCCACAGAATAAATCGAAGGTCAATATATGGAACTGTAGAAAATCGCTGCATACGAAATTACATTAGATTAATTTTTAAACACGATTATTCAATCGGTAAATTGATTATAACAGATGTAATTTTTCCACTTTTGAATTTTGGGTGAAAAAGAGTTGGTAGAGCATTGGCGGCTTCAGCCAATACATCCCTGGTTCGAATCCTGGCCCGGACTTTTTTCACCCAAAATTCAAAAATGGAAAAATTACATCTGTTATAATTAATTTACCGATTGAATAATCGTGTTTAAAAATTAATCTAATGTAATCAATTGTATTTATACTGTTTAAAATAGATTTATATGAATATATAAACTTATTTTAAAACTTATGGTGCTTTTCGAAGGAAAACAAAAAAGAGAAAAAATTCTAATCATCAGAGATAGACGTTCTAAAAATGAAAGTAGACTCCAGCATCGATTTCAAATTCAATTGGAATTAAAAACAAAATAGACTGACGAAGACCGAGCAAGTTTGCGGTTGAAAACGTTCTGAACTTTGAACTTTTTAGAGAACTTTAAATGTATTTTTAAAGTTTTTATAAGTATTCTAGTGCACCTTTTAAGTAATTTTATGTACAGTTAAGTGTATATTTGTGTTGTCAAAAGAAAGTAGACTCCGTTTAGTCAGATTGTTGAAGGGGGAACAACACGAAGCAGATATTTTTGTTGAAAATAAAGTTCGGAATATCATTCTTTATAGCATTAATAAAGCTCATCCATTTAATTTTATCTGACAAAAAATAAAATTTTAGAAGCCATGTAAATGATGGATACATATATGTGCGTTTGTGCTATGTTTTAAATACTTTTTTTCGTTTAATAGTAAAATATTCAATTGAATTTATACTGTTTAAAATAAGTTTATATGAATATACTAAACTTATTGAAATTATTTCCAAATATTTGTATCAAAGAATTCCAATTTTTAGTATAGGCTGTGGGAATGTGAGCAAAATAAGTTTAATTTCTATTTAATTGTGAGACTATAGAAATGCCTGCATAGAAAGTTTTAACCCTTTCAAAGGCAGTGATTATTTTTCGAATAACTTAATTTTAATTCCTAAAGGATGCACTGAAACCAGAATATTGAAATGAAATTTTTCCCTTTATCACGTACTTAAACAAAAATTTTGGGTTATTTTGAAACAAATTTGTTTGTAGATTCTGGTGTCAATCATTCGTTTCATCTTCTTTGCGAATAGGAGTACCTTTCTCTTCGAAGGGTAAATAAACCTAGATTTCTTAATGTTGGAAAACTTCTTAATGATCTTGGCTTTAGAAAATTGCATAGTAGGTATGAAAGTTAAGACAACGTTAAAGAACGCATTACTTTTTATGAAAATTCGAACTTTCTTCATTACTTTATAACGTGGGTAATAAAGATAATGGTTTTTTTGTGCTTTTGGAATTTCAAGAGGTTTTTCTTAAGGAAAAAAATGTTTTATGAATGAGAAGGGCTATTAGTTAAATAAATATTATATTTGAATTTTATTTAAAGACAATGACATAATTAAAGATATTTTTAAAACAATTAACAGATAAACTATAGGGGAAATGAAGGGAGGAGGCTGAGAACATATATTTTGTTTGTTATTTAAAAAAGAATACTTTCATTGTTTATGGCAATTACACAAAATATGAGTAATGGATGATAAATGTGCTTACACCATCAAAGTGCACTAAACTTAAAAATTTAAAAAATAATAATAAAAAATGTTTGCGCTACATAAATAAATAAAACAATCGCCTCCAATCCCCCTTCATTGTTTCTCATATAAAAAAGTAGTAATGTCTTTTCAGAACTAAAACCTAATACACTTGGTAATACAGAAATACTAAATACAAAATCATTTTGTTCAATTACTGTTAATTTAATTTTTTTAAGCATTCAATAATTTATTTTATGAAACATATGTACAGTGATGAGCTAGGAGCTGATCATACTGCGCATTGTTCTCCTTAAAAATGGTTAAATTCAGACATTAAAATTTTTATGGTGTATTTTACTCCTCATTTACACTTTTCAATTTATTATTTTTCCAAAAAGCTTTTTTTTCATTTCTTTCTAACAGAACATTTCTAAAAATAAATTGGATAAGGACAAAAACGGCATAGGGATAGGGACAATATCGGACAAAAACGGCATTTACACACACGAATAATTTTGCATAAACAAACAGCAAAATAATTTGTGGGCACGTTGTTTTAATTGTTATTTTATGTTACTATTTTTACATAAGTAACTTATAA
Source organism: Maratus speculifer (assembly GCA_964019185.1). NCBI lineage: Eukaryota > Metazoa > Arthropoda > Arachnida > Araneae > Salticidae > Maratus > Maratus speculifer. The sequence goes on from OZ025299.1 coordinate 185,004,623, forward strand.
AAATACACATTATTTTCACAAAAAATCTAACAATACACATTTTAAAAGTTAAAATTAAATGTTCTACTTAAAAAATGTGTTTGACCATATAACTTTTTTCCTGTTAAACATTCTTAAACCTAACTTCATGTTAATTGTTAGCAATTATTCTTAAATGGAAGCTCCGAATTTGAAACAGACATAATTATGTTGTAGTTGGAATGGCTATTCTGACAGTTTCAGGTTTCATGTTTTCAAAGGAGAGCAAATTTTCTAGGACATTGCGAGTAGGGATTATAACGCTCAATAATTGTGGATTAAGTAACAAAGAAATCGGTAAAATTTTAAATTTTAACATTTTTAGTATTTTTGATAGTAAAGTAGAAAAAATACGCTGGTTCAACAGCAATTCAATTGCAATATTGTCGTCATAAAAAATCTAAATGAAAGATGAAAAAAAAACATTGTTAACAATAATAAAAAAAAAATCTTCCCTAAGTTCAAGAACATTCGTTGCTGCTGTTGCTTTAATATCAAGTACTATAAAGACAATTTGCTATTCTAACACAATCAAACTGATTGGTAAAGTTATCATACGAATTAAATATTTCCCACTGAGCGAAAAATTGTCCAGGCTGGGAATCGAATCCAGATACTTTGCATGCAAGGACAATGCTTTACCTTTTAAGCTAACTGGGCACGACAACCGGTGAGCATTTTTCGCTTTGATAACCTGAGGTTATTCTTATTTTATTCCAAAAATTATTACAAATTATATGATTAACTAGGTAAAACTTTCAGAATACATGTACTAAACGAACCTGTTTTAAATCGGAAATTTTACTCAAAAAATCAATTGAAACAAATACCAAATGAAATAATTAATCTTTTGTTAAAAACATTTCTAATTTAAAATTGAATTATTATGCAGTCTGTTTTCTTTTATATTGTATCACGTAGAAACTACTTTATTTTTCTGTTTTTATTACTTTTCATGTTATTCTACAAATTTTTCTTGAAATTCTTAAAAATATGGTATTCAAAATGATTTTTCTTATATTTACGTTGATTTGATTATTATTATTTTAAACTTACCATAATTGAAAATCATAGACACAATTACCAATCATAAACTCGGATTCAACAAGAAAAATAATCGTAATTTATATTTGAGTGCATACTTGGAAGATAAAGCTCCGAGAATTTAGAAAATATATGTATTCACTAAAAGCGGCTCGTGTCCTTAAATCATTTCATCAATTTCTTCTACTTTAACGGAAACATCCAGTAGTCTAAATTGTGTTTTCGTTCCGTTTAATACTTGTATTCCTATCCAGTATTACGAATGAGTATACAAATTTAAATTGAGGAAATTGTCACAGGAGGAAATGTAAATCTCCTTACGGTATTCTTGTGACATTTTATTGGCGAAGATTGAGTGAATTTTTTTTTCATACACTGTGTAAAGTATCCTGTTTTAATGTTTTTACCTCTGTTTTTAAAGGCTAACTATTTTCTGAGAGGAAGAACGCTGCATAAATGCCTGTGGAGCGTTCTCATTGGTCCGAAAATAGATAGTCTTTAAAAACAGAGGTGATTTTTACGATATATGTAACAGTGTATGTTGATCCATGTATGTGAAATTGGAGATCACTAATACACTATCAAATCGCATTATCCCTAAATATATGAAAAAAATATGAAATTACAAACTGTAATGTTGATCTATAAATCTACGTAATGATTGCTATATACATATATGTCGAGTGCATAGCAAAGGAAAAAAAAATCTGGGAGAAAAGCAGAGATCTCTAGAAACATTTTTTTTTAAGTTTTAGTAATCTGATCAGTTTGCAACTCATTTGTGGCATTTTTCTGAATGTTTTTAGCGTTACTTAGTTCCTTTTAGTACTGACTTTCACGTCCAGCAACTTAAAACGAATTTAAGCCAATTTAAACTTCAAATGGGGACGGGAGTGGGGATTAAAGCTGCAAATGATAAAGCTCCTTCAAATGTTCTTGTTAACTTAACTGATATACCTCGAGTGTAAATTTCCATTTGATATTTTAATCCGTCAATATAAGTCTTATTGATGCGACATACAGGCGTCGATAAGGATTGCTTTTAGAATCAAAAACGTTTATGTCTTTCCTCATACTCTGGAGATACAAAAAGTAAAACGATTGTAAATGGAATTGCGGGAAAAATAATCTCAAAATTTTTTTTGTTTAAAACTGCTTTTATACGATTACTTTAAAATTTGACTATTTTCAGATTAAGTGGTACTTATGGGTCTTCCTTAGATAATAGTAAATTTAATGTTTTCGATTAAGAAACGAGAATTAATTCAGAAAACTACAAATGCTTAAATTTTTTGCATTTCATGTTAAATTAATTTAAATATGAAAGAATTAATATGAATTAATAAATTTGAAAACTTCTATATTTAAAAAAATTAGAAAAGGTCTTAATTTTTAAAATTGGCTTGTTTAAAATTTCAAATCAATTAGATGAAACATTTATTTTTAAGAATTAGAAAGATTTAAAGCAAAGGAAACAGTTATATGGTATATTTCATTTTTGCACTTTTTATATAGCGTTAGTACGGCTCTTGAAATTTCGTATACCAGGGTATTCTCTTATAGGAAATCTCCAATTAAATAAAGAAAACTTTCTTGATTGAACTAGGTTTATATGTCTATAAAAATACTGGCATTTCACTTGCGATACAATGGTACCCGAATGAGCCCTGTTATATATTTGACAACCTAAATATACTAAAGAACGTTTCTATTAATTATCCTTGTTTGATGTTTGTTACTACAGCTTATTGCCCTTAATAAGGTATGCAGTAATTTTTCATTTAGTTTTGCACAACATGGCGTTTTCAAAATAGCAACATTCTTAGACTCTTGAAAATCACATGTATATGCATGGTGTGAGAATTTTTTTTTTTACTATATCTAATGCTGGCTGAGTTTCTCTTGTTTCAAAGGTTTAGTCAGAATATTTATTACATATCATTACGTAACATTACGTTCCCATTACTGAAATTCATATTTAACAGTTCAGTTTTACTGAATTAATTCTAAAATAAATGTTTGAAAATGTTTTTTAGAAAATGAACACCATAAGTTTTCGAGTGCCATACTTCAGCCTAAAAACAGGCATAACGAAAAAATGTCTTCTCCAAGGAATTCAATCGCAAATCGCTTTTGAATTTGGTTATGAGGTTTCAGATACATAATACAGTGCGCAGCAAAAGTTTAGACAGTTTTTTTTCCTTTAAATAAAAAATATGAACACTTGAGTTTTACAAATGGCTATACTTATTTTAAAATATATTTTAAACAATGCAGGATAAAAATAATGGTTATAAGATAATATTTAATTTAACTGAAAAAGTAAAATTTCAATATTGCAAAAGTTTAGACACTCTTCTGATTTTTTGGCAACTCTTCATGGAAAAATGCAAATTTCTAAATTATAATGTCACATGACCGAAGTATTTAAGTATACTTCGATTTAGCATCAGTTATTGAAGATACCGCGAGCTAAAAATATTCTGTTAGATGAGGTAATTAAAGTAGGAAAGCTGAAATGGAAAGAGAAGATTGTTGCAGAAATTTCAGCAGCATTGAATCATGTCTATCTATGATGTATAGTCTGAGTGATTCCTTCAAAATAAAACATAAATGTGAAAGACTTTCCTTGACCAAAAAATGAGATGACAAAAGGATTCATAAACTGACATTTACACAAATGATGATTACTAATCACATTAAAAGTAAGTCAGGACTTTCTATATCGACGAACATGATTCGTAGATGAATTAAAGAAACAGGTAAATCAATTTACATGAAAATGATAAAACATTCAGCTTTAAAATCTTGCTACAAATTGGCGAGAATGCAATGAAGTTGCAAACATGCATCATATGCACCCAAACGGTAAGCTATGATATTCAGTAACGAAAAAAACTGGAATTTGAATGGCCCAAACGGGTGGGCATACTTTGGGCACGGCTTGCATAAAGAACCTGGGACTTTCTTAAGTCGGCAACATGGAGGTGACTTCTTAATGATTTGGTCCTGATTTTGCTTTAACGCTCCAGTATATCTAGAGTTATTTAATGCTTGCCAAGCAACACAAGGATACATACATACGTCGAAGATTAATTTTTAGTCATTTGGGGAACTTTTATCTGGTCAAAGTATGGATTTTAGCAAGATAATGCGTCTGTGCATGTTGCATACAAAACAAGAACTTCGTTTAACTCTGGAAATACTACTGATTTCAACTGGCCGGCGTGTAGCTTTGATCTGGACCCAATCGAAAACCTTTGTAACATCATATGTCGTAAAGTTTATGCAAATTTTTGCTATACTATTCTGTTAATGAGCTTCGGGCTGCTGTTGAACATGTTTGGTATAAAATAGATCCCAAAGTGATGCAGCATTTAGTTTCTTCAATGAAAACTCACATTCTTATACTTATTACAGACATTGTGGGTGCAACTCGATTTTAATTCGTTGTTATTTTTCTGTAAATATACAAATTGTCTATACTTTTGCAACAATGTTAATTTTGTTCTTTCTTCGTTATATATTATGTAAAAGGTAAAATTTAAAGTTTATTGTTTGTGATTAAAGGATAAGTTACAAGAAATTTATGACAGATGAATTAAAAAAATTCGGTGCATACTTCTGAATATCGAAGCGTAATCGATCATTCTCGAAACTTTTGCTGAGCATTGTAATTTAAAACAATAAAAAATATTAGTATTATGTCTTAGCTGAAATTGCCATAATTTTACAATAGTTTCCGTTTCAAATTAAGAATAAAAACAATAAAATTATCTGAGAATGACACGTCTAATTTCGTGAAGTAAGATAACTGTAAAAAATGATAAAGACTATATTCATAATACTTTACCGTTCATAAAATGAGGTGCCAAATCTGACAAGGTCTTTCATCAAGAAATTTCGATTTCCCAGGAGAAAAAAATTAATACTAAGCTTCATTTACTTAACTCACAAAATATCTATCATCGTAATAAGAAAAAAAATCAAGCTTTCTGGGGACAATTTTTTATTTTTGTTTAATTTTTTTTTTATAAATGACATATAAATACCTCAGCGTGACCTGTATTGTGTTAAAACGGAAAATTCAAATACGCATTCTTTAGAAAATGATCTTTCAGAGCATCTCTCTCTTAATTCTTTCTTTCAACAAACTGCAAAAATTCTCTGCCACTAAGTTTAATATTTCTTCTATTATTTTTCTGTTAAAGATAAAAATTTGGTCAACAGATATATATATATATTTCAAAACCCGGCGGTGTTCCGTGTTGCTATTACTTTTTACCTTTTAACAAATTATTTTAGAAGGTTGCAATAACTGATCATTTTTATACCGAACTATCATTTAAACAGATTTATTCTTTAAAATTACGTAATTTTAGTATCGAGATGGCGCCTACATATTTTCTCTTTTTAAATTTCATCCACTACTATTTTTTGATTACAATCATGTGACATTTCTGAGTAAATTTTCGAGTAAAATGATTATTGTTCGCATAGAGTGGTACAGAAAATAATACACACAAATATAGGCAGCCAAATACTTATTTATTATTTTTTTTCCATAAGACTAATTAATTTGTATTCATTAATGAATGGAATTATGAAGGTTCATTTTGACCTTTTTTTTTAAATCTATTATTCATTCGTTTAAATTTAAATATAATCAGTAATATTTTTCTTGTAGAAATCTGAGATGAGATCAAATCAAAATTTTCTCTTAATCTAAAGATTTTAAGTAACTTTATCTCATAAATAAACTACACAGTCAACGGTAAATTTTTATAACTTTTAAGCAAAAAATTCTCACCTGAACTTTATCAGCGATTTCAGCCCAAAAAATAAATTGGATTTTCTCAGCAAAAATTCTCCCTACGAGGATCATTTCTATGTGTGTGCGGCCGTGCACGCAATCGTCTTTAAGGAAATGCTGATTATTACTAAGATAGTTTATTTTGAAGAAATAGCGTCGGACTGGTATCTTAGCAGGAATCACGGCTTGAAATTTCATGAAATTTCTCACTGCTAAATTTTGAAATATGATACAAAAAAGGAGTTATTCGGGAAACGTACTCTGATGCATTACATAACATTTTATTTAAAATAGAAAGTAAAAATGTGACTTTAATAAACAGATGCACATTATATGAATTGATACTGGATTTTATTTTTTCGGTTATTTAAGCTTAGATTACAAAATAGAATCTAGTTTCTGGCGTAAAGTGTATTATTGGCCAATTCTCTAAAAGCTTTTAGATTAAAATATAAAATATAAATATAAATAGATTATTTATGACTAACTTTGAGCATAGAACGTTTTGCTATGTTAATTTGCGAGAATTAAAAGTTAAGATGCAGATGTTAATGTGATAGATATTTGTGTCAAATGCCTAATAAAAATATGATTAAGATCTTTTTAATCATATTTGTAAATATGTAATTTTTAAATCAGTGATTATTTTGAAACTACTTTATAATTCTGAGGTGTCATTTATATAAAACGAAGATAATATATATATATATATTAAATGTGCTAATGACAAAAATAAAACTTTCTACAATAAAAATACAGATTTTTTAATTCATGTTTGTGGTTGTGCATAAAAATTATAAATATTAATTTTTATAGCATGTTTGGAATGTCATTATGAATATATATAACAATTAGTAGACGTAATTAACATTATAATAGAAAACAGCAGATAAATTTTATGACACTTATAATTAATATATTTAGCATTATTAATTGTAATGCTTCAATAATTACGTCTTCTATGTAAGACGATGGTAAAATATGGATTAAAAGTGTTAAATTTTATCAAGTTTTAAAAGCACTTTCTAAATCAATCGTCATAAATATCATTAATGCAAAATATGTTTTCTAAAAACCGAACATTTTCCAGGGATTTTAAATGAAATTCGATAACTACTACTGGAAATCTCTTCAATAACAAGCACTTCTGCATATGCATAACCATTGCAAGAGACATCAAAATATTTCTGGGCCGATATGAATATATCCTAAGCACAGTAAACACAGTTCTCTACCGACCCCATCTACCAAAAGTAATCCTGAGAGAAAACAATGTATTCCGTTCTTGTTAAAATACGGGTGTGAAATCATTCATCTGCTTTCCCAGTTGCGTAGGTTTCTTTCATGCTATAACAATGTAAACCTTTACATTTTGATATTTTGTAACCGAAAGAAAATTTCCAGTGTAAAACTACTGTTATAAACTTGCTGTTAGTTAGCACTCTGAAATCATGAATATCAACTAAATAGAAATGTAAAATAGAAATGTTGAACTACGAGATCGATTTAGCTAGATTTTTGGACGAATTTTTTAGATGCAATCACGTAGATATGCAGATTTTTTATTAGATAATGCACTCTGAAAAAAGTTTTGCTGAATTAACAAAAATTTTTTTTGGTCCAAAAAATCTTCTCGTTTAAATATGGGTCAAGGCGAATTTCGATTGAATAAACAAAAAAAAAAAAATATTGTTGATTTTTTTAACAATTTTTCGTCCACAGTTTTCTTCGAAATGCATAATAACGTAATATTAATGTCATTAAACCGTCTCAATTTGAATTTTTTTTATTATACAAAAATTATATTAATCCTTTATAGCTATATAAGTCAATTAAACAAAATTACGTGAGAGAGTTATGGATACTGCACACCATTTAAAATTTTGGAAAACATCAAAAATTTGTTGGAATTACAAATTGGAAATACAAGTCTTTAGTAAGACTCAAATAAAATTGACGAAATTTTGTTAAAATTTTATAAGAGTCTTAACAGTATTTTTTTGTCTGAGCAACAAAACCGATTTTTTACTTTAAACAAAAAATTCGCTTGAAACAACCAAAATATACTGAACGAAACATGTTTTATAGTTTTAATCAATTCCTTTTTGGGGGTGTGGTACACAGTTAATGAGGTGCATTGTTAAGAAAAGTGTGTACTTGAGAATTAAAACGTGAATTTGCTTATTTTTTTCATATAAATTTTCCTGAAAAATAAGTGAAATAAGCGTGTACTGTTTACAGTTTTTAGGACTGATACATTCTTCAAACTTACATATGTACAGAAATAGCAAGTGGTGTAACCAGGGTAGGTGCCCAAAACCTGTATTATTGTGAAGTTTTCTTCTTATTGATTCTTAGGAAAATTTTCTAATTAGATAAGGAGAATAGAACTTAAAAAAATTTCCGGTATACAGAGCATTTGGGCACCCACCCTGGTTACGCCACTGCAATGAAATGTCAATTTTTATCCGACAGTGTAGGTTATTTACAATGAAATTTATTATAATATATTATGAAAGCACCATGCTTGTTGGAATAATATTTTTTTTTCACAGACAGGGGAATTCGAAATATGTTAAACCGATTTAAAATTGAACCACTGTTCTGCTTTGTTGTTATTATAGGGTTTTATTTATTCCGAACATGACTCCATATTTTGCCAATAAATGCATGTTCTTAGTTGTAAGTTACGGGATGAAATTTCAACTGTTTTCTCATGGAAAACAGAAACATGAGACTAGTTTCCATTGAAATTTTTAAAGTATACTTCCAGAATTTTTTAGATTTCCATGCAAATTTTAAAAACAAATTTTAATCATATATTCAATCACTTTTTAAAAAGTATGTACGTGAAAAAAAAGTTTTTACATTTAAATACGTTATTTTCTAAGAAATTTTAAATACACAACATGCTTGAAAACAAACACTAATATCTTAATTAAAAGAATCCAGTTTCAACAGAGTAGCAAAAATCTTTAGTGATTTAATGTCACACGTCCACATTCCTACATTTATATTCAAGATTTCGAACAAAATATATTTCAAATCATCCATCGCACAGTGGGGCAAAAAGCATCCAAAACTGGCAAAAAATCGAAAAAATGAAATTTTATTTTGAACTACCGACATACGTCACTTTAATAGACCAGATGTCAGTACACATCTTCCTAGTATTAAAATTTGCGCAAAGTTATTTTGATCGTCACTAGAGAAAGAAGTTAAACTGCATATTGTGCTTTGATAATAAGTGAAAAAAAAATCAATAATTTTGTTTCAACATTCGTTTGTTAATTTCGCTATAATAATTAAAAAATAATTTTTTTTGACTATGGAACCTTTAACTACAAGTATGTAACAATAATTCATTAACTTTCAATTTGTTTTAATACGATTTTTATAGATATATAGACGCTTAGAATATATAGTGGTGAAATTTATAAAAAAAATTAACACTGTCTACAAACATTGTAGGTTTTAGTTATGAGTTAAGGCGAGTTAAGTGTTAATTATAATTTTTTCTACTAAGTATGAGTTTTAAAAGGACAAATATGCCAGAAAATCTTGCTCCTTTTTGCCACTTTTTTATTTGTATGGTCATTTTTATGGCTAATGATCCTTAAATTTTTATTAGTGTACGGGTGTGCCAAACATGATTATAAATCTTTTCTTTGTTAAATACGAATTTTAATGCATTGTTTATCACAAAACAATGTATTTAAATGAAACTGACTATCATGGAACATTTTAACAAAAAACTTTCGAAAAGTAATGTGATTTTATGGTATAAGAGCTCCATAATCGGAGAAACTACGAACAAGTAGTTTAAATGAAAAGAAGATTAAATGTTTTAAAGTTTAATATAAATTCCGATGAGCAAAAGCCTGGCGAAACAAGGGAAATGCTTTAGAATTAACAAAGAGTGGCTTGGCAAATCGCTTTCATTTCCTCGATTTGAAAAACAAACAGAAGCGTCAATAAAAAGCAAATGTGCCCATCTTCATATTCCGTCTGAATTTGTTCTGGATGATCAAACATATCAAGAGTAAAACGGTTATACAATTCTTGTTCTACATATTCGTTAGTGTACGTGGCATGTATGAGTTTAAGATCTGAAAAACAGGAAAACAAAAAGTGTGTGTTAGAACTAAAACAACAGAAACAGTTTTTCTTCTGCTGTCTTTATAGTAATACGTACATTTTGCCTGAGAAAAGTTGATCCAATCCTTCAAAACGAGTCGCTAATATTCATTATAAGGTTTGCTTGAGAATAATTAAAATTACTAATTATATTTACATTTTTTAATGCGATATTATGGATGATTTATAAATATCTTAGTATAAAACTATCTTAAATTCTTGTTTTTAACTCATTTTTCTACAAAAAATATTGAAAAAGGTTTGTAAAATTACTAATAAATTACTATTTAGCTTATGTAAAAGTTTAAAATTTTACTACTTTTCTTCTACAAAAGAATCCGTGATGTGCTTTTTTTGTTCAAAGTAAATTTTATTTTTTGCCAACTTTGGAGGCTTCCTGCCCCACTGTGCATCGGCTAAATTGGTAGCGAACTGTTCAAAAAAAATTTTTTTTAACTAGGTCGTAAGGAGATAAATTTATTAAGAAAAATTCTATAATGCTATAGAGACTTTTTTAGAAGACATTCCCTAAAGAAATAATGATTATAATAGTTTTTTACTATCATTTTAGTAAATGTAGAAATCTACAAGGGAAAAAATTATTTTTATTGTTCCGTACTTAAAACATAAAAATGGAACCATTATAAGATCACTCTTGTGTCCGTCTGTTTGTCACAGCTGATTTACTCGTGAACTATGAAACGTGAAAAGTTCAAATTGGGAAAAATAATAAACACTAATGACCCACATAATTTACAGATTATGAAACATTCACAGATATATCTAACAAAAATGTAGAGGGGCTAATTAAGTTAATTTAATAACAAATATTTTCTTTGTATATTGTGTGTGGTATTCTGTGAAAGCTTTCGTAACGCTGACCTTAAAAATATTTTTAGATATTATATTTTCAAAGATATCGACGAAAATATAGTGCAAAAATATGGCCCTCTCCATCTATTTCCAAATCTACTAAATCTAAAAAAAAAAAAAAAAAAAAAAAAAAAAAAAAAAAAAAAAGTATTCGACCTTACAGAAAAACTGTAGTATTTACCCTAAGTCACATAGTTTTCGAGAAAATTGCATTTTTCTGTTGCACACAAATTTCAATTTGCGGGCCATCAGAAAAGTGTAGAGGAAAGGTTGAAGGTACTTATCGTAGTACAGGCATAAAAACATTGTTTATAATGGTTTTTAAAAAAATCATCGGTAATTAGCTGAGTTATTAATCCTGTAAAACACGGACACTTTGGACATACATAATAAAAAGGGCGGCATATTCTGTGTATCACAGGATTTTAAAGCCATGATAACAACTTTGAATTACATATTTCTGTAATGAAATTTCCAAAAGCAGTGTAAAGCAATGGATGTAATATTGTTAAAAACAGACTAATTTAATAAGGATTAACCACATAAACACTGTAGGATTCGGGACAAGTTTGGATTAAGTGAGTCTCTCAATACACTTCTCGTGTCTTTAAAAGTTAATCTTCCGCGAGGACGAATGCGACCTCCTTTCGAAGCGCGCTAAGCACAATGCCAAGTTTTAAATTTGAACAAGGCTTTTGTTTTAGCTACACTGTAAATGAAATGTTTTTACTATACTGAATTTCGTTTTATGAAATGCCAAAGAAATTTTAAATATGCACTTCTTTTATTGTAACTATCGAATTGGATGTACGCCAATAATAATAATAATAATAATAATAATAATAATAATAATAATAAAATGATAATAATAATAATAAATCAAATATCATTAAACTAGTCAGACGGAGCATTCCTAAAACTATCTTCTATCATATACATGTCAAAACTTTATAAAAACTGAAGCATACCATCGCGACCGGTTAGGTTGTTTACACCAAAATCTAATAAGCAAACACTTATGTCAAGTCCTAACTGAATATGAATGTTGATGCAAACTCGAGAGTTATTTTTTGAGATAAAACCATCGCGAAAATTGTAAAAAAAATTCTGAATAGAAACGCCAGCTTTTGAGCGATTTACTTCAAAAACTAAATCTGATTTTTTATAAAAGTTCGAGTATAAGTTCTTGAGATAGAAATCTTGGGATAATCATGATCGCTGAAGCATAGCAGCGCCACATGTTGGGAAAATTACACCTAAAAACAATTAGCTTCATATCATGGACTAACAGAATGGACTAATAGTTTTTTGAAAATCCGTTCATTAGTTCTTGAGATATAGCTATTTCGAAAAAGAGAAAAAAATCAGCATAGCCGTGCCACCTGTTGGGCGATTTACACCAAAATGTAATCAGCACCTATTTATTCCAGCGACTAAATCAATCTAAAGTATTGTTGAATTTCTTTCTTTTATTCTTAAGATAGAGAGCCCACAAAGTTTATATCACACATAGGCACTTGACAGTTTATATTAATTATTACGGATAAGAAATAAATTTCGTTAATAGTAAGGAATTAATCACCATACTTAGAAATAGATAAATTATCATAAATTTTACATAATATATTATTTTTACAGGATTTGAGTTAATTCAAACGTTAAAAGAAAAATAGCTTTTTATGAAAAGCAATAAATTAAAAGTAAAACGAAAAATCATGCATGGAACATAGTTTCTGAAACAGTTTCCAAAACTAAAACAGTGTTATTAAAGTTTCTTTTTTTTCATAAAATGAAATGAGAAACCTAAATAGGTAATCTAAATAAAATATACCGCAAAGAATTCTTGTCCATAGACTACGATACATGTAGGAGAATAACTTTGTGTGTACCTCCTTGAAAAAAAAAACTGCAATCAATGCATTCTTATTTTCTAATTACAAGCATAATTAATAACATAATAAAACCAATTATATCGAAGTAAATGAACTTTCATAGGAAGCAGAAGAACATTTGTAACGCTTTCTTTTAATTGGAACAGCAAAACTAGCTCTTAAGGAATCAGCTCTTGGTAATGATTAGAAAGAACAGCCTACATATATTGGATACTAGAATATAGTATGTACATATAATAAAGCCATAATTACATGCTCGAATGTCTAAGCAACATGGAAAATTTCTCAATCACCACGGCAATATTTAGTAATGCTTTTGCAATAATATGTGCTGCTAAGTTTGAAACAAAAGCTACTTTTCGTAATTAATTACGATCATTCAGTTATGGGGACATGCTGAAAATATTTATCTTTAAGAGGCATTCCTTGAAGCAATGTATATTCCTATTCTTCGCTCATAATTCATCCTTCAATTGTTAACCCATTAGTCACTGTCACCAGTGGCGGGACACACGTGTTCTTTGAATGTTAGATCCCTTAATTATACTTGCTAGAATTTTCCCCTGTGTCCACTTGTTTTAAACCTTGACAACTGCGTGACTGCCGTGAACGAATACATGATTTAGATTCTACTTTAAAGGAATTCCTTTCAAATTATTTCGAACGAAGGTCTCCGTATATGACAAACCTGCCATTAACGAAAATGTGTATGTAAATGTGATTACGATGCACTAGAGGGATGTTGGCACATCGGAAAATTGTGTTTTATGTATCCTAAAATTAAACAAAATTAAATATTATAAATATTTTACACACACACGTTTATGCGTTGCTTTAGATGAAAACAGAACCATTTATAAGTTGGAAACAAAGCTATTCTATTAAGTAAATAAGTAAAGATATAGATATATATTCTTGTTAATAGTCATGAATTTTAACATTTTTTAGATTAGTAAAATGTGTTTAGAACTTGGGTTTGTCGGGACTTCAGGCGGTACCTTTGTCTGGCCATTTGCCTCACCCTATCTAGTAATCGGCCTGTTCTCTAACTCTCGTACATATACTCAAATTTCGAAATATTTCATATACAGGGTGAATCCTAAATAGCGAAACAATAGGCTATCTCTTTAACCCATTTTCGGCCAAAGGTTCGTATACGAAACATTTCGATAAATATTTTTTTTTTAACACTCTGACACATTTTTTTCAAGAATTTTATTTTTCTTCTATTTTTTAAGGCTTTTGAAGACATCCATAAAATATTAGTAATTCAATTGGAGTAAACACTTTCTCTTAAAAAATTTTCAAAATACGCTAGAGTTTTAATTTGAAACGCCTTTGACAAATTCGACTTTTTAAAAATATATTATTATTCCAATTTAAATGAATTATATGTTTTTAAAATAGATTAAAGTTGCAAATTCTGTATATGAAATAAGAATAAAACAAAAGTCATAAAAATATTATTCATATTCATATTATTCATTATAAGAAATAATATTTTATATTATTATATAAAATATTATTTCTTATATAAAATATTATTTTTCATGCACGAATCTTTTTTTGTGTCTTAATGTATGTAATTTAAGCATATTTCAATAAAAATAATGCTACATTTTATAAAATTTCTGTGCTTGGCCTAAAATGGGTTAAATAATGTCCCTAGGCACCTACTTCCAGTTGCAAAGTTTAATAAAAGAAGGTGTAAAATTTTGTGAGATATGTTGTCACTCCATGACGAGTATATTTGAAAAAAAAATACGAAAAATAAATTTTCATACATACCTCCATACGGCAAAACTCCCAAATAGGAAATCATTCCTTTCCCATTCCTAAATTGAAAAAAAAAATCTTCTCCATATGAAAAAAAATCTTACAGAGATATTAAAATCCAAAATTCGTAAATTACACCACTTAACAATGCCTCTAAAAGAACAGCTTTTGACTCATTTTGAAAGCAAGTTTGGGATCATCCACAAATTGTCCGTTATTTAATTTAGATTTGAGACAGTGCCTCTCATTTGGGCATAAAAAAGAAACGTACAGATTTAACGTTAAACCTGCTTTTAAAATATGCTGGTAGTCTGCACTAGAGGTCTGCATAGATCGTAAAATTTCAGTCCGGTCCCGAACCGATCTGTAGGGAAAATAGTTCGGTCCGATATAGAAAAATGTTAAAATCATACCCTACTCGGCCTGGAAAAAAGTTTAAATCATAACTTGGCTCAGCCGTGATTTTCTACATAGTTTTTTATTTCTATATGATTAAAAATTGTTTCGTATGGAGGGTTTTTAACCAAAAATTCTTATTATAGGTTTTTGTTTTTTATATTTATACTTTTTATTATTAAAGAAGCGACAGAGTCTGTGATATTTTTATTTTATCAATGAATCTCTATTTATATGTAAATATTTCGCTTATACTTTAATATCGTTAATCCATATTCCACGAGATGGGGACTTTGAAAAATGTTATACAGTAAAACCCTTTAAGAGGGAATCACATAGTAAAGAAAAAAATACGTTATCGACAAATTCCCTACTTAGAAGGCGTAGATGAAGTTTATTTTTTTCCTGGTATTATTATATTTATTTTGCATGGATCAACACATTTTCCGTTTAGGATAGAATTCCGTCATTAGCGGATTTTTTTCATTGGTTTTATAGAGCTTACATTTTTGCTATTGAATATACTATTCTTAAAAAACTAATAAGTTTTTTTTCTTTTTGTAAAATAAAGGCGTTTTTAAAATCTATGTGTTTTTCGTAAAAAATTTGATTGAGCCAACTTTTACTTATTTTATGCACGCATTAAGTTAGCTATAGACAGTGATTTTAATGTGGGTTGTGTCGAGACCTTGATTGAAAATTTCGTCCCGTGCAGACATAAGAAGGAAGCAGTCCCCTCCAGTATGACAAATACGTTAGGTTGGGCAATGAAAGTCTTCAGAAAAAAGTAACATCCGGGTCCTGGCCCAGCCTAGGTTCAGAATACAGAGATTTTTAACAGCCTCTCCAGGGCAATAAAAAGCCTGAAGTTGAGAGAGCTAAATTTATAAAAAGCTCTTAGTCGACAGGTTAGAAAAGCATTGTTTGAAATAACTGATGGACATTTGAACAGCACAGAAAGGAGGTGAAACTGGGAAAAGTTAAATTGAATCAGAAGTTTGAGCAACAGAAAAGAGTTACTTTACAATTTCAATTTAAAAAAAGCACATCAATATTTTATTAGGGCCCAATTTTTTTTTAGAAATTTAAATATGTTTTTCTGCATGATGAGTCCCCCCCCCTACTATTTCTCGTCTTTAAATTATTAAAAGTAAAGAATCGTTAAAGAAGGAAATTACAAGTTCGAAACATGTCTTTTCTGATTATTTTACATTACTTTCGACAAATTCAAAAATATATTTACTCTTGAAAATCTGAATTTTTTTAAATATATTTTTTAAAATAAATATTTTTAATACTTTTAAAATTAATATTGATAAAAAAACCCTGAAACAAAATTAAACTCAGAGTTTCCTTGTTAGTTAAATGAAAAAAAAAATGAAATCCGATAAATAATGTTTCGACTTATAATGATTTTAAATTATCCCATTTAACACAATACTAATCATTTGAAATTTTTATAAATTTTATGTGAAATTTAAGTATGTAATTTTATTAGCAAATAATATGGCTAACCATAAAAAAATAGGAAAAATAATTAAAATTCTCACTCAAAGATATATTATTTACATGTTTCCTAGAACTGTTAAAGTAACATTGTTTCTAGAATTGCGAGGATTCCAATTGGTTTCTAATTTCTTAAATTTAAACGACTATAAATCTGCGAGTTTTGCAGATAATTTTGAAGATGCATTTTTTGTGCCTAATTCAGGACTGGATAAGGAAAGTTTTCCTAAATGGAATTTTTATCGCACATGAACTGTATAAAAATTTAATTTTCGTACATTTTTTAAATGGACTTCCAATGGAGTTGCAACCTATCAAAATGTTCACCTTTTTTATGACGCTTTGCAAGTGGAAGTACTGTACCTAGGGGCAATATTTAAGGAGATAGCCTACTGTTTCGATAATTAAGATTTACTGTTACATGTTTCAGTATCCAATAATGCATGTTTCATTTACAGTTCGCTCAGATAAAGCCTCGAAAAAATTCCGCTACATTATGATTTAAATGGGAATAACCATTTGTGATGTATTTTAATGGTGTAACACTATTAAAGCAAATTGAAATTAATATACTGTAGTGAAACGTAATATGACACGCTTAATTTAGAATATTTTATTTATCGGTATTTGTTTATGGTATTTCTATACATCATTCATTTGCATGCAAAATAATTCGGTTACAGTACACTGTAAAATAATAATAATAATAATAATAATAATAATAATAATAATAATAATAATAATAATAAACGGACGATTTTGTGGAAATTGTTCTGGTAATCGGGACGCCAGTACAATTCACTCTTTTTTAACGGAAAAATTTCCGTAAATTGAAGGGGAAAAAACCCATATTGGAAAATTTTCTGGAATTTACGAAAATATTTCCTTTAACAAACAGTTAATTGTACTGGATTCCGGATTGACAGTAAAATTTCTGTAAAATTGTCCGTTTTTGTACAGTGTAGTGTATGTGAAAATAAATTGTTAATTTACATTGAACTGCGTTTTCAGATTTTTTTTTTTTTTTTTTTTGGTTAATCTTTTGCGTATTATTTGTTGTGTATGAATTCTATGGAGTAGATATAAGGCTGTACAAAGAAATTGTGTACATTCCTTTTAATGAAATTAATGAAGGAGAATTTCAACCGTGTTAGAAATTTCCTAACTCAATTAAAATTTCGCATACGAAGTAGTATATATACTGATTTTTGAGCATGTACAGAGCTTTACAGAAAAAAGGCAATAACAAGGCTTTAAATTACATTGTTTATATTCTTTTTTCCTCGCTTTCTTTTTCTTTATTTTTTAAATAAATAACTGCAAGTCATTAGTTTTGAATTTTTTGCATTTAAAGCTATGTATTTTAATGCACAGATATCATATGCGCGGAGTATTGGCGCGATTGAAATATAATGGCGGTTTCGTGTCTCACATGGCAACCTGGCTATTTTTTATTAAAAAATTATTGACTTTATTTTATTTTTTTAAATCATGTAAATTGTTTTATTCTATAGTTATTAATTAAACATTTTTATTTAGTGTTTTCTTTTAAAAATAATAGGAAATAATTAAAAATTATATATATAGATCGTATTTGAAAACGAAGATTTTGTCGAATTGGAGTTAGAAAAAAATCACGCCAATGTGGTGCATATATGACATCTGTGTCTATTTTCAATAAAATGATTGTGATTATACTATTTTAAATGAAATTAATGAATATAAGTATAAATTAATGAGATACGAAAAATTGTGACAAGAACCTTTGGCTATTTATCAACTGGGTATAGCTAACATAGAAAACAGAGTTCAAAATTTCTGTGCAACAATCTTCTGATTTGACGAAGGACTGCGCAATTAAATTAAGTTAGATTAAAAGGAGCAGGATACAGTTCTTAGCGTACATTTAACACATTCGCTGCCGCTTACATGAAGATGTGATGATAGTTAATGCCGCACTGTAGAAGTGGAGTTTTCCCAGAAGCCGATTTACTTTTTACAACAAAGAATCATTGAAAGATTTTCCCGCGCCAGCTCGTGGGACATCACCCCACATCACGCGCTGGCGCGTGAATGACCCCTTAACGTTGGCGCCATACTACGCGCTTTCGCGTGAGCGGCAGCGGCAGCGAACGTGTTAAGAAAGACCAAACTGGTCTCCAAGGTCGGATAATTTCTAATAACAGTAGATTATGTCAATAAAGTATTATATGGGGATATTAAAGCATAAAGTTGAGGTTTGTATTTCACTGAAAATCATGCGTATTTATTGCTCGCATTTACATTTTAAGTGTTAGTTTGTTACAATTATTATCTATAAAGGATAAACGTCTCTCAAACTTGGTTAAATGTAAAAAACGCCACAATCTACCTTCCGTTTTCATGAGCTATTTTATTTGGGATAAAATAAGCTTTTCTTTTTCTCATCTTTAGAAAGTATAACAGTGAAGCATGCTGAATTTAATTAAATCTAAACCCTATCGACATAAATTCAGAGCTTTTTATTTCTGAATTTAATTTCTAAAATATACTCCTTTTTTAAAATTAAAAGCTTATTTGCAATTTAATTGTAGCTTACGTTAAACTAGCTACCATAAAACATACAAAATAAGTCTGCAAGGGGAAAAAAACATTAAACATTTTTGCATAAATTCTACAACACAAAATAAAGAGAAATGTTTAAATTCTGATTTTTAGAAAGATCCCAAGATAAGTTTTGTGTAATTGTCTTTTTATCATTCGAATATCAACGGCCTGAGAGCAAAATATTCTGCAAACTACATTAGTTCCTTAAGAACATTCTTCTCCAAGTCTCACAGGTGTAAAAAAAATATTAATTCACTCATTTAGTCTAAGTTTCTCACTAAGAGGTTGATGTGTTTATTAACCATGAAGACCACTAATTACCAGTATTCCCCTCAGAGACTCGATTCGCGCTATTTCTTCGGTAATTTTCCAGAGGCTTCTCTAAAAATTTAGTTAATTGGTAATTATTTAATATGCAAAGCATGCTGTAAAGATGCGAATATTGACTCTGAATTAAACTTTTCAAAGAAAGCTGTTTTAAAAATTAATTATTGTAACGATAAACGAAAAGTGTTCAAATATATTTGTCAGCATTAGAATTTATGATATTGGTGTTATATTAATGTACGGTTAAAAGGGAAGGAAGTGGTAAAAATACTTTTGAATTGATTTAATTTTTTATTCAAAATAATACAGGAGGTACTCAATGATAATTAATTATTAAAAAGCATAAAAAAATTTCTATTGAGATTTACCCCCAAAAAAATATTCTTCATTACATATTTTATTCAAAAAATCCTAATTTTTTATTATCATTAAAGTAAAGAATTATGATCGAATGAAACTTTTTATAATAGTTTAAAGTGTTTGGGCTTTAAACTTTTTTTAATTTAGGGGAGAGGGGGGCACGTTTGAACACTCTAAATATTTTCAATCAAATATATTATTTAAAAAAATTATATGGCAATACATTATTGCTGCTTCAATGGAGTAATTATACAAAGCTGTAATATTTTGTATGAACCGTACTGTCTAAAAAAAGATATGTATTTTTCTCCCTGTTGAATCTAAACTTAAGAAAATAAAGTTGTAAGATTTTTGTTTACAAATTTCTATCCTTAAAATTTTAATTTATTGTACAATGCTTAAACAAAGATGTTAGCCTTAGTTTATAAGCTTTGTTTTGTTCAAATTCTTCAGCCGAATTGTGTAAACCGTTGAACTCCATGTGATGGGGCACCATTGAACAAAAAAGTTGGGGTAGCATTGAATAGCAAAAAATCACCGAATAAACTGGTGATAAATAATAATTGAAATAATTTAAAGAGAAAACTTAAAACTATGAAGTAAAGAGTTGTAAATGTATCTAAATATTATTATTTCTGAATTTTTTTTATGTGAAAAGAGGTTATTTAAGAATGTCAAAGAACATGGACTTACACTGTTAACAATTTTCCTGCTAACAATTCCCCTTACTGCACACATAGGTTCCAACCTCTGTATGTATCAGTGATGGGAAATTTCAAATCTAAATTGAATAAAATCTAAATTCATTTATTGGATAATTGCAAATCCTGAATACAAAATAATGATTCATGATTTAACAGGTTTCCAAACATAATTTCTGGTTATAGCGGATAAAGCAGAATTTTATATCAGGTCTAAAAAAAATAGCAAAAGTTGGTGTATTTCAAGGATATTGTAAAACAAAATTTTTTCAAAACCAAACACAACTGTAGGGACACTGATGGATTTCAGTTCGGTTAAATAACAAAAAATTAGTAATTTCAACAAAATGTAATTATTTAATTTTATTCATTTTATTTTATATTTCAGTAACATATGCAACTTTTTATAAAAACTCTCAATATTTTCACCTTTATTCATTTGTTGCCCCTTGCTTGTTCAAAGTTATCCCTACATGGGGCAAGTTTGAACAAAAATCTTTCAACTTTTTAAATCTTCACACCTTATTTAATTTCTTTGAAAAATGTTTAATTTATGGTTCATATGATGAAGAAATGCGTTGTTTTTATTATGCAATATTTAAAACTGAATAAATGTAATTCAAGTAAGAAATATATTGATTTTCTGAAAAAATGTTCAAACGTGCCCACCTCTCCCCAACTATTTAAACAAACTTTGTTTTCAACCAAACCAAAATACACGTTGAAAATTTCATGAACACAAAATTGTATTACTATTTGAAAACAGTTTAAAAATATATCATTGTAGACATAATTTATTGACTCTATTTCTATTATTCTGAGTTTTAAAAAAGTTATAGCAACCAAAAAATGAAAGTCTGATTAATGAATTATTTCCACTAGTGCTTGTGTTTAAATTTCAGCTTATGATTGAAGTAATTCATTGAGTTATCAAAGATTAAATACTTAAAGTAAATTCCCTATTTGTTCTATTCTTGGTAAACCTAAAGAATTGTGTCTTAATGTAGTATTTAAGTACAAATAATTATTAATCTTTTGTATGAAAAAATAGCCTCAATACTTCATTTTTCTTAATGTATACTTTCAGTTGCATTAAAAAATATAATTTCTTTTCTTCTTCTGGATAGGAAAAACACATGCTTTAAACGTACATTAAAAATATTTTTTGACGAGGAAAATAAAAGTAATTCAAAGATAAAATCTTCTCTCTTTTAACGAATAAAATTTGTTGATTGGAATTTTTAAATAAAATTTATATAACTAAGTAAACACGGATCAATTCAGCATATACCGAAACATGGATACACGCGTGCATATATTTTAATTTATTAATAAAAAGTGAGATGAAACTTAATGCTGAATCAATAAGAGTGCATAGAAACAACGTTTAGAGCTCCAGAAGTTTATTTAAACTTTCAGATCAGTATTGGTAACATTACGTTTACTAACATCAGTGCTTTCAGGACCTCACTGATGACGATATGTCTAAAAAAGCTTTTATATTGACTAACATGAACACTGATAAATGGCAAACAATCGTCGCAAGTAGATACTGGCACAAAATGTACTTAACCTAAAATATGTGCGTCCCATTAATTTGATTACGAAGAATCAATAAATCGTACAGTGCTGTAAAATCACGTAAAGTACATGAATGCATTTGCTTGCGCCGAAATTTTCTCACGACAATCGTGAACGTTATACGGATGATATGACGAGCAATAAAACATGCCCTAATGCTACTATAAACAATATGTAATTTTAGCAAACTTTTTATGTTCTAAATACTTGTTTTGGTACTTCTGAGGTGTTTACTATTTTTTGCCAGTATCTGCAAGTGTGATTCCCTACCAAGCAGTTTCTTTTCATTTCTTTATCTCTACACTGTAAAAAAAAATCTGTAAAGTTATTAAAGTTTTTCTAAGAAACCGGGATTCCTAGAGATTTTTATGTAATGGTAACATCAAAAATTCATTTAACAGAATATTAATATCATTCACTAACAGTATATATTATAGTATATGACAATAATATTAACAGTAATTATTATTATATATATATACACGTGTATATCAAACTAGGACTTAACATAAGAACTCGTTCACAAAATTTCTTGGTATATTTTTTCTATGGCAAGTTTATCAGGAGCAATATTGTTGAATGCGTTCTAATCAAGGCTGACCTTTTATACAAATATCACATCTTGTAAGAAACTAAAAATTCGCTTATAGAAAGTTATAAAAATACGAATAAAAAAACTGGCAGCCCATTTAAGCATTATTATTTTTATGTTTATTATTAAACGAGCCACATTTTAAGATGTCAGAAAATCACTTTGATGCTCTACGTAAAATAAATCTTTATCGCTAAAAACTTTGCAGTATTTCCGTGTCGGCAATTTTCCTTGAAAAACTTCTGTGAAGTAATTTCGATTGAAACTTTATTCGGAAACAGACTGTTTTGAAATTTTAAAGATTAAACGTTAGAATCGCTCTTATGTAATGATTAATGTCCTTTAATATATCATTGCGGTTGCGGAGTTTAATAGGATACTTTGAAATCGGTAGTTTACTTGCAAGTATTTATGCAAAACAACTTCTTTTGCAGACTTCTAACATATGCAACTTTAAAAGAGGAATTTAGATGGTAAATTAAGTATTTTATAAAGATCTCTGCTTAATGTTCCAGGAAATAGAATAAGTAAATATTTATTTAAAGCAGAATTTGGTCGCTAATTTGCAAACGTAATAATAACGAGAGTCAAAAAATGTATGTAACAGCAAAATGTTGCAATAAGATATTACAACAACAATAAAAAACCTATAAAAAACACCATAAAAAATAATGCGAGAAAGAATGAAAATGCATTGTGTCTTTGGATTCATGCCAAAGATTCAATTTTAAAAATCTAAAATTACCTTTAACCCTTTTAGGGGAGGTGGGATAAAATGAATCTCACTTAATTTTAATTGATAAATGTCACATTTACACCAGAATTTTGAAATGAAGATTTGAATTTTAACAAGTACGTAAAGGAACGCGCTTATCTATTTTGAAATAAATTTGTTTTTGAATTCTGGTGTCGACCTGTCATTTCAGTATTTTGTAAATAGAAGTGCTTTGCCCCTCAAAGGGTTAATATAAATTGATCCTCAGAACCAGAATTTGCCAAAAAATAACCTGTTTATTTTAGTTATCTTTGGTTTGAGGAAAGATAAGTTTCCATATGCATTCAGCAGCTTAAAAAAACTTCTTTGGTTTGAAAAAGTAATAATTTTATTTAAATGTTTTTATTTATTTCGTCTTTTTTTCAATATATTTTTCATTTATTATCATAATTTTTCTCTTTTTTTCCATTTCTTCTGTTTATTAATATATATTATTTTTTTTTTACGAATGGTCATGATGAATTCAAAATAGAGACACAAATTGATGGTTTCATGTTGGTTTCTTGATTTTCGTAATTTTACCAATTAAAGCAGCCTAAGATATGTTCATTGTGCTGAATATGGCCATTCCCATGATTTCTTACACATCTGTTTTTTCAGACTGCTTGATTCAAGTGGTGCTTGAATACACGGGAGCAGCTGATCGAAAGAGCATAACATGACTTTAGCGATTTAATGCGAAAAGTAGTAAGAAATATTGCCTCTCTCATTAGCTTTGGAATGTATATTGTGTTAGTTTTCGCTTCGTTTATAACTATCAAAATAAATTAAAGGGATGCAATCTTTCTTGTCAGAAAAACTGCTACATTGTCAGTCTGGGTCAAAATAATGATTAAGTTTTATAAAGGATGACAAATTGTTCAAGACAGGTCAACAGATAACAGAGAGCCAGGCTTGGTATAATATTAAAAAATGGTGATTTTCTACATACTTCCAATTGCAATATGTTAAGCGCCATTAGATTAAAAAAATAAAAGGGAATATAGTGTGAAGATCCGTAAATGCCAAAACAATTTAAATTTATTTTTTTAAACTGCTGCTAGTATATATTTGCAAAAATTAAATAGTTAAAAGATTTATTTACCACTAACCTTATAAAGTAATTTTCGTATCCAAGATTAAATAACTTAAATATTAATAAACTATCTTATTTCCCTTTCCATAAACCATGCCTAAATGTCTTAAACTCCTGCGCTGAAATGTTCTTTGTATAATGTCTTTTAAAATGCTTCCATCTACTCAATTTGAAGCCTGTGAAACTTTACGTCTTGCCTTCATTGTAACACTAACAAAATTACTGAAGCAAACTCATCTGAGACGTAAGCACACGGTTTTACACATAGCATCCTTAAATCACTGCTAAAAATAACTTAAATTATTATACTGAAACAACATTTCACGATTTCTGCTAAACTGCTTTCACACCGATGCAGATCTATTCAAAGTTGGAACATCGGTATAAAAATACGATTCATTCAACACTTTATGTATACTAAAGGAATTATTTATACTGAATTTTTGTATGCAATGAATATACATAAATACTTACAATGTCAAATGACTTCGCATTTTGTATTCCTCCTCCAAATACTTTTATAAATTTTCTAAACTGAGGCCGCTGCTAAATTTTACAAACTACACGGAAATAAATTTCAAATTTAATTTAATTGGTTAGGATCATTCACTTTTAAAATATTTATAAGCGTTGAGCAAATGTTGTGACTATGTTATCCGTATATGACGGGAAATTCACTTATCAAAAAACAATAATTTCATTGAAACTCCAGAACTTCTTTACGTTTAATAGAAAAACCATGTTTTTTGTCGGCTATTTTAATGGAAAGAACTCAATTTTTCAACAAAAATAAGCAATTTTACGATTTGTCAAACCATTTAAAACAACCTATATATTCATTTATAATTTCATATTGTATATTCTATACGGTATGTTATTGCAATGCTTAAATTATTTAATAACAATAAATAATCTAACTTATTCTTTGGTTTTTTACAGTCTTCGGTCTGATTTTAAAGAATATATAATAAGAAATAAGAATTAAAATAAAAGAGACAAAAGTTGATTTCTGCCTTAGTATGACTTCATACGATATTTTGGTGAAATTGTGCATTGATATAAAATCCCCAATAATAATTCACAATGAAAACTTTGCTCTATGAAATGCATTTAATGTAAATTTGAGAGTTGATCAATTTCCAAGCTTTCTTTCCTGTGTAGAATTATCCACTAAATTGCTATGATAAACGAATTCAGGAGTGAATGAATTTGTTTGAATGTTTACTGGTAAAATTCAGCTGTACAGAAGTATAAATTTTGTAATAAACTCGGTTAAATATTTTTATTTTTTTGTTTTGCATAATTGAGTTAACAAAACTTATAATTGATTTATAGCAAATCGATATCAAAAGTATTTTTAATGATATCCGAATTTCAACCGTATGGCATTTAGTTGACAGGAATTTATATTAAAGCTTATGTGTCTCAAAGGATTTTTTAAAAAGGAAAAAAACTCATAGACTAGAAAAAACTAATGCTTTAACCACATTTCAATCAACTGAATATAATTTTATAGCTAATTATGTTACAGTGAACTTCGCTAAATTCATTTTATAATGCTTATTACAACTTTGTCAGACATTTCATTGAAGTTCCATCCGCAAACCTGAAGTAATTCCATTTTTGTACAGTATTTGTATTTCCTTTATTAGAGTAATAATAAAGCATCCGAATTTTCTGTTCGATAGGGAAATGTCTGTGTTCTTTGCTTTTTAATTAGATGCATGCGGTATAGCAGAAAACAATCGATAATTCTATTTCTGACTTCAGTTGCATTGTAAGAAATAAATGAAAACAAAGATTGTCATCGAATATATAATAAAATTCTGAAAATATTTGGGAAGAAATGTAAATCTGCAAACTTCTCAGAATTGTTTATCTTTGTCTCAGAATCACAAAATGAACACAGCGAATTATTTACGCTATTATTTTGAATAATTTCTTAGCCTCATATGACATTTTGCAGTTGATTTTATACGTAAGATAATGAAAATGTAATCTAAACAAATTGGAAGTTGCTCGTCAAATGCGGCAAATGAGGTGCGTTTGCACTATGATTAATTTTATAAATATTGAGAGCTTGATACCTTTTAAACTCTAATGCAAAAATGCATGAATACAAAATTTGATACGATTATATAATTTTAATATTTTCTTAGCCTCATATGGCATTTTACAGTTGATTTTATACGTAAGATAATTAAAATATAATCTAAACAAGTTGCAAATTGCACGTCAAATGTGGCAAATGACGTGCGTTCGTTAATTGCGTTGCCAGGTTAATTTTATAAACATTCAGAGCTTGATGCATTAGCTTTTAAATTCTTATGCAAAAATGCATGAATGCAAAATTTGATATGAATATACGTTTTCAATTCAGTAATATAAACTAATAGGACTTCATCTTAAATAACTCGTATTCAACATGATAAACAAAGAATAATTATCTATCACGGGATACCGTAAAAATGCGTAACTCATTCGAAAACCACTTTAATCTACTTTCATTCATACACTGTAACTCTTATAGAATCTGTTGTGTTACCCTGTATATGATCTACTGCATTTATACACACAACATAATATGCAAAAACATAGTTAAACTTAAAAAATCATATCACTAGTAAAAATGCAATTCCATCAAAGATCTGTGACATACGGTATTTCTGGTATAGTATAGTATCCGAAATATTTTGTGAGTCTCTGTAAATACTGCTAACACTTTCTATTATACAGGAAGTAACTTCTAATAAATCTCAGCAACGTGCATCAATTTCATTATATATGAAATAATTCTAATTGATTGAAATACGCCGAAAACAATGTTTTCCCATGTATTATTATGTAACGAAAACTTTTGTGTGGCTCTGTAAATGAATAATAAAAATGTTTTGCAACAAGTATTGCGCAGATTGAATATTTTAGCACACTTCAGTAAACGCATATAAATTTTATCCTGTTTGAAAGGGTGTAATATCATTAAAATGAACTTGAATTTTTTTCCCCATTGATCGTAATGAAACGGAATACTTTTGATTGCTCCTGTAATCAAACTATACAACCGATTTTCATAAAGTGTGAAATGACCCGACACAATTGTGCAATAATTTTGTATTATAAATGTCAGATTGATCGGGTGGGTAGTTTTTGAACTGTTATAATAGTGGATAGACGGACAGATGGACGGAACGACGACTGTAGATGCTACATATTTACATAAACACTAACGCAACTAAAAATGGAAAGTTCTTTTAAATTATCAGGGAAAAGATAAATTTAATAAAATATATGATGTTTCATTATTATTATTATATTTTACAAAAAATTTCTTAAAACACTGTATATGATTTACACGAAAGAACATTAAAAAACATGATTTAAAGGATGCCAACAATTTCTAGTTTTATGTAAGATATAATCGAGGCCAATTTTTTATCCAGATTGATGCACATCTTACGTACCGTTCCATTCATCGATCGTTTCATTATCACTATTCTTATTCTTCATTATTCTCGTCATTAATTTCTACGAGAGAGCAAAAACATCAGAATATCAACGCGATAAATCCATGTTAGAGAACGCATATGGAATGCAGTGGTGTAACCAAAGAGGATGACCATGTGCTCTGAAGACCGGTAATTTTTTAAAGCTCTGTTCGCCTTATCTAACCAGAAATATTTCTGATATGAATCAAGGAGAAGAAAACCTTAATAAATTACCGGTTTTGGGCACCCACCCTGGTTACGCCACTGGACTATAAAACTGGCATTTGTGAACGACCTTTGTGAAAGTCACATTTGGTGATTATAGCAAGCCAGCTAATATCACAAAGTCTGATTTTGTTTACATGTTTTTTTTCAGTCTACTATTAAAAGTTTTGATATGCTATAAGCATTATATTATTCAATAAGTTTGCTTGTGATCATTTATATAATTTTTTAATTTAGATTAGGTGTCATCCATTAATAATGCCACTTTTTGTTTATTTATGTGATATGAATGCTGAAGCAAATATAAAGAGATCTTCAACATTTTTGTATACTTCTACTAAAGCTAATTTATTTCAGTGTAAAAACATACCTAATATTCCCTAACCATAAGTACATATTGTGTGGAAATTTAATTCATGCTGCTCCACACCATCACTACCAAATTATTTTCTTATTTCTGATTTATCAATTTGGCGACTCATCCCCTCCTTTTTGTCATACTGTAATCACATTTTTTTTCAACCATCTCTACGTGAAGTGGGAAGTAATACATAGATAGACCTTTATTATAGTCACTTAATCATATTATAATACAACAAACAATTATATTATTGCTTAAAGGGTTTTTCTAATCAAAAGTTTTTTCTCTGAAATTGTATTTAGTAAGCAAATTTGGACAGTTTCTATCAATTTCCCAAAATACTGTTAAGCGTGACTGCTGATTTATATACAGTAGCGATCAAAATTTTTCGGACATTTAGTTTTATTCAGTTGTTTGCCATAACCTAACCTTTCATCCAATAAATAGCGCAGTTGCTCCAAAAGTTAGGAATAAGCAAATAATCTGTGACCACGTAATCATTTTGACTGGACACAGAAAACACTTGGTTTAAAGAAGAGGAATACGAATTTCTCGTGTGTAAAAGCTTTGTTTGAGGCCATTCGTCATTCGTTAGTTTTTGCTATCGGTGAAGTTTTATTTTTTTTTCTTTGCAGCGTTTGTTAATCAATAAAAGAGAGTAACGTAAAGTTAGATAATTAGTTTTCATAAACAAGTGGTTTGTTTGTAGCCAAAGAATCAATCCTCTCCTGAGATTGTAGCACAGTTATCGATAAAAAAATCTACTGTGAGCAATGTTTCAAAAAATATAAAGATGGCCATGGGCTTCAGGACATACCGCGGTTCGGAAAACCATGTGAGAATGATTATTCGTAGGTACAGATTTATAACGAGAAAAGCAATTAATGACCCGCATAAAAATTTTGCTGCATTATCTCGTGATTTCAAGAGTGACAATATTACTAAAATAAGTCAATCTATCGATTTAAGATGATTTTATGTCGTAAAACATTATGAAAGTGTCGACGTTAAGAAGTCTTTCATAAATAATAATAAAAAAATCTCTATGTCCAACTGGCGTTTGCCAAGGAACATAAAGTCTTCTACAGTGAAAACTAGAAAAAATGAACATTTTCCGGTGAAATGAAATTCAGCCTTTTTTGAAACCGATGGCAAAAACTACGTCCGACGATAAAAAGTATTATTCAAAATATGTTATTCTTACAAAGAAGTATGGCAAAACATATGTTATGCTATGGGGGAGCATTTTTGTTCCAAAAGTGCGGCAGGATGAATGGTGCATTGTTTAAGGATTTCCAATATCATTTGCTGGCTTATTGGGAAAACATTGTGGTCGCAATCAGTGGCGTAGTCTGGTGGAAGGCACACATGCCCTCGATAGCAATAATATTGTAAAAAATTCTCCGCCTCCATTAATAGAAGAACGTTCTTTGATTAGATAAGGTGAACAGAATTTTACAAAATTAGTGGTATTCAAAGCATTTCGACATCCACACTGGCAACGCCATACGTTGCAAATATTTGTTTGAGCATGATGACGACCCCAATGATACATTTAAGCTTGTAAAAAAGTTGCTTTCGCACAAAAGAATTCCGCTTTTAAAATAAACAGCCTAATCAATCACCTGATCTGTATTTCAATAAAATGTCTTTGGAAGGAAAAGACAAAAGTGTGCGAAATTATGAATACTTAAATTCAGCAGAACGTTCTTCTAAATTGAACGAAGAGTGAAAAACTTACCTCGGACGATCTTAAATCGTTCATTAAATAGCTCCCACATCACTGCGCCGCAGTGTGTATTACTAAAGGTATAACGACAAAATACTAATCGTAAATATTATTGACCACTGTTATTTTCTATTATAACACCATTTTTTCTAAACTTACCAAGTTGGCCAGAAACTTTTAAAAACATGCGTTTTTCTTTGCAATTGTTTTTTTTTTTCAAATAAATTTATACGTATTTTTTTTGTTATTCCGTAAATAATTTCCTAACTATTTGATCAATAACATAAATAAGTATAACTTTGAGATTCCTTTTCATATGAGTACACTTACAAATGAACAAAAAGTGTTTTGATGGCCAGAAACTTTTGAGAGCCACTGTTCATTCTTTCACTCTTCTTGGAAATTTCTATATTTTTCTGCTGTTTTTTGTTTTCTTAGAAAGTACTTTTAATTAGAATAAGTTTGTTAAGCATTTCATGCAATTACTTTAAACATATTTTTAATTGTAGATATAAAATTTTTTGCATTATAAATGTAGTTATTTAAAAATCTAATCAAGAAATGAATTCTAAAAATCCCGCATCTTATAAATCATGTATTAAAAGCTAAGTTTTATCGTTTAAAAATTATATTATAAATATGACTTGACGATTATTTTCTTTTCATTTTTCCTGCTTAAAATCCGCAATATATAATGACACCCCTTCGGCTTCGTTTTTTTCTTTCGGTAGCAAAGCGTCATTTTAAAGAAAAAGAAATCACTAAACAAAGTGTTTTTAAATTTTAATTAAAAATCTGTCATACTTATAGCAATGTGATGCCAATAACTTAGAAAAAATAATAAGAGGATGATGGATGCGTTTGTGATTACTAAAATATTCATAAGTATTTATTACATGCGTTAAATATTTTGCAGCGTCAGATAACTGAAGGATTAACTTACATTTTAAATAACTTATAGGAATTATATTTTAGCATTAGATAGCATTTAAAATGTATGCAATTTTAAAACAAATCAAGCGTGATTTATTTTAATTTGTTTCATTTTTTAACAATAGACCTGTTTTTTAATTATTATTTTAAATCTTTGCAACATTTTATTTTACCACAAAAAATTATGCTATTTGAGTGAAGTATTTTTTTTTCTTAATTACAAGTAATTTTGGAGAAAACCCCCCTTAAAACCAGCTTGTTTTTGAGCTTATTACTCAATTATTTACTCATTGCAATCTGGTAAGAATATTTAGTTGAGTGTGCTTTGACAAAGCAGTTTGTGTTAGCATGCACTTGTTAATGTTAACTTACCTTTAAATTCAGTTATTGAAAATATTGCTAATTTTGATACGCAGAAGAATATGACATTTTAAAATTTATGATTGTCACTGTAAAATTCTACACACAATACGAATATAAAATTTTAGAGATGTAGTAGTGTTTTATAGCTTAGAAAAGCATATTCAAGTTTTGTAACGTTTAACCAATTTTCGCATTTTATAGTTTTTCTATACTAACAGTTTTCTATATAAAACGTATATGACTGATATGATTCAGAATGATATTGTTATGCTTTATGTTTGCCAAATTAATAAGATGCCTTATACCTTTAATACTCAATTTTAATAATTTATCATATTTGAGAACATAACTTCAGTATGCATTAATAAAAATAACATTATCACTAACATCAATTCGCACATTTTTTGTAATATTAAAATATAAGATTTAGCATAATAATAAATGCAACTAGACTGTAGAAGGCACAGCAAAATGCTGAAATGCAGTTTAAAATTTTACTTGGTGCAATTTCACTTGGTAAAATTTCACTTGGTAAAATTTCACTTGATATTCAATTTAAATTGCAAAATTGTTCAAAATAGGGCAGGAAATAAGATTCTGTTAATGAAACTGCCTTCATATTAATTTTTCAAACGATGCACCTTATGAATTTTTATACAACGTACTTATAAAAAATTTACCTGTTACAAAAAATATCTTTTTATTGTAAAATTATTTTATTCCATTTTTTATTCCAAAATTAAGTTATGCCCATTTAAAAATTTAGCATATATCATATCAAAAATATAAATTCGTTACATATTGGATCCCATCAGCGGCGTTTTTAGAGTTAGGGACTGTGCAGATATAACGTTATCATTTTTTTGGAAAATATGGACCTCCTCCATCACATCGGATATACCTTATTCCCCCCCCCCCCCGTTAAGATATCCTTATCAAAGTGTTATTTTTTGTGTTATATAAAACTAGTTACATTTATTTTTCCATACTTCATTCATTAAAATGAAGAGAATCAATAAAATATCACTTTAAAGATATTACACATATAACACTTAAAAGAAAAAGTTATTATTTAAAAGTATTGTATAATAACTTTTTTGTTACAGTATATGATACGACAATTGCGATCCTTTGTCCCTTTCCCCGGTGGGGGGGGGGGGGGTCAGATAGAAATTTTTATCAAAAAAAAGTGAGCAACAATCCTTTTATTTTATTAATTAGTAAACACAAGCTTCATTTCAAATATACTTCACATGATTTCTCGAACGGTGTTTATGCATGCATAAACATATGAATAATAGGAATGTCAAACTTAAAAAGTATTCTATATTTTGAAATTAAATTATTTTATGATAATTTAATTAATTGAATAATAACTTTGATTTTCATAAAAATAGATAACAGACTAAAAAGTGATAACATGCTTTTTTGAACTAAATACCATGTTACAAATAAAAAGAGAAAATTTTTGATTCGATGAAAAATGATATCAATATCAAAAGACAACCCACCCCCTTTCCGTAGAGATAACTCCCGATATCATATTCCGCCCCCTCCCTCCTAAAATTATAACATTATATATGCACAACCCTTTATGGAATATTCTACTTCGTTTTTACGCCCCCACCAATCAACAAAACAGCTCACTGAAAATCCAACCATCAGGTAGCTGTTGTGTTTGTATGACGGCCGTTGACTCTTCCACAGTCCAGAAAAAGTTTTTTGCATTTCCTGAAGAAGGGAGTTTCTATAGTTATGCCACTTCTGAAGAAAGAGAGCGATAAAAATATTAAAAATTTAAATTTATTTGGAAATATTAGAAATGTAAAGGGGACCTATTTAAATGTTTAAATTTGTAAAACAAACAAATTTATAATAAATAATATGACACGTTTCTGTAGTGTTAATCTTCAAATATGGTTATTTTCATAATTAAATATCTTATAAAATAATTTACTTATTTAGTGCTCTATCTGGATTTGTTTTGCAAATAACAAGTTCTAGATAAATCAATATCAGTAAAGAAAATATTCCCCGATGTGATATATTTAATTAATTTGTTATTATTTTTTATGTCTTTACCCCTTATCATATTTGTCTCAATTAAACAGAGCATCATTCAACCACACTGATAAAATTTAAATATAGATTTTGGAATTCCTTATTTTTTAGTTTAACTGTATAAAGTAAACATCAGTTTAATCAACTTTTGCAATTTGAATATATTAGTAATTTTTTATTTGTTTCTTATAGTTTATTGTAGATTATTTTATTTATTTATGGTACTGTACTGCATAAATTATTTCATTACTCTCAATTTTATTTGAATATCTTTCTATTTACTTAACAAAACCATAACAAATTCCCTCATATATCCAGAGAATAGGGATACAACATGAAGCGCCCCCTAGTGTGACATAAGGATGTCAAATAGTTCAATTTGTAGTTGAGTCTCTGGTAATTTATTGTCTTTGTGTTTTGGGCGCCCACGTTTTTCGTAACTTGCTCGAAGCCATCAAGTGTTCCAAGATAATCTAATTTATTAGACATGTCACTGCACTCACCAATATTTTTTTATTTGCAATTTTTGGTGAAGAAGTAGCAATTCTTTCTTTTACACTTTTTATGCATGTTAAAAATATCAGACAAAAAAAAAAATGCAAAAGAAATCCTGAAAAAGTTTGCCAAATATTTCTTAACACGCTTCCTGGAATAAAATAAAAATAGAAAAGAAGCAAAAGCTGTGTTTTTTTTTCTACTAACGCATATTTAAATAATATTCTGAATGCATACGTGGTAATATTTAAAATAATATCTTTTATACACTGAATGATTTCATTACCTTTACGGTACTTTTCTTGTTTTTATTTTACGCACGATGCATCGTACTTTTCTACAAGAATGCTTTTTTTATGTTTTTTTATTTAAGGCTTTCTGCGTCAAAACCTTTTATGTAAATCAGTCATTAGATGTATTTTTTCCATCTTTTATTCAAGGATCAAAGCAAACTAGGAGTAAAATTAAATTAGTTTAATGCCACTGACTGAATTCTTAATTAATATGCTTCAACAACTTTCTATACAATTAGTTTTAACATCAAATGTACGGATATCAAAAAACATTGTTCTTTCAGTAAAAGTATTAAGGAAGAAAATATTTTTATTTAAAAAATAAATGAGTAATATGTTTGCCATAGTTTGTCTACATATTATATTTTATGATACAGAACTAGTAGTAAACATTATTGGTTATATTGCGCCAAATTTGCATTAATCGTAAATACTTTCGATAAAATATCAATAGGGATTATATATTATTTCAACAGTTAAAATATTAGTAAGAAAAATACAATATTACCAAAATACCGGATTTATATTGGATATATTGACAATAGAATCCCTACATGCCACATGCACTACCATGCGCTACAAAGCACTATAATGCATGTCCCTTGTCGCAAACATTATTGTTTATATTGGGCCAATATTGAATTCATCGGCATTACTTTCAATAAAATATCAATTATGAATAAATATTGGGTTTACAATTGTAATATTTGTTAGAAAATTGCTATGTAACTGAAATATTAGATTTATATTAGATACAATGACGATAGAATGAAAAATAATTTTGGTCTTTATTGATTCTATTTTGAAAATTACAAACTCTGCCATATTAGCGCAATATTTCGTGCCAATATTTATAAAAAAGTTCCCATATTTTAGATCAATATTATTTTGGTACTATGAAAGAAATACCCTACTTTGATAAAATCTAATGAATAAACTGGAGCCAAATTCTTTAGACTAAAGTTAACAGTTCAACTAAACATCAACTTTTACAAAGAAGTGTTGTAAAAACTGGTACAAAAACCAAATTTTAAGCTAACAAGGTTGCTTCTATCTGCATAGATGTATTTACATTCTCTTTCATTTGAAAGAGATAAGGGAGATGAAGGGATATATTTATTTCTTGCTTTCAAAACTATAACATCCGAAAATTATGCATGGTTTCCTAATGTGTTCTTCACTGTATAACTTTATAAAGTAGTCTCAGCTGAAAAATGCTTCAAAATTCTCAATCTGATTTCAGTGTGAGATAATATATTAATATACATTGTGTTTCCAAAAATTTTTTTACAATAAAAGAGGGGTGATAGTACACATCAAGACAAACAATATTAAATAGGAGACCAAGGGTCCCAAACGTTTTCCAAAGGAGACAGCCGCCATTAAAGTTTAGGGACCAGAATTTCAAATAAACATTAAAAAACGGAAAAATCGGTCGATTGATTTGAGGTTTTCACTAAAATTATTCTTTATGTTGGTATTTTCTTGAAATTAAATTATAATTTTCAAAAAATGCCGATAGAGGGCCCTTTAGACTTTGGAGTAACAAACAACTATTTTTTGCCGGTATTTTTTGCATCTCATTAAATGTTTTCGTAAGCTTAGACTCAAACTTAAATTTTGAGCTCAAAATCTGAAAGTGGGAGTGGTTAAGTAGAACAAACTGAACTGTGTTCAGAGGGTTCAAATTTCAAATGATTATAAAAAACGGAAAAATTGGTTCATTGACTTGCGGTTTTCACTAAAACTTTTCTTTATATCGGTATTTTCTTAAAAATAAATTATAAAGATAAATTTCAAAAAATGCTGGTAGAGGGCGCTTTAGACAGGGCGCTTTAGACTTTGGAGTAACGAACAACTATTTTTGCCGTTATTTTTTGCATCTCATTAAATGTTTTCGGAAGCTTAGACTTAAACTTAAGTTTTGAGCTCTAAATCTGAATAGTAGGGAGTAGCTAAGTAGCACAAGCTGAACTGTGTTTAAGGGGGGGGGGGGGTGTCAAATTTAAAATAATTATAGAAAATGGAAAAATTTGTCGATTTGTTTGCGGTTTAAAATAAAACTATTCTTTAAGTCAGTATCTTCTTGAAAATAAATTTTAAAGATAAATTTAAAAAAATTCCATTAGAAGGCGCCTTAAACTTCAGAGTAACTAACAATTAATTTTAACCATTATTTTTTTTCTAATTAAATGCTTGCCAAAACTTATTAAATGTTTTCGGAAGCTTAGATTTAAACTTAAATTTTGAGCTCAAAATCTGAATAATTAGGAGTAGTTAAGCAGCGCAAATTGAAGTGTCTTCAGGAGTTGAAATTTAACACCCCCCCCCCCTCCTTGAACACAATTCAATTTTTCGCTACTTAAACACTCCCAACGATTCAGAATTTGAGCCTAGAATTTAAGTTTATGCATTTGAAATCATTTAATGAGATAAAAAAATAACAGTTAAAAATAGTTGTACGCTACTCCAAAGTCTAAGGCGTCCTCTATCGGCATTTTTTTCGGAATTTTTATCATTTATTTTTAAGAAAATACCGACATAAAGAATAGTTTTAGTGAAAACCGCAAATCAATGAACCAATTTTTCCGTTTTTCATAATCATTTGAAATTTAAACCCTCTGAACACAGTTCAGTTTGTGCTACTTAACCACTCCCACTTTCAAATTTTGAGATCAAAATTTAAGTTTGAGTCTAAGTTTACGAAAGCATTTAATGAGATGCAAAAAATACCGGCAAAAAATAGTTGTTCGTTACTCCAAAGTCTAAAGCGCCCTCTATCGGCATTTTTGAAATTTATCTTTATAATTTAATTTCAAGAAAATGCCGACATAAAGAATAATTTTAGTGAAAACCGCAAATCAATCGACCGATTTTTCCGTTTTTTATGTTTATTTGAAATTTTGGTCCCTAAATTTTAATGGCGGCTATCTCCTTTGGAAAACGTTTGGGACTCTTGGTCTCCTATTTAATATTGTTTGTCTTGATGGTTTGTCTATCACCCCTCTTTTATTGTAAAAAAAAATTGGAAACACCCTGTATATGTTAATAATTTCAATAGATTTTTTATCGACAATATAAGGTAAATTTTTTTGTAAAGAGATCGGCACATAGTTATTAAAAAAGAGCTTGATAACAGACAGTGTGACATAAAGGAAAATAACTAAAATAACATGTCATTCTAAAACATGAAATTTGAAACTTAATATAGTGGACTGCATCATTTAAAAAATTTTCTAATTTGATAGCTAAAGAAAAACAATTTTTTCTCCAGGAACTAGAATTTTATTACATGACGTTTGCTGCACAATCAATCCATAAAAGGTTAAATTTCTAAAGTTGTTCCTAAATTGTTTGGTCATTTATAATAAGAAAATAGTTTTGTGTGTTTTTCTCTGTCGATGTTATTCTGGAGAGAACGCTGCCCACAGAGCTACAAAATGTGGTAGCAATTTACCTCTATATATGGAGTTATGCATTAACGATGCCCAATTTTGAATTCTCTGAATATATTTTTTAATTTTTTTGCGATTTTCATAATATTTTAACACTTTGTACCGATTTTTCCACAGCAGTTAAACGAATACGGTTTCATTCTTTTAACCCAATGTAGAAAATTTTATCCTCTTGTCAATAATTTTTATTTGAAATTCTTGAAGAAATATTGGAATCATTTTTACACATTTTACATTTTCTTATATTTTGAGATAATTTTTTCATATTATTAAAAGGAATTTGATTTTAAACTTTTGTCTCACATTGCAAGTCTATCTGTCACATTGTAAGTCAATTTCTGAATTTTCTGGGATTTTTATTAAAATTTTTGTTGGCAGTGTTAGAGATTTTCATTCTCTAACATTCAAAACATTTATGCTATTCATGCACATGCTTTTTAAAATTCTTATTTCCTAAAAAATGCTAAAATATTTACTTAATAAAATTGGTTTATTATAAACGAACGTAAAACAATTTAATTAAACAGTTTAAAACACGTAAAAATATCATTAAACGTGTAACAATTTTTTTTAACATCTGCATCAGCAACCTAAATAAGCGTAAATTTACGAGAGATGACATAATTTCAATTTGCTATTGAGGAATATGTGTAACGAATAATCAACTAAGGAAGGGGGTATCTGAGTGAGAATTAAAATGCCATATTCAGCTGAAACCGTACTAGCTTCATTGAGTGTGAAATTTGTATTATTTTATACAATAACCATATTTAATTGGAGTCGTAGTTTACTAGATCAATGAAATATCCATTTAATGGGGTTAATTTAGCGTTAATTAAAATAAATAAA
This sequence comes from Maratus speculifer, assembly GCA_964019185.1. NCBI lineage: Eukaryota > Metazoa > Arthropoda > Arachnida > Araneae > Salticidae > Maratus > Maratus speculifer. The sequence goes on from OZ025299.1 coordinate 185,043,324, forward strand.
GCAAAATTAAGGTCTTTAACTTGCAGTTAAATATGCCATTGGTGTAACAATGAATACCCACTTAGATGTTTAATTATTATTTAACACATACTTTTAACTTGTGTCATCTCCCATTAATTCACGTTTATTTACATTATTCATTAGGAATTTTAAACAAGTTCGAAACATTTAATGTTTTTTAAAGACTTTTATGTGTTTTCAAACGCTTTAATTAAATTATCAGTATTTATGTATTTGTTTTTAATTATGTATAGACTTAATATTTTTTTCAAATTTAATGGATTTAGATTTTTCTAAAACGTAAATTTAGAAAAAATAAATTACATGATTTTTAAATATTTCAATATCACTGGAAAGTCCTGTTCTTCCTATGTTATAAATCTACTTATTTTTTCAGTTAAAAAATATTATTTAATAACGGAATTTACATGGATGCTACTGACATTTTAAAAAAGCTTATCATTTAAATTGATTGCAAATGCGCATTTAATTCTAATATCGTATAAATTTCATCACTTATTCTTCCTCTTACGGAATTTTCAACTTACAACTTTTGAAAAGGGCCATTCAAAAATTCTGATCTGATAATTCTATATCCTAAACTTCCGTTATTTTCTACTTGGAGAACTGAAATCTGGGATGAGTCGGATTAAACTTTGCCTGCACATCTTCTTTCTCAACAATGAATTACTTACTGCAGGAAAATGAACATGCTTAGTACGTTTTGGATATTCTAAATGAACGAATACTTTATGAAATTATCTATATGGGAAACGTTTCTCATATTTAAATGGTATTATTTGGAAATATTTTTAATAAAAATACAGGGTGCCTCATACATCAATTATTCAGATGATAATGTTAACTTATAAACATATATAGTTGATGTTATAGTGAAGGATATATACTTCCAAGATTAACAGCATTTACAATGACATAAACTTGAAATCCCGGATGATTCGGATTAAACTTTGCCTGTACATCTTCTTTCTCAACAATGAATTAGTTACTGCAGAAAAATGAACATGCCTAGTAAGTTTTCTGTATTCTAAATGAAAGAATACTTTGCAAAATTAATATCTAGGAAACGTTTCTCATATTTAAATGGTATTATTTGAAAACATATTTAATAAAAATACAAGGTACCGCATATATCATTTATTAAGTTGGTAATTCTGACCTATAAACATATATCGTTGATGTTATACTTATTGTGAGGGATGTATACTTCCACGATTAACAGCGTTTTACAATGACATAAACTTGAAAACTGTGATGATTCAGATTAAACTTTGCCTATACATCTTCTTTCTCAACAATGAATTACTTACTGCAGGAAAATGAACATGCTTAATAAGTTTTGGGTTTCCTAACATGCTTAGTACATTTTGGATACTCTAAATGAACGAATACTTTGCTAAATTAATATATGGGAAACGTTTCTCGTATTTAAACGTATTATTTGGAAACATATTTAATAAATGTACAATGTACCGCATATATCATTTAATAAGTTGTTAATACTGACCTATAAACATATATGGTTGATGTTATAGTGAGGGATGTATACTTCCACGATTAACAGCGTTTAAAATGACATAAAAATTTCGTTTTTCAAGATGTTTCGGAAAAAATGGCATCTAAAATTTAAGGCTCCGTTTCTACATTGGTAATATTCCTTTCAAAAAATCTTAGCTTGTATAATAAGTTATATAACAATACATCTATATATCAGGCACTATATGTTAAAAAAAAACAGATAAAAATAAACTATAAAAAAGATAGATGTTTATTTCACAACGAAAATTTACTATAATCAAAAATAAAAATATTTGATAACAGCTTTCAAGTCATCCAATATTCCGAAAAGAGTTCCTTTATCCTATAAACACCAGAAAATAATTTATTTTCTAAATTTAAAGAAATCTTTATAAAAATAAATTTTTATATTCTTCCCTTAATTTTTGGAAATGTTTTCAAATAACTTTTACGAAGCAATATTAAGTTCTCTTTTAGACGTCAACTAAACATATTCAGCAGCATAACTAAAACTGTATGTGCAATTGCAACACAGAAACGCTAATTTTAATTTTAATGTTAATGATGCAAATTCTACAAGTTATTTCAGTTAAACATATTTGTTCAATATGAAAAAAATTACTTGAGACCTCATAGAATAAGAAAAAGTCAATTTTCTGGATAGAAAAAACTGATTTAGACACTCTAAAAGCAACTCTAAAACTTTTTCAAAAACTACGGGCAGCTAATAAAAATTCCTTTTTATAAATACTTTTGTAAGTTTTCTTAAGATAAAGGAACACTTTTCAGAAATTTGATTGACTCTGAAGAGGTTAGTATATATTTTTGATTGCAATTATAGTACATTTTCGTAAAGTAAGAAACATATATGTATCTTAAAACATTATTTTTAAGCATTCATATGCATGAAAAAATTAGTATAAAATTGATTTATATAAATGTGTATCAAATCCGAAATAAAAGAATATCACGAAGTGTCGTAAAATATTTATTTTTTTCCATTGCGTTTTTTTCTATTTTCTCTTTAAATTAATTGCAATTTAACGCAAACAATTTATATATTCAATAGTTTATTAATTTTAACTTTACCCTCTTTTTTTAAAATGAAGCATTAAATGTACACCTATATTTATATATTTAAAAGTGTGCGCGTATTCAAAAGTTGTTTTCTATAAATGTATATAAAATCCCAAGCAAAAGGGTATCACAGAATCTCACAAATTATTATTATTATTTAATTTGTAAATTGCGTTCTATATAATTTCGCTTGAAACTTGTTAAAGTATTAAAGAAAATAGCTGAATTCTTGAATATTTTAATTATTTTATTTTGCCTCCATATTTCTGAAGATAAAGCATTAAAAGAATGGCATCATAAATTTTTCTATTAGTTTATTTAAAGAAGCCAAAACATGACAAATACACAATAAGTCCACATTAATGTTTTCACAAAACAGTTTTATGCTTTCCTAATTCTTTATTTAATCTTTGCATTTTAATGGCAGTAATTTTGCTTATAGAATAATTTTAAATATATTTCCGCTTCATAGACCAGTTCGCCTATGTAATTATTTTAATCTAATATAAATTAGTGATTCAATTTTTGTTAAAATTAAAACATTTAAAACAGTACGGATATGATCATGAATTGGAGATAAGCAATGACAGTTGAAATAAGTGGAAAATAAAATAATGATGCAATAAATAGCCAAAAAAATAAATGTCAGTTACATTTCTAATAAATTAAATGTTCTTTCTGATTTTAACAATATTTTAAAATTATGTGTAATTATTTTTTTATGTGAATACGTAACCTAGATAGTATTTTTTATTAATTTTACATTATTGATTCACAAAAAATATAGATAACATTTTTATCATAAAAAGCAAGGTACCTCTAAGCTTTATTGCCTCTTTCCTTTTAAAAATAAATTATTCTTTCATAGTAAAAGAAATGGTGACTTAGAGTCATTAACTGTGTGAAAAAACTTGAAAAGAGCAGAAAATTCTTGTTAGACAACAAAATCATTTATAACTGTGTGACAGTTAAGAAAAAGAAAAAATAAAATGAAATAAAAGTATTAAAAGTTTTTTTTTTTTTTTTTTTTTTTTTTTCCGACACGTTTTATATAAATCATGATTATCTCATAATATTTTATTTGTGCCTTAAAAAATATCTCAATGTTATTTTCCGTCTTTACAAAAATAAAATAACGTTCTTTTTAAATATATATATACATACATACATAATGAACATTTAATTAAAAAAAGAAAAGAGATCACTTGAATTGACTGTATTCAGCTTACAGCCTATTTAGGCTAATTGTATATTATACTCTTACTTATGTCTATTATTCATAAAACTAAATTCTTTCTTTGAGCAAAACGGTAAATAATCAGCGAAGGATGATTTATTTTGCCTTTTTATCTTTTCAGCTTTCTGGGCGCTGAAGGAGTGGGGATGGGGATTTTTCAGTTCAGAAATATTTCTATATTTATATTGAAAGAACATCATATTTCTTTATTTTATAATTTTACAAAATACTAAGAAAGCAATTTAAAATAAAAGATTTGAGTGGGTGCATAAATATTGCACAAAATCCCTGAAATTCAAATTTAAATAATCCTTCTAAATTCTTCAATACTTCTAAAATCCTTCAAAAATTTATTATACAATTATGTAAATATTTTAATTTAGTTTAAAAAATTTACGTAAAATGCTTTTGAATGTAAAATTTTCATGAATTCGGTCGATAAAGGGTTAAATTATTTTATATTTAATTCAAAAATCTAATACTTTAAATTTTCGTTCCGCATTTAAAAAAGTAAAATAACGGAGAAATGTTTCATATTGTTGATGACCAATATACATAAATGTTAAAAGAAGTAAGAAAAATCATGCGCTAAGCATAGATTATGAAAAATTTCCAAAACTTCGGTATTTATGGAAATAAGGTGTTACCGCCTAGAGTCAAATTGTAATTCCAATACTTTTGAACAGCCATGTATTTTATCTGGCTGCTGATACATATACTATTTAACCAGGAAATCTGCAAGAAAACGCATAACTAGTTGAAATTTCTCTTTCAGCAATTTATATTGATAGATGGAAAGATACTTGAATGTTATTATTCAGCCCTGTATTTTTCATAATACTTTTATTACACACCAGTATTTTTCTAAAATATAGTTCAAACAAAAACACCCTTAAAACTGCTTAAATAACATTTCCATAAAGTATCATCCATAAGTGACCCTGCATCTAATTCTTTGCGTGTCTTTGTATATCATTTTATATATATTCTATTAACATTTCTTAGTAAACTAAAAGCAGTTCAACGTAAAAGGCATAAACTATTTAAAAACTGCCTTTAAATAAATAACGCTCATATTCAGTAACCTTTACGAGCTCGTTTGTGTAACCCTGTATATCAACAAAAACATTTATCCACATCATCTACTATTTATAGATTTGGTGAAACTTAAAAGCGCATATTATAATTAAAAATGCATTTCATCCATCCATCAGCCATTATCAATAATATTCAGATAGAATATACTATTTGAAATCTATTGTATGCCCCTGTAAATGCTATGCGCTTCATATCATGCATGAAATATTAAGCCTCAGTGGCGTATTTAAATTTTATTATCAATGAAATCTCTTAACATAATTAAAATATGTCGAAAACAATTCCCCACTTTATTATTCTGTAATGGACTTTTTTTGTGTGGCCCTCTAAATGGATAAGAACTATTATTTTCACTGCATAGTTTACAGAATGCATATTTTAGTGCACTTCGCAAATGCATATAAATTTGAACATGTATGACAGGGTGTAACACCTTTAAAATTCAATTGAACGATTTTTTTTTCCATAGACCATAATGTAACGGAAAACTTTTGACCATCCCTGTAAATAAAATAATCATGGTACAAACTACTTTCAATAGGGTTCGTGCCAGGGTAAAAGTCAATAACATCCAAAAATTTCATGGCAATCCGATCATATTTACGAGAGTTAGATTGAGAACAGACGGTCAGACGGTCAGACGCCCAGACAAACCGAAAACATGAACACTTTTGAACTTTGTTGGAAAATGTTAAAAAGATTTCAGACCAATTCTCTGCTCGATTTTTTAAAACACATAATAACAGAATAAATGATATAAAATGTATTAAAATCTGTTCTGCGACATTTTTGCAAGTACCTGTTGAATAAATCATAATAATCTCATATTATTTTATGTAATTTCAACGAATATCATACTATTACCAGACTTGTATAAAACCAAAAACTTTCTGCGCACACAATATTGGGTCAAGTACTTTGAAGTAAATTAATGTTTAATAAAATTACACCTTATATTACGAATTTTGTTATTATAACACAATTCATGGGTGTAATTCGCGTTTTTTGCACAATTTATGGACGTAATTCACGTTTTTTTATGCGATTCATGAACATAATTAGCATTTTTTATGCGATTTATGGACGCAATTCGCTTTTTTCTGCGATTCATGGACTAATTTGCATTTTTAAGGGACCAGTCGACGAAATTTGCGTTTTTTGAGCGATCTGTCGACAAAGTTTGCGTTTTTCAAGTGACCGGTCGAAGAAATTTGCGTTTTTTGAGTGATATGTCGACGAAATTTGCATTTTTTGAATGATTCATGAATGTAATTCGTGTTTTTATGCAATTCATGGATGTAATTTACATTTTTTTAGCTTTCTGTCGACGAAATTTGCGTTTTTTGAGCGATTTATGGACATAATTGGCTTTTTGAGCGATTTATGAACGTAATTCCCATTTTATATGCAATTCATGGATGTAATTCGTGTTTTATTACGCAATTCATGAACGTAATTCATATTTTTGGAGCAATCCATACACGTAATTTGTGTTTTTTATGCGATTCCTGAACGTAATTCGCGTTTTTTATGCGATTTATGGACATAATTTGCTTTTTTATGCGATTCAGGAACGTAATTTGCATTTTTTGAGTTATTCATCAACGCTATTCGTGTTTCTTACACGATTTATGGACGTAATTCGCTATTTTTATGCAATTCATGGACGTAATTTGCATGTTTTTTTAACTTTTTCTAGACAAAATTCACGTTTTTTGACAGACTTATGGACATAATTCGCTTTCTTTGAGCAATTTGTCTACATAATTCGCGTTTTTTATGCGATTTATGAATGTAATTGGTGTTTTTTACGCGATTCATGGACGTAATTAGTGTTTTTTAGCGGTTCATGGACCTAGTTAGTGTTTTTTTAGCGATTCATGGGCGTAATTCGAGTTTTTGAGAAAATTCATGAACGTAACTCGTGTTTTTTGAGCAATTCATAGATATAAATGCGTATTTTAGCAATTCATGAGCAAAATGTGCACTTTTTAAGCATATCATGTACGAAATTTGCGCTTTTTATGCCAATCATGGATGGAATGTACGTTTTTAGCGTGGTCTTTAGGCAAAATTCGCGTTTTTTTTACGCTATCTTTGGACGAAATTTGTTTTTCACGTGATTCTTTGTCAAAATGTTCGTTTTTTTACACGATTCTTGGTTTCAATTCACGTTTTTTACGCGATTCTTTTATGAAATTTGAAATTTTTTTCGCGATCTTTTGACGAAACAGTTTATAACGTTTTGCGCTAACAGTAAATAGTAAATAATTTGTACATAAATTTGAGGGAATATTTTTATTTTTTTTGGTACTAAAAAAAGTTACAAAAATAAAAATTGTTTATTTTCTAAAATTTTCTGCAAAGTTCATAAAACTTTCTGCGCACGGTGTGCGCGCGTGCATCTATATTATGCAACTCTGACTATTACGTACTGTTTTCAGAAATTAAAATCGCCTTTTTTATAAAAACTATGACCAACTGACACACAAAATAAATAAATAAATAAAAAATACTCCATCTCTTTTCTAGATGTTCTATTAAAATAAAGAAAGAAAATAAGGGAAAATACTCAAAGCAAAAAAAAGAAAAAAATCCTGTACTCTCCCTTATCAATTTTTTGAATACCCCCTCATTCTGTAGGGGGTCATCGAATTGAATGTCTGGAGGGGATGACAAATTCGAGTGTCCTGAAACATTTCATGGGTTTTCAAAGTGAATCTCGTCGTTTAGAACAGAACCAACAGGCAATATGAAATTGAAAGCTTTCTGTTTTACTCAACCGAGGTTGAAAGGCATTTCATAAATCCTTTGATATATGGAAACGTTCGGCCTTTCGCATCGGACTATTTTTTGAACATTTTTCAAGGAAGAAAAGTAATAAAGTAATTTTCTAAGAAAAAAGTAAAGTAACAGGAGAATAATTTTGATAAATGACATATTCAAAATATAATAGTAATTTTTTTGTTCATTCTATGACAGAAAAAAAATAAAATTAGGGTGAATTGACATAATTTGCTTTATATTTTTTCTGTGGAAAAAAAAAAACTGGGCGAAATGTAAAAACTAGCTTGCAGTTGTCCGTGTTTATTTTTTATATTTTCCCTAGTAAAGAGAACTTTAAGGCAAATATCAATTCCTCTTTGTCGCATATGTATGTTTCAGAAGGGGATCTGTTGTTGAATCCTTGAAATATTTGTCATGAATTTATTCTATTTTTTGAATGCATAAGCGACGGATTTGATCACTTTTCTAAGAAAAACAAATGCACAATTCTCTACTGAAAACTCCCATTAGACTGTAATCTTGTGACAATAAATGTTCGATGGAAAATATGTTGAATAATTTAGATCAATAATTTACATTACTAATGTAAATTAGTACATTAATAAGTAACGTTAATAATATATTAATAGAATATTTACGACAAAAATTACATAATTCGTTATACTTGTAAATCATTAAATTTTAATTTTTAGGTCTTGACTGTTTTAAATTTGCGCAAAGTGAAAACATGAATATTTCCACATTAACTATTTGTTGTCAGTGAACTTAATAATTTCACATGCGATTTAGTACAGAAACAATTATGTATTGCACCATTATTACTTTAATTTTTATTTATTTTTTGTTCTATTTATTCTACGGAAAAAAAGCATTTTATACTTTATGAATTTTACTGTATAAAAAAGCTTGAGTTTTAATTCTTTTGTTGTTAATTTATGTTTATAGCTGGAGTGAGAGACATCACGTAATTTTCAGAAATAAAAAGATAATCCTTTCTGCTGTGCATTTTCTTTAGTAATTTATTTTTATTTATTCTTATTAGAAATAATATTTATTGGTCTTTTAAATATAAATTTCTGGAGCGGAAATATAGATAAAATTTTTATTACCTGTTATTTGTTTCAATATTTTAATTTCAGAAATCACACATAATTTGTTTATGTTCTTGTTATAATAATCCTCTAATTGCCATGACACATTACGTTCTAGAAATTCCATATTTAAGAGGCTCTTAATGCATACTAGAAAATTTCAATAATAAATTTTGCTTTCTTTAGCAATGTATCGTCTGTAATAAAATAAAGTAAAAAATAGTGTTTTAAATTTCTGGTATGAAATTTGAAATATCCGAATTAAAATATCCTCTAGATGAGAAACAGCGGTGGTAACATATACACCGCTACCTTAGTCGTTGTAAGGTAAAGCAATCGCAAAATAACGTTAGCATTTTTTAGAACCATTTTTAGAAGCATTTTTCATTTATTGAAATGACAATGCAAGTAAGCTTAAACTATAAATAAAATAAAATAAAAATTTATTAAAATTTCGGTAGTTTGAACTAGTAGATATATGTAGGGTCTTTACCATATGTGATGTAAAATGAAAAATAAAACGTGACGGATACATGTTTCCAGATACCTATTTATCAAAAGACTCCTATGAAAAAAACTGTATGTGTAGGTATATTTTCGTTTCAATTGGTATTATTTAAAATACGAACAATGAACGCATGTTTACTACACATAACACTAATGTTCACTATTTTAATTTAAAGCTTACTAAAAATTTGCACGAATATTTTCTGCTTTACATGCAACTTAGCATATGATTCCCTTTTGCATCATTCCTACTTTAGTCAAAATTTTCTTCAACTGCAAGCTAAATTTAGATGATTATAAATATAAAAGGAAACAGAGCACAGAACGAATTCTTATTATTTATACATTTATACGATCAATTACTGCAACATTTACAGCATCTACTTAAAAGCATATTGTTAGCAACTTTAAAAGAATAGATTGTTTCTGCATGTCACGAATCATTTGGGAACAGACAAGTGTCATATGGATTTGCGAGAGAGGGAGGAAATACCAAGCTTCAAAATAGTTCCGGTTTTAGGTATAAAGGTATAAGTATTAAAGTACAAAGGAAGTGCGTCACTGAGTTCACGCATTGCGATTCCATTACTTCCGTTTCATACCGGAACTACTAACTCTTTCGTCTATCGAAAGAATCAAATGACAGTTTTACAATGAAACAGCAAGCAGCGAATGAGGAGATTGATATTTATCGCTTTGGAATTGAGTTAGGGGATGAGGGGAATTTTTGTAAAACTTTCAAAGAGATTCATAAGAAATATTCAATCTCTCTCCATGTACTCACAAATAATAAAACATGTGGTTTTGACAGGTATTTCATTGCGAAATGAGAACTTAATTTTAAATGGATAAAACAATTTTCAAATAAGCAAAAGACAAATAAATTTGAGGGAAAAAAAATTCTACACTGCATAAAATAACTGTTGATTTTACAGTGTAATACTAGCAGCCTGTTTAAAACTGTAAAATTTACGGTGATAAAAAGTATAATTAGCAACTAATATACAATTAAGCAGAAATATACTGTTGATTGCGTTTGAATGATGGTATATTACTGCATATTTTACAGTTATAAACTGACGCTCCTGAAGACAGTATTGTATTGTAAAATCAACAATTATTTTTTTCAGTGTAACAATTAAAACTCGACAAAAACCTCAATGAAGAGGCATGCATGTACACATGGATTGTCTTCAAATTTTGAGTTTTTTGGTTATTAAATAAACCCCATTTCAATTCAATTTTGAAATTTTATGACATATCATCCTTTTGTATTGCCGTATAATTCCCACTTAGTTTCAGACAGTGGTACCTAAACTTTCATCCTAAATGTCGCTTATCAGTACTGTTTCGAATAGTAAGCATCGCTTTACATAATTTTAATTTGCCATTAAATTGCGTAAAATATACTATTCGGAATTTCGCTAGTTTTGCTTCCCATGAATTACATCTTGAACATCCTATTCTGTGGAAAATTTTGTGAATTCCGCTGGGACACAAATCAATAAATTATCTGGCGATTGCTTTTTGACTAAAATTTAAAATTTGAATAAAAAATAGTTGTTTTCTAGCAAGTACCCCCCCTTGACATTATTCATACAGGGTATTTAAGAAGGGTAATAAAGTTAATCACAGGTTCATAGGATGCCAGCCTGCTATATTTTAATAGCTAGTATATAATGATTTTAGTAGATAATTGCAATAAAAATTTGGAGTTAATTGAACTAGATTTTGGTTTTAAAGCTTACGATAAAATAAAATGATTTAGTAATACTTTATCTAATATTTAAAATATTGACATACAAAATTTTAAATACTCATTGTTCATAATTTTCACTTGAATTTTTAGAAAAGTATTGTAGTTAGCACCAGTATATTTAGCAGCATTATTCATCAATCGTGTATATTTTTCAAAGAAAATTTTATTTTGGAAAGCAAACAACTTTTGCATTCTTAAGATGATAATCATTATTCGATTAGTTTTCAATGAAAGTTCTCTGAGGTAAATTCATGACATTTATTGCTTGCAGTGAAACACAATATTTAAAATCACAATGTCTGAATTTCAGTAGTTGTCGAAATCAATGTAGTGATGTTTCCCTAATTTTCTCATCAAAAAAAGAATTCGAATGCATAAAATGATGGTTTGTGAATACCCTGGTTAAATTAGAGTTTTCATAATTGTTAAGATATTTCTGAATCAACCCATTTTATTTTTTCATAAATGTATAGGTTTCACAAAAAAATAATTGCAAGTGGCGAAAATACTCATTATATATTACGAAATAGCTTCACTTAAAGATGCCAACTGCTTTCATATTTTAGTACCAATAAGCATGTAGAAAAATTTCGTTTTATATAATTTTTTTAGAAATCTGCTGCTAAACAAGCAGAAGATTTCTCTATGGATTTAATGGGGATGAAAAATCTTAAAGCTTGCAGCTATCTCTACTTCATTTTCGTCAAAATCATTATCTTAAATTTATTTTCCATTTCATGTCACTGCAGGCTTTTCATATTTATGTCGTCTTTGAATTTTACGAACGGATATTTAATAAGTTAAAAAGCCTTTTTTCAGATCTTCATGGAGCAGTTTTAGCTAAATATTTTTATATTTATGTTTGTATATTTGAGATTTATAAATTAATGTATTGAACTGTGATGTCAAATTTTTATCTTGGTCGTACTAAAAAAAAGCTTGCTTTAAATTCCTGCATTTGAAACATATACAAATTTCTCTCACTTGGAGTTTTATTGTTATAGTTATGTTCACACAAAATATTTATTCAGTTTACTTTACAAAAACTATACATTACATGCACACTCTTCCCTGTAAAATAGGAACAATACTTTCTGAAAGCTCTTAAATGTCTAATGTGCATATTCTATCAACTGGTTAGGAGAATTATAAGGCGCAGTCGAATGCATCCGAAATTCTGCATTAAAATCTCTTAAACACAAGGCACCACCAGATCTAATCGGTATTGAGTAAAGCGACATGAAATCCAGTCTAATGAGGAACTAATGAGTTCTATTCCCCATGATTGCTCTCTTGCTTTCATTCTCATCAGGTATTCTCCGCAATGATTTGCGCAATTCTTGGTTGAGAGGAAAAATTCTTCAACTGGTTCAATGCTGCCTGGAAAAGAGATGGCAGAGGGGGAATTAGGATTAGAAAAGAATAGGTAGGGATCAGGTGCACTTGGGCAACATTTACTATAACAAAGAATGAAATGTATCTGATTGGTAAGAATTTTCGGCAAATAGCTTTTGAGATCATTATTTCTGAGGTTAGATAGTAAATTTTACTTATTTATCTTAACAACAGGATTAGAAAGCACATGGATGTGAATTTGTGTGTACTGTAATTTAGTAACATAATTTAGCAATATTTATGAATATCTTTAAATAACAACATAATGTCTGAAATTTATCTAAAGAAATGAGTTTATGAATGTTTATTTAGAAATTTTGCTTTACTTCTATTGGTTGTGTTATGTTTTGTGATTTGTTTAAGATATTGTAGCTGTATTTTTATTCGACAAATAAATAAAATGTGGGATTTCTAATTCTTTCCAATAATGCACCCAGTTTGCTGCTGAGAGTGATATAGGCCAAATATAACAGAAAGAAGAAAAATAACAAAAAAAATTTAAGTTTTAATATTTAATATTTAAGCTTTATATAATTCATATATGATTAAAACATCTAACAGCCGCAAAATAAACTAATAAACCTAAATTTTAGATGAATAATTATGATAAGTAAAGGCTGAGTTGTGACCAGGTGCACTTGAGCAACATTTACTGCAACAAAGAATTAAATCTATCTGATTGGTAAGATTTTTCGTCAAATAGCTTTTGAGATCATCATTCCTGAGGTTAGATAGAAAATTGTATTTATTTATTTTAACAACAGGACTAGAAAGCACATGGATGTGAAGTTGTGTATACTGTAATTTAGCAACATAATTTATCAATATTTCTGAATAATAATATAACTTAGGACTATCTTTGAGTAATAACATAATGCCTGAAATTTATCTAAACGTGTGCATTTATGAATGTTTATTTAAGAAATTTTGTTTTATATCTATTGGTTGTGTTATGTTTTGTGAATAGTTTAAGATATTTTTGGTGCATTATTTTTCGACGAAAAAATTAAATTCATGATTTCCTGTTCTATGGAATAATGCATTCAGTTTATTGCTGAGAGTGATATAGATAAAATATATCAGAAATAAGAAGAACAACAGAAGTTTTAATATTTAAGCTTTATTTAATTATTCATCTGTGATTAAAATCAACCTCGAGCCACAAACTAAAAATAAACCCAAATTTTAGAAATATAACTATGATAAGTAAAAGTTGAGTTGGGATCAGGTGTACTTGGGCAATAGTTACTGCAACAAAGAGTGGAATACACCCGCTTGGTAGGATTTCTCGATAAATAAGTTTTCAGCGCATCATTTTCATGGTCAGATATTAAATTTCTCTAATTTATCTTAAAATCCGGATTAGAAACGCATACGAATATTAAATCGTGTATATTTCAATTTAACAATATTGTTTGAACAATAGGATTATTAACAATATTCATAACTAATAAATAATTTAACATTATATTTTAAATTTAGCTAAAAACGAGTGCATTTCTGAATTGTCTGCAAAAAATAGTTTCATTATTGTCGGTATATCAGGTTGTATATTGATATTGCTATATCAGGTATCATCATTAGCGACTATAATACATTCTATTCACACCACTATATTAAAATAAAATACATTGTAATAATTTGCATATGTTGTCATAGCGTATGAAAAAAATTGTACTTCAGAGCCGAGTGAAGTGTTAAGCCGTGTAAGCGAGTCAAAGAATCCTTGTAATATGAATATTTATTTATACTTCCAGTGGTAGTTTTACTGAACTAATTAAATATCCGCCTTTTAATTATGCATATCGATGTACCCATGGTGCCCCTAGATTACATTGTCCGAAAAAAAAACTCGTCACTGTACAATAAATTTTCCTTATTTTTTAACAGATATTACCGTATTCCTAGAGAACATATTTTATCCGTGAATTTGCCCTGAACCTCTAAAGAATAGCCAAATGTTCCATTCATTCCAAGCACGCATGCTTATCGCGTCTATTAATAATAAATCTGACATTATTATTTATTTATAATTTATTATTAATAAATCCTATTAATAATAAAAGAAAAAAAGTTTTCTAATTTAAAAATGAATAACAATTACTTTTCTTATTCATTCAAATGTACTCACAAATTATTTTTTAAAAGTTGAATAATGTTAAATAAAGTTGAATTTACAAAGCTGTATGTAAACAAATATTCGCATTTAAAATATACCTTAAACGAACCCATTTAAAAGATACTTAAAATAACAATAATACAAAATATAAATAAAAAAATACAAAAAAATACAAATAAATAAAAATAATAAAAAAATACAAAAAATTAATATTACTCACAAAAAAATATATCGAATAAAAATACAGTATACATATTTTACCTCAAGTACTCTACGTAAAAATGTTTAAAATTCATATTTTTATCCTTCATTAATACTAAAATATAAAATCCCAGGAACAATCTCATTAAATAGTAAATCTTCCCGAAAGTAACTTCTAATTAAAAGCTTTTCGAAGAAATTGATCAAGCCATACCAATCTAAACAAACATATGTACTTTAAAGCATTTTGCTGCTGTGCAACAATAGCTTAGTGTTAAAGTGCTCTCATTGTAACGGTGAGATGACTGGTTCGAATCTAATGTCACTCGCTTTTCCTTTTTCTCAACTATCTTAAATTGAAAGATATTTTTCTCTTCAAACGGAAAAAAAGGATAATCGTGAATTTACAGAAATATACTAGCAGCATTGATGCAAGTAGAATTTCGATGAATTTAAAAAGTTTTATATTTTTATTTTAGAGTGTATAAAAACATTAAAAACCGTATTTTCTACATTCCAAAATTTAAACGAAATTTAATAATTCATTTGTGATTGAAATCCAATGCAGAGTCAAAGAATTAAATAACCAAAGCAAGCTTTAACAAGATAAAAGTGTCTAATTTCTTCGAATGAGAATCTGCTACGAAAGTATTTCGATGTTCATTTCTTTTTCATTACTAAAAAGTAAACTGCGAGAACATAAATTTAGAATTAAATTTAGTTTTTCTTACGACAAACTGTACTTCGTAATGGACTCATATTTTTTACTTGCACTTTGCTCGAAAAAGCAACTTTTTTTTTCTGAAAATGGATAAAAGTTGTAAGCTGTAATTAGTAAGTACTAACTCTAGAACCTATAAAGGAACTTTTAAGAAATATTTCAGTGGAAATTTGCAGGCGAAATACAATATTGGTTTTTAAAAAAATGAATTTACTTTTTCGTAACTTTCAGGTACATATAAGTTGCCGAGTTAAAAGCTTTTAGAACATTTGTAAAATTGTTATCATTTACGGTATCAGAATCTATTTAAAATATTTAATTGCAAAAATTTTAGCACAGAATGCTATGTTTAAATAGACATTACAGATTTATAAATAACAATAAATAGCAATAAATAGAATTTTGAAATGAAAAACTAAAGAATAGGCTATTAAATATTTATTTTATTATTAAATGTTATATTTAGTAAGTATACATTTTAAGCATCATTTAACCCTATAAGTGTTTGGTACATAATATTCCGCTGCAGATTTCACTGGAATATAAGCAATATTTAAAATTATGTAATGTAATGTAATGTAAAGTATGTAATTTAATGAATTTTCAATACATTGAAGATATTCTCAATAATATTCTCAAAGAATAATCCATATTTTTAATTAAGTTTTTTTAATACATATAATGCTGAAAGAATATTTTTTCCTGGCATTTAAAACAAAATACCGAGAAAACAACATCACAATTTTACCATTTGGCAAGACCGTCAGATGGTTTTAATGTCTCAATGTAAATTTTGCAAGAAACAATAAATATCTAGCAGGTAGGGGCAGACTAAAATGCTGCATATATGAAAAAGTCTCTAAAAAAATCTGCATGAATATGGAAGAAGTCACAGTCATAAACGAAATATTTTTATTTATAATGAAATTTGATTTAATTTCTTGTCCCATTTCCTTAAATTTCATCACATTCAATAAACTATAGTGTTTTATTTGGAAATGCTTTATTTACCAGAAAAACTTGGTCGTCCAATTGAACATGCAGTGTCAGGCTTTCTGAGTGATGTTCATTCACAATTTTTTAATGATTTTTTAAGTCTTAAAGATAGAATATTCGCTTCAAACAAACCGAGTTCAGGTACGTTTAAAAAACATGGATCTGTTAAACACAATTATAAAAACAAATATGCAAGCCCTTTTTTTCTGTTCCACTTCGAAATCGCTGAACAAGATATCTTGAATAGTATCAGTAGTCTTTATCATTTCTTATGCTAATTCTACACGAGAAAAAACTATTTTTTATCAAAAAGGTTCTTACAAAAATTGCTATGCATAAGTTTAGTTTTATCAAGAAACAATGACCGATTTTATGATGCTAATGATGCAAGTGGTGAAATAAAAGGAAAATATTTAAATAAACAAAAATTCCATGTTGCCATTGTTTAATTCAAAAATATATCCATTATCTGGTCATTTATGTGGTGGATGCGTACGCAATTTTATTAGATGTGTTCGTTATTATACAAATATGTAGAACCTATTGTCGTCTTATGGTCCGTATGTTTGTCTGTTCGTCTGCCCGACTATGTAATAGCGCACAAACTACCAAACCGAATGCATTGAAATTTAATTTATATAGTCGTTGCACAATTTTACCGCATGATACCAAATTTTAAATGAATATTGAATCAAAATTTAAAAATATATTTATAGAAGATTTTTTTTCATTCAATCATATTCTATTACATTGTAAAAAAAATAATTTTACTAAACTTTTTCTTGGAAAGTAGGATTCTTAGAATGTTTTATATAACGACAACAAAAAAATATCATGCAACAGATACCCGTTTGAACTGTGAATCAAAAAATCTGTAAGGTTAGTAAGAATTTTTTTTAATTGGGATGCGTACAAGTTTTCTATGTAATTGGAACCCGGGTTACAGGTAAAGTTTTCGCAACATTACTGTCACTTTAGTAGATATTTTTGTAAAGCTATAGATTTCTTTAACTTTACAAACCTAATTTTGCTTTTTTTTAATGTATATGTTCTTAATTTAATTATAATTGATTGTTAATTGTACTATTTAAGATGAATCATATTATTTCCGTATTACTGAATTCAGTAGGGGAGACCGGGGTTAGTTGTACCAGGGGCAAGTTGTGCCATCGAGCTTTCTGACTGAATCAGTAGCTTGCAACACCTGTTGCTTCATGTAAGTGAAGAGATTGATTGTCTCAATGTGCAACGTATTTTTTGAAGTCTAGCATCGCGTTGTTTTCGAGATAAAAATATTTATCTTGTTTTCTATCGTAAAAGTAAATTTTGCGACCTGCATTTGAATTGTCATTGCCACTAGTGATACTGAGATATATAAACTTCTCTAACATTTTTTTAATTATTATATTTGGAGCTGTTATTCCATGTATTTTATTTGTTAATCATGCCAACATTTCGGAAACTAATGAATAAAATTGAAAATGGCGTAACGGGGGGGCTAGTTGTGACGAAGTCTACGAGGCACGTTTTGACAGTTTCACTACTTAACCCAGCATAGTTTTCAATCAAGATTATTATATTTCCGGAAAATGGTTCGAAGTTACAAAAGCGTACTGAAAGACCTAAAGCTGCTTAATAGATTATGAAAGGTCTGCAATAGAAGTTAAATCCGGAAAGTGCAGTTTAAGGAAAGCCGAAGAACTGTTCAATGTGAAACGAATGTCCCTTCTGAGATATACGAATAAAAAGAAGAGTACTAATACGGAAGGAAATATTGGAATGGGATATAAAAAACTGTGTATAGCCCTTCCTAGTGCTGCCATTCCAAAAAACATTCAAGCAAGATTTCGCTGTAGTGGAATTTGGGAATTTAATAGAAACATTATAACAAATGAAGACTTCCTATGTTTCTCAGTAATCGATCGACCGTTATCTATTGGAGATGACAGTGTTAAAAACCAGAATGACAAAGAAAAAAAATAGTAAATATGTAACTGTTAATAAACCAAGAATTTCAGCAATAACTTTAATCAATAATGGTGAGATTGCAGGACCATTTTCAGAAGTAAGAAATCTCGTTGAATTAGATGATTCTATGAAATTGATAATAACAATGTGTCAGTGGTAAGTCTTACAGAAATAATACCACTTCCTAAAGCAGGACTTCAAAAAAGCAAGTTCGTAAATGTTTGAAATCTACCATTCTAACAAGAACACATGTAAAAGAAAAAAAATGAGCAAAACAAAAGCAAAAGAACGCAGAAAAAACAAATTGAAGAAGAGAAAACAAAAAACTGTATGGAAAGGACAAGCTGTGCATAAAAATCTACGCTTAGGTTATTGAAAAAAAGGGATAAGCAACTATTGGATCGCTCTGAAGATATCGAAAATTATTTATATCTAGTTTGCTTGGAGCAATAAATTTTTTCTAGACCCGGAGAAGACTGTGTGCAATGCATGACATTTAAAAGATGGGCGCATGTCAAATATACCAATTAATGTACTTATTATATTAGCATTAACTGCAAATCAGACGCTGAAACAAGCAATGAAAATGAGTGATTAAAAATATAGGATATAGGACTACAGGTTGTAGTAGGCTTCCAAGTCAAAGATCAATATAGCCAAAGATTAGTGATGGCTTACTTTTTATTTCTTTCCTGATTAAGACAGTATTTTCTTTTTTTTATTGATAAGTGTCTCTAAAAGTATCTTTATAAAAGATTAAGAGTTTGCAAGTGTTAACAATTTAACTATTTTTCTTTCATTTGATTTACAATATTAATAAAAAATAAAAGTGTTTTTCGTGTTAAGAACATTATAAGTGAATAAATTTCTCATTCTTGATTTAACATATCCCATTTAATCGCCTTTCTTACATAATTTGTATATGTTACAATGTACTTGTATGTGTCATTTATGTGTCACAATGTGCCCCATGCAAGTCACAACTTGCCCCGTACCGGGGGTTAGTAGTGACAAATTTCAAGGTTACGCAGAATACATTTTGTGTTATGAAAAACGTTAATAATGTTAATAGTAGTTTTATAAATATGTTACGCAAGACTTACTCTAATGATATGATACACTAATTTTTTCGCTTCAATTCAAATCTTACGGCTAATATAAAAAATGTCGAAAATGTCACTACTAGCCCCGGTCTCCCCTATATATAATCATAATAAATTGTGCATTCATGCATTTTTGCATACAGCGTGTGACAGCTATTGCACCAAGATCTGAATATTTATCAAACTAGTACGCGATCGTATATTTACGAACGCACCTCATTTGCCACATTTGACGTACTTTTTCTAACATATTACATTTCTACAAAAAAAGCTGTATAACTTTTATTTTAATCAAGCGCCTGGGATTATACTGACATACATAAATATACATTAATATTGTACAAATGCACTTCTAAGGTATTCTACTCCTAAAATAATTATTAAAGGGATTGTTCAAAAAATATAATTAAACAGCAATATTTGTTACATTTGTGGCTCTATGTTCTATAAATCAATCTGAAGAAATGAATAGAGATCTGGCTCAGCGGGAAAAATGGTAGATCGAACACAAAAAATTTTAAAAAAAACTATTTCAATTTATTTATATTCTTTTTCGTTCTTGACCTAATTCTATTGCAACGCAAGGTAAAACATGCAGAATCATTTTCTTAAATACCTGTTATATTTATATACATTTACAAACATGCATGCATTTACACACATGCACGCCTTTACACTACACATACATACAAGAAATAACAAAGCATGCTATAAAAAGAAGATATTCTTTCCTTATAATTAAACATGAAGATTAATACAAGAATCTAATTACTTATCTGCCAGAAACACGTTTCTTAACAAAAATTTATTTGAAATATGCATCGCCAAATTTAGTTTTAATTAAAAATCTTTCAAGAGTGGAGCTCTCTAGTATGAATGCTATACTATAAGAAACATTTTTATTTTACTTAATTTTATGGTCTGGATACAATATCTTTTATGCAACAAAGAAAATCATTATTTTTCTCCATACATTTTCTTTGTGGCGATAAAAATTAATAAATGCTTTAGATGTATTGATGTCAAAAGGCGAACCAACTCAAGAAGCTTGTTAAGAATATTTGATGTTATATATATAAATATATAGTATTGCTGTTTTTCTCATTTTATTAAATTTTTAATAAGCATAATAAAAAAACGCTCATCATTTTGATAGAAGCCGACTTAGAAGAAATACAGATAATCAGGTTTGAGTGGATGTATCTTCTTTTGATAATCTTACGTAAGGATTGATTTGACAAATTTTACGAAGAGTAAAGATTTCTTATAAATTTTAAATCGGGTAAGATAAAGTTAATTAATTTAATTATATGAAATAGTCTTCACTTCGTGATGAATAATGTTTAATCAATCATTTTCTGTAACCTTTGCACTGATAGTGGAATTATTTATGTGAATCTGGGGTGATATAACTGAACAATTTCGATACAAAATTTATACATGTATTTTATCTGCCATAGTGGTCAGCGCAAACTGATTCTTTTTTATTGATGATGTGTTGATGCCATGTCCAGATCATATTTGAAGAGGTTTTTTCGGGAAGAATAATAGCAGTATATTTTTTAATGATCTCCATCAGATTTGACAGACTTCCATTAAATCTAATCATAATGAAGTTAGGAAGAATAATGATAGTCATTGTGTCCACCACTGGACACTAGTCACTAGTAGACACTACTGCTTGGTATCGGTGGTTATAAAGCTCACAAAACAAGTTTTAACACGAATTTTGTATACGGGTTTAACACTAGTTAAACAAGCACAAAACACGAATTTTACATTTTTAAACTCAATGTAGAGAAATTTCGCGATAGTGTTCTGATATAAAAAAAAGCTTGTTTTTCGGCTATAAATCTGTCATCTGTACGTTATTTCCTAACGCTCACCTAGAACGAGGGGGAAAACATAGCATATTCATTCTAGAGCTAAGCTGAAGGGATTAAAACAATTTTAAAGTTTTAAATAGTTAATGCGTAGTTAGATTGAAATGGCATAGAAAAATAAAACAATAAAAAATACCGACCCAATTCACAATCTTTTCAGTTTCTTTTTTTACCATCAAGGGTCCCTTTATTATTATTATTATTATTATTATTATTATTATTATTATTATTATTATTATTATTATTATTATTATTATTATTTATTTATTTATTTATTTATTTATTTTATTTTATTTTATTTTACTTTATTTTTTGCATTTTGCTGATAATTGTCGAAAGATTCTAATTTTTGATTCTTAAACTTCCTTATTTTTATATATTTACTCGCGCCTTGTCTATTTTTGCAACCAAGGGACGCCGTTACATAACTTTTTCACCATTGTGACTCCCTTAGGTTTGCTGATTTTACTTCCATTTCTTTTTAATTTCCATGTATTTACTAAAATCTTCTTTAAAAGCATGTAAAAAAAATGATTTTAATAAACGATTGTTGAATAATAAAGATAAAAAACATGGGTATTTTGTAGTCAACATCGAGATTTAACCGGATAACCTAAGACTATACGAATAAGAGAACAATTATCGATATTTGCTTAAATATTACAGGGTTTTTTTTTCTTTTCTAGATGCATTTTTTTTTTATTCAAGAATCTTTTAGAGAAACCGACCAGCGTAGCGGTAGAAAGTTGCTAGTTTATTATATGTGTCTGTAAAACATGTTAGTTGGATATGAAAACACTTATTTGATAATTTATTGCATTCAAAACCATGTTAGTCAGTTGGATAAAAAAAGAATAAAATGCTATAACAACTACTCGGAAACATGTCGAAAATTTAGCAGTACCAAAAGATCTTCTTTTAATGTTTCTGTAACTCTCGAAATTATATTGGTTTTTGTGGCTTTTAAAGATAAATAATGCTTTTTGTAATTATGACAAATCAGAAGAGATTATAATCCATCTTCTTTTCTAGTTACATTATATTTCCTTTCATTAAAAACATTAGTCTTTTTTTATATCTTACTTACGTAAACTTAGACATAAGAGTCAATTTTTATTTAAAAATATATATATATTCATGCTTTTCTCATATAAAACCACATTACTAAATGTTGAAGACGTTTTAAACGCTTTCCCGCCACAATCATTATCACAAAAAACTAATTAAAACGTAACATGTCAAAACCACTGAGATTCTTTAAATTTTATCGTAACAAATCTTTTTGCAAATGCAAATCTCCCCTTTTTTTATTATTGCGAAGAAACAACTTCCTCTTTTTTTTTCTTTTTTTTTAAAGAAAAAGATAAAAAATAACTCAATAGCTTCCTGAAATTCCTCTTGTAGGCTAATGAAATTATTGTTCACGCATCGATACCCTAGGCAGTTTTAATACAGACACGAAAATGAGCTTGTCCCCAACGCTTGTCATTCCGCAAATTTTCTAAGAAAGAAAAATTCCCTTTGGAGCGTTTCCAAAACTAATGACTCCTAAAAGCATCACCACGTCCTTCTCAACGGAAACAAAATAACGACTCTGCCTTCAGCAATGGTGGAAGGGTCTCATCCGGAGGAAGAGACAAATGAATAGAAGTTGTTGTTTGGCATCTGTAAATTGTTAATTCAGAATACAGTTTTTCCGCTGTGGCAGGAGGCTAATTTATTTTACTTTCGAGCCTTTCTAATAGAACATGACACGCTAAAATGATTTACAAAACACATTATTTGGAACACCATCTGTCTGTCATGGATGTATATATATATATATATACATGCATATACAGGGTGTACCCTGTCATTATTATCCGATTGATGTTTCTTAATTTTTAAGTAGATTATTTTCTTGCGGAGTGAATCCTGGAAATAAGTATATCCTTAATTATTTAACAAGAAGCTGGAACACATAATAAGTTTTGAAATTATGTAAAAAAAGGAAATGTATGATATGAAAGTTAATTTAATGTAAAAAAAGATCACATTTTAGTGATTTTAATATTGATAATTTAATTTCTTAATTTATATAAAATATATGCATTGGAAAAATTTTAATGCAAGTTTCGATCGTTTCTAAAAGGACTTGACTTATTTATAAATTTCTTATTATTATAGTTTACAAAACAACAGTAATGCTGTCTGTCATAAGTATTATTTACAAGTTAATTATAAAATATAAATACTGTGTGGTATATAATCCAGTGTTCAGACGAGTCCTCGAATTTCCAGACCAGAAAATTCTTTATTACCAGTATTTTCTTATAGAAAATTATATTTTATCCTTAAATAGAAATTTATAGTTTCCCCTTAAATAAGGTAAAAAAAATCGCCTGTTTGAGATAGAACATTTGTATTAAAAAAAAATTACCGGTATTTAACTTGGAAAATAACGGGACCGAGCTTTGTAACCCCCTATCAATCTTTACTCTTAACAGGGAACATAATGCTATATGGGATGTGATTATTTTATCGCAGGGGCTCGGAAATTAACCATAGAAAATCAGAGTCAGTTACGGATACAGCGACAAAATTGGGAAAACTTCAAATGTCAAGATCCAATTTTCTTCATTGCAAAATTATCTCTAAGTTTAAAAACCACAAATAACGAAAAAAAAAATATTAGTAGATATTGCAACAAAAAACAAATTAAAAAAATTGGAAGAACAAATGTTGCATTATTTTATTTTTACGTTACTAAAGTACCTTATTCAATGTATAAAGAAATAAATATAAAAGTGATTTGTTTTCTTACCTGTACATCCACTTTCTCAACAAGAAGCGACTTACTGCCGAAAAACGAACACGTCTCATCCGTTATGAGCATTCTACATAAACGAATAATTCCCACAATTAACCCTTTGAGGGGCATAGCATTTATATTTTTAAATTGCTGATATGATTGATTGACATCAGAATTTATAAAGAAATTTATTTCAAAATAGATAAAAGTTTTTCTTCACGTACTTGGTGTAATTAAAATTTTCATTTCAAAATGCTGGTGTCAATGTGGCACTTCGAAATTAAACGTAAATAGGATAAATTTTATCCCACCACCCTTCAAGGGATTAATACTTATAAGACGATTCTCGTACTTACGTATTATTAGTGAAAATACAGGGTGTCTGCTGCTTATGTTGCTTAATATTTAGTTCCCAAAACCTTAAGATTTTCTTTTAATTGAAAAATATATCACCTATTTTGAATATTTTTATTTGACATCAATTTTATCGGTAAATGCGTTTTTGAATAATACGAGGATCTCAAACGAATTCTAATTATATAAAGATATTTTTACACACTCATAAACGTAAAAAAATGTAAAAATGCTTTCAAACACACATGAATTGAGAAATTTTATTTAATCTTTTATTTTCATTTGAGTTTCATTAAGTTGTTTTTTTCTCATGAATGTAAACTGTTTCTTTATGTACAATTCTCATTTATTAATGCATTTAAATCTCAGGATAAACTATAATCATATTTTTTCCTAAGAAACGAATGAGATTTATTACATCTGCAGTGTTCGTACACATCATAGGGTTTAGGGAATTGCTAAAATAGATTCTTTTCATTAAATAAGGTAAATATTACTCTGGAAAATTAATATCACGCGTCTTTTTAACGCTTTTATTCTGCAGATAATATCCGTGCCAAAAAATATTTCTGTAATTTACAGATGTAAAAAGATAAGTAAGCATAAAAGTGCTTAGTTATTTTTATCTATTCAAATTCTATATGTAAACTTTCTTTTGCATGTAATATTGTAAACTTGCTTTCACAAACATGAAACATTTATTTCCAAATTTTCTTCCTTAATTTTTCAAAATGCCCTCGATTATATTAAACCCTTTTGTCGTCATTTACATTTAGAAGTTATTAGAAATTTTTGTGTATGACTTTGAAATAGGATGTTGAATTCGTAAAATAATGGATTTTTTTCGCAATTAGTTCGATTAAACAAAGAGATATATTTAGTTACTTAGTTTTTTCTAGATTCTAAATACACTACATTTTACATATGGATGAAAAATATATTAAATTCCCACTAATTAACAGTAATTAACTGTATGTTACAGAAATGATGGATATGAAATTAAATGAGCTTTACATTACACAAACCATCTTCAAATTCTACCTATTCTATCTACTCTCTAGAGAATGACAGTTTATTGTTGGGCAACCCTCAAAGTGAACCCAATGCTTTATCTTGCGGCACTGCCCCCATTATGAATATCTCACTTAGCGTCATTAGATGTCGATGGCTGCTTGTTCAATCAATAATAATGCAGAGAGATTGAACTAAGATAAGGGGGACACATCGAATTCAAAGCGCAAAAGCAGTTTGAGCCCCTCGTCACCTTCTAGATCATGCATGTGGGTGCAATTAATGAGCATGGGCGGATAAAGGAAAATTGTTCAGCTGTCATTAAGTGCATTCCTACCACCGCTACTAAAGTTGCTAGGGAAGCAATAACAAGCATCCTTTTCCTCGAAAAAGAATAATAAGCAATCATAAATAATTTCTAATATGAAATGAACGTAGTAGTAAGTGCAAGACATGGCGAATTAAATCGTTATTCTTTTGGAAAGTTATTATTCAACAATCACCAATAACCTAAAATTATGTGCATTTTAATGAATTTTAAATGCAAATGTAATGTTGATTTTATAGATTTTTTAAATCTATAAAATCAACATTACATTTGCATTTAAAATTTTTTATAATCTATTTATTATAATCTATTTTTTAAATAAATTATGGTCAGAATTTTGAGACCTAACAATATTTCATCTGTAATTTGCTAATGGCACACATGTTTTCATTGTTTTATTTCATTATTTGTACCTATAGTCAACCCTCGGCAAAGCGTCATCTGTTTAGAAAGTCCTTTAGATATACCGTCAAATTTCTGCGGTTCTGGTCATTTAAATCAATTTAATGTAATTATGCTTAATACATCGCTCTGTATATAACGTCATGTGCAAATGTCCCCAAAAGGCTGAAGTTATATCGACCATTGACTGTGTTAGTTAATGTAAAGTTTCAAATAATGATTTCTGATGCTATTTTTGATAAACCCATTTAATATTCTTGATTAAAATACTTTTAATAGTCACTTAGCCTCGTTAGATGGCAATGAAAACTTTTTCAATCAATAATATGCAGTCAGTTTGAAGGTACATATTGAATTAAAAGTGAAACGATGCCCCTGTCATCTTAAGTGTCATACATTTAGGTTCAATTAATTGACATAAACGGATAAAGGAAAGTTATTCAGCTGCTATTAAGTGTATTCCTACTACAACTACTAAGTTTCTAGAGAAGCAATAACAAATAACTGTTTGTCGAAAAAAAAAAAAAAAAAAACATAATAAATAATCATAAATAACTTCGAATATGAATTGAGATTAACAATATGTAAAAGACATGAGGAAATTAATCATTCTTTTGTAAATTTATCATTTTAGATTCATCAATAATCTAAGATCGATACTAAATTTCTTAGAATTAAATATATTTTAAAAACAGTAATTGACAACATATATTCATAAGCAATCTAAGATAATGTGCTTACAAGTGGATTTTTTACGTATTTAATCAGCATGATTAAAGTTTCTCACAGAATGAAACACGATTATTTTTTTATAATTAACAATATTATTTCATCATGAATCTAAGATTACTTGCATGTTTGTGATTTTAAACTTATTTTTTGAGTAAGCATACGCATGTGTAGCGCGTAAAAATACTTCATTTTTAAACAAAACTTGAGCAAAGATCTAAGAATTAACACTTCTTCTAAATAAATAAATGTATTAAGATTTTAAAATTTATAAAAATATTTTTTTAAACACTGGTCAATCAGTAATCTAAGATTACTTGCATATTAGTAAATTTAACATTATGTATGCAATTCGCGCGATTATAATAATTTAAAATAAATCATAATATTTTTTAGAACTAATACTATTTCATTTTTTAAATTGCTAATGCTACAAAAGTTTTTCGAGGTTACTGATATAATTTGTATCATTATTTAACATAAAAATTAAAGAAATAGCTACGTTTTACTTAATAAAGAACTTATTTAATTGCATACGTGCAGTTAAAATTTATTTTTTACTTTCTCTTTTGACAATTACAATGTATTTTCATTGTAATTCTTATAAGGATTGAAAATGGATCTTGAAGCAACATAATTCCAGTATTTATATATTGTATAATAAAAATGGATATTTTACATTTTCTTGAGTTATTTTAATGTATTTCAAATGTTTAATTATTAAACTCTCCCCATTCATTTAAAAGCAACTATTATAAGTTTTAATAGAAAAATGTTTAAAAGTAAATATGTGTTGAATCAGCGATAGCTCACCTTATCCCTATGGGGGAGAATTTGAATATGACAATAGTCTTAGTGAGCATATTCCGTCTTTCTCACACATGGATACACGTACATATTTATGTGGATTCGTTCGTGATATAATTTGAGAAAATATACGCATTTGAATTGTCAGCTATCCATATCATACATCGTATTAATTATCATATGTGCTTAAAATATGGATAAAACTTCTACAATAAGTTATTTAATATATATTGAAATTCCATTGTGCCGCCATATAATAATAGAAACTAGCTTAAATATTTGCTGTTTAGCAGTAAAATTAAAAAACATTTATCTTAGTTCTGAGTATGTTAAAAGAAATAAGTGAAATCATACCAAAAAATATATATACATATGTATATTACCTTGCAAAGAACTATAATCTTTAATAGATTTAAATATGTCTTAACGAGGACAGGGGCCTTAAGGCCCCTGTCCTTGCTTTTGATTTTTAACATATATTTAATGCTCCTTTATACGAAAACAAAAAGCACGTTTAGTCTGAACAATATAAGAAAGACCCCATTGGCAAGAAATTTGGTAAATAGCCCAACTATCTAAGAAATCAATGAGTAGATCGAGATGCAAAAAATCTATTTTATTAACAGGAGAAAAAAAGCCTTGAATTCGAACCTTTTTAAAGTTTTAGTAATTTGCTGATTTATTTTAGAAAAAAAAAATGATAAAACAACCAAATTATCAGAGATGAAATTAATTTATTTTTTAGAATGGGCCGGTTTCGTCATTTATTATGAATGGAATCAATATTATTAGAGGAATAACCACGATCAGCAGAAATAGCTTTTAAATAAATAAATTCATCACAGAGTAACTGAGAAGTTGAAGAAATATTGGAATCTCCGAAAAATAAAGTTTTAAAAGCCGCATACTTCTGGTTAGGAGAATGTGAAGAATACTTGTGAGGTGGAAGACACTCAGATAAAGGTTTGCGAGACACAGCAGTCTGAAATCTAGCTTCATTAGGAATAGCAAGGACATCCAGGAAAGAAAGGCAATTGTTGGATTCAACTTGAAAAGTAAATTGAATGTAAAAATCAATGGAATTCATAACAGAGAGAATATAATTAATATTTGAATTCATTTAAACTAAGGCACAAATATCATCAACGAAACAAACAAAAAACTAAAATTTTAAGATTTCAAACAATTTGATTTCAAACTAGTACACGTAAAAATCACATAAAGTCGGAATAAGAGGATTACCCATAGCCAAACCGTCAGTCATACAAAAGAAATTCCCTTTAAAATGAAAAGTATTTTAAGACAAGCAAGCACGAATGGAAAGAATGAGCTCCTAGATTTAAAAAAAAGGAAAATAGATTCACAAATCCTTTTTTTAAGTAATCTAAAGCCCCTTTGACCGAAATGGTAGTAAATAATGAAGAAGCATCAAAAGAAACCATCATGTGGTACTGTGGCTTAAAACTGTGAAGTTTCTTAATAGTGAAATAAGAGAATAAATAGTGAAATAGTAAAATAGTAAAATAAGAGAATAATAAGAGAATTTTTAATAGTAAAAAACTGTTGCTTGGGATTGGAGTAAATACGAAACTAAATATTTTTCAAGTTTATGAGAAGCTGTACCGATACTAGAGACAGTCGGTCTAAAAGGAATGTGAGGTTTATGTACCTCAAAGTATAAAACCTGCCACAAAGCGCAATAGAAGTAATAAGAAACCTCTTGAAGATAGCAGAAATAATGAATGAAGCCTTAATGGTAGATTTAGTAACAGTAATTTTACTAGTGGAAGGGTCTTTGTGGATATCCAAATAGGGATCATCATTAATTAATTCATGGTATTTTTCCCGTCAACAAAAAATCTGCCGCCATCTTGTGACAACTTCTTCAATTACTTCATTCGCAAGTGGTAGACAATACGCTAAATGTCTTCTCCATTTTGTTCATAACTCCATTCACTGCACATGATATAACCCTCCCTGCAGATGCACCTACAAATATATATATATATATATATATATATATATATATATATATATATATATATATATATATATATATATATATATATATATATATATATATACACTACATTGCCATTGATTATGGGACACTTGCGATTTTAGACATTTTACTAAATATCTAGAAAAATGCACGAGGAATCATCTCGAAACTCTTAGTGTATAAATATAATAGTACAAGTCATTCATTTCCGTGAAGATTTTTTCCCGAAACTCCATAGGGGACCGTCAACAAATTAAAAAAGAATGAATATCTTTTGAATAACCCTGTCAAAACTAATGTAGCAAAAGCACTCAAACTCTAGATTATGATTGAATGCCTTATTGTAATACACTGTGTTCATTTTTATGCAAATAGCATGCATACTCGCAGAGTAATTAAGGTTTTTATAAAAATGGCCCCAAATTTTTCTAAGTTTTTCCCCTTATAATTTTCAAAGTTCTTAATATAAAATAATATTTTTTCAGAAAATAAGACAAACAACATTGCACACAGTACCCTGTAATCAGAATTAAAAAATAATAAAAATTGTATGAAAAATGAGTATTTTTACTAAATAATGTTTTACTGCGCATGCGTCAAAGATATCAAAATTTCATTTGCATATTATGTTAGCTAAATGTATAGAGCAACTTTTGTAAAAGTCACAAAATTATAGCTTGAAAATTCTGAAAGTAATCGTCTATAGAAAAAGGACAAAATCCGTTGTTTCCAAAATGAAGCAAAAAAATGAGGGATTTTATCCAAAAGTAGTCGTAACATCCCGTATTGTGTATTCTATATTGACACTAATCAATGAATATATGGATACAACCCCTCTTGTTTTTGCTTCATTTTGAGAATAACGGATTTTCAACTTATTCAATTGACGATTATTTTCAGAATTTTCAAGTTATGATTTTGTGACTTTCACAAAAGTTGCTCTATACATTTAGCTAACATATATATATATATATAATATATATATACAATATATATCTATATAATATATATATATATATATATATATATATATATAGAGAGAGAGAGAGAGAGAGAGAGAGAGGGAGAGAGAGAGAGAGAGAGATAACCAAAGTAATTCAGATATTACCATTCAATACACCTATTTTGTGGATTATTTCACTTTAGGCCTATTTTGGCATAAATTAACCTTATTTTAAATATATATATATATATATATATATATATATAAGTAATAAAAAGAGAGAGTGGAATCTATGATATTGGAATATCATTTTAAATACATCTACTAAATTACCATTTGATGAACCTTTTACATTTATGCGTTAGTTCTTCAATCTATTTTATGATATATATATATTTATTTATACTAAGGGGCACTGCCTCCTCCAATCTTTGTGACATCACAGACCTTTATCTTCGTTCATTTCTACTTGAATACTTTTAATGTAATATTCATTTATCTGGTGTAATTTCTGCAGCATATTTATCTTGAAAGTCTTCTCTAGGGTTCTTACATTCTAGGGATCTTACGGGTACTGTTATTTTCAAGGTGAAATATCAGTAATTTTTTTTTTATATAAAAATAAATCAGTTTAAACGCGCAAAATTTCGTCTTATTAAGTGGCAGATTTTTCTATAAGAAAATACTGGTAGCGAGGAATTTTCTGGTCTCGAAATTCCAGAACCCATATGAACCCTGACTTTAGTCTCATACACTATTGACTTAACTTTTTGAGCTCTGGTGAATAAATTTCTTCAAAATTCCAAATGACACATTGCCACCAGTATTTTCCAAAGAAAAAAAATCGCTTAACATTATACACGGGGAAAAAAAATGCACTAAACCTTTTTCAAATAAATTCGGTTGAATTTTCTGGTGCCATTGTGACATTTCGGAATTAAAATTAAGTGGCAAAAAATTCAACCATTAGAGCTTAAAGGGTTAAAAGATGCAGTTGATAGAGCAAAGCAATTTTGAGATGAAACAGCTTTCTCTAATCGCTTTTCAAAATTTATAAATTTATTCTGTCATTCACCTGATCTTTTCTCACAAGGAGAATCCTTCTGTCTAGAAATCCAATTCAACCTTTCTTAGTTTCTGTTTCTAATCTGCGAATTATCTTCATTTTTAATAAGCTGTATCAAATTAGCATGACTTTTGTTAAATAACATATCCAGGTTTTCGCCCTGATTCTTTTGGTCTTTTACATTATTCCTTTTTTGATTTCTCATGAAGTCTAATTGTTTGCCATATAAATCCTTAAACTTTCGAAAGATATGCTGATATATATGTCCTATTAGAAAACTTGATTTTTCTCAAAACGGTACAATTATTTTGTATACAGGAACAGCATTATCACTAATCGAAAGCTTCTTCGTAGATGTGGTGAAAGTATATAAAATGAACATAGGGGTGTAGCTTTTAATTATATTATTATATTCAATAATGCTTTTTGTTATATTTTATTTTATAATAGGTACTATAAATTATTAAGAACGGAAATAAAATATATAATTGATAATGACTAATACTTTTGATTAAATATCCTTATTTTTAGAAAAATCTGTAAACTTGTGTGACCTTGAGGGATTTTTTGATATTCCGAAAGGCGCTCTAACTTCATATATTTTAAGAACAAGAGTCGAGGAAACTTTTTAGAGGGTGAGACCAAACTTTTTTAACCCTTTATCACCGACGGTACTTATATGTACCATTAAAATTACTTATTATAATTTTTTTAAACGTCAGTTAGTTGTAATACTATTTAGAATGAGTTAAAAATACATTGCTTTATTTTGTTCCTAAAGCATTATTTATTACACAAAAGAAAACTATTTTTTAAAGGATGATTTCTTTTGCCTTTGTATCTTTTCAACTTTGTTGGCGCTGAGGGAAAGAGATGGGGATTTTTCAATTCGGAAATATATCTCTATTTATATTGTAAGAACATCATATTTGTATATTTTATAGTACTACAACATACTAAGAAAACAATTTAAAATAAAAGATTTGAGTGGGGTTATAAATATTGCACAAAATCTCTGTAAATTCAAAGTTATAAACCTTCTAAATTTTTCAATCCTTCTAAAATCCTTCAAAAACTTATTAAATGATTAGGTAAATCTTTTAATTTATTTTAATTAATTTACACAAAATGCTTTAGAATGTAAACTTTTCATGAATTCATAATTCGGTAGATAAATGGTTAAAGAAATTTTTTTTACATTGAACTTTGGAACACCCAAATATATCTATATTCATAAGAAAATAAAACAGATAATTAAAATAATGATAAAATTTTGGGGTAGTCTATGCTGTTTTGTTTAAGTTATCTTTCATGTGCAATCAACTAAAAATTTGATATCATATAAAGCTACGACTATTGGACATTCGTTTAAGGTTTGTTTTATTAAAACGTTAGCAGTTTGATTTAAAATACAAAACAGATCTTGAAAAACAATAACAAAATATTTTTTAAGAACTACCTAGATTGAGAGAACGTACTTTTGATTCAAGGAAGTGTTAACTAATGCATCTAGGGATACGATGATGTAAAAAAGTCATGAATATTACATATTCACTTAACACTTGTTTTTTCTTATGCATATATTTTTGCTTTTCAACAAAGAAATGCAATTGAAAAAAATAATAAAAACGCAGGTCCTCTGTAGTATAAACTCACTTTTTGATTCACTCTAGCAAATAATTATTGAATCATCTGGGGATCTTTTTGCGCCAAGATGATGAAGCATCTAAGCTGCATCGAGAAAGTGAAGCCGAAAAGGCGGTAACAAGTGGAGCGCAATGATCCGCTTTTCGAATGTCAGATATAAGCTGACGTCACGCGAGTTTGCTAGAAGTCTTTATTTCACGGATGACCAGTCGAGACTTTGCGAGGCGTTTCTATTCTCCGAGCTCCGACACCTTCTATACATCAAGGCCTGGCATTGTCTGCCATTCCGGATACTATCATGGCGGCATCCTTTTCGTTGGAGAGGAGAAAATCACTTTTAAAAGGGACAATAATGCTAGAAGTTCTTTCCTTTTGAATTAATACTGATCACTCAATAAACACGACTCTCCGTAAATTTAGTAACACAGTAAACGTCTTTTAAAGATTCAAACGGGAAGCCAAAATATTGTAGTAGCGATCAAAACCAGTAGCTTTAGAGAAGAAACTTTTGTATCAAAAGAAGACTGATTCAGAAAATGGTGTTTCCTCTTTTTTACTACATCATATATTTATATTCGTGAAGAAGCTTTCTTTATGTTTTGAAGGGTCTTGTGTCTAAAAATCGCATGATTTGAAAGAGTCCAGTTAAAATTTCCGTTCAACAAATTAATACATCCTGAAAAGCAATGTCAAATGTGTATAATGTGTTTGTTTATTTAAGTAAAAATAGAAAATACATGCAAATTACATGCTTATTTGATATTCAAATTTGCATGTATATTGAAATGTATATTATGAAATGTAACTTTGAAATGTATATTACAGATACCATAATAAGAAATTATTAATAAAAAATGCAATAAAGGCAAATAGATACTTTTATTAAGAAGTGATATGTTTCCCGCCTTCTATTTACAATTGTAGATAGACATTAGAATAAATGTGTGGTTTCAGCTAAGATGTTTTGCGCATCGCTTAACCTTTCACGAAGCAAAATCTTGACTTTTAACATTTTTTTTTGTCTTTTTTACAATTTATTCAGCCATCTAGCGAGGAAATTGAAGATTTAATTTTTACTAACACTGTGTATAATTGCTTTTTTTAAATTTGTTGATTATTTCTTCTGTGAAATACTTTGTATTTGCAATAATGAATTATATATAAAAAAACGATAAAACTGAAACACTCATCTACTTGTGAATATGTTCGTAAATCAAGATTATGGTCACATTATTACTGGAGATATTAATATCGTTGAAAATGATTCTTTAAGAAATTTAATGGCTAATGGTACTAAATATCGTGTTCCTTCATGTACTAATATCAAATCAATCATTAAACAGTTTAATTTAGATTTAGATCTTTTTATTTATAAAATTTCGATAGACTACAATAAGTCTCTGGAATACTTCACTAAATGGAAACTTAATGTTTTAGATAAATTAAATATTGAACTTTATAAGAATATCGATACCTTCAATTTAAATTTTAAACAATTAAATGATGAAATAAAAAACTTACAAAATAAATTTATCATAACATATGTCGATAAATCTCCTAACAACTATGCTTTCATATGTAAACATTATTACTCTACATTATTAAATCAAGCAATAAATTCTAGTTCAAATTTCATTAAAACAGATATTGATACTATTATTAAAAATAGACATATAGCTCAATATTATAAATTACTAAAATTAAAAAATCATAATTATAACTATCCTTACATTGTGGTTATTCCAAAATTCCATAAAATTCCTATAAAGTTTCGTACTATAACTATTGGGTGTAATACTTATAACAATAATTCAGGTAAAGAATTATTAACAATACTTACAAAAATGCTAGATATTGCAAAAACTAATAATAAATTCTATAGTATAAAAAATAGTTTACATCTTGTAAATAATATCAAAAATTTACAAAACATTAAGTACATCAATACATATGACTTTAATGATTTATTTAATACAATTGATATTGCAGATATGTTCAGGATCATAAATTTATTATTCAAGGAATATAGGAATTCTCTAAACATACATGTATCTTTATCTTACTTCAAATCTTTAACCAAATTTATTCTTTATCATAATTATATATTATTTAATAATACAATATTCAAACAAATAGTCGGTCTTCCACAAGGTGGGATTGTATCATCCATCTGTGCTGATCTCTACTTACATTATTATGAACGTAATACTTCTATTGTTAATTGTTTTCTATACAGGTATCTTGATGATATAATAATTTTATATTCTAAAAAGTCATCTAACTATTCGCTACCTATCAAATACCACAAAAATTTAAAATACAGTTATAATGATATGCATAATAATACAATTAACTTTCTTGATCTTAATATTACGCTTTCTGATAATAAAATTCTATTTGATATTTATGACAAACGTAATGACTTTCCTTTTAAAGTAAACCTCTTTACTCATTATAATTCTTGCCTACATAAATCTGTCTATGTCAATATATTACTTAATTTTGCCCATAGAATTAAAAATATTTGTTCACATGATTTTAAAATGCATAATTTAAAAACTGTACAAGAAACTGCTATAAGATATGGTTATCCTTTACATTTGGTTAAAAAAATATTATCTGTTTAAAAAAAATTATCTGTAAAAACATTTATTTAATATTAACTGTCTATTTTTCTCTTCATCCTATAGTCTTTAATATATAATAAGTTATTACATGATCTTAAAAATAATTAACACATTGCGTAAAAAAATGTTTAAAAAAATTATATAAAAAATAAAAATAATACAAAAAAATAAAAAATACAAAAAATAAAAAAATAAAAAAATATGAATTATAGGATGGTTGGGTGGGTTAGATGTTAGATTACGGAGGAGGGCGGTGTTGTCTGAATAATACGCAATGGTTAATTATTATATATTTAATAAAAAAAAAAAAAAAAAAAAAACTTTACACATAGTATTAAAGTTTATGTTTACCTAAAAACTAATATGCATAACTTAAAAATGATCAAGTTATTGAGATAAGCTGTGGTTGTCTATTGTATTTGTCTTAAAGAAATTATTTGTAAAATATTAGAATAGAAATTATTCCTGGAAATTCTTAGCTAATAAATAATTTATTTTTTCCTATAATAGAGGGCAGCACCATAAGCATATAATTTAATTAATATATTAATCCTTTAGATGGCAGCACTAAAATAATTTTCCGCTAGAAGTTGCAGTAATATATTCTGGTTAATTAATTAATATAGTAATATTAATAATTGATTAAAAATAAAAATATAATATTTCTAATAGTAGCATCTATATTTTTTCTAAATATATTATTAATTATATAGTATAATATATGTTTTACTAATTTTTATAATTATTGTTACAACTTTATTTTATTATCTATGTGATTTATACTATGACATATGACTGTTAGTAAGTCACATGTAGTTTGTATATGATTGCACTACAAATCTTGCTAGGATATGGGTAATGGTAAATATCTTAGTATATATATCCTTTGTTTTTATGGAATAATTTATTATTGTTATTTTGTCATATTGATTTTATTTTCTTCTATGTGTATCTTTCTACTAATTTGTCATCTGAATAGCTTCCAGCCAGTCGGGTGTATTGTGAGTCGAATTCTTAGCTTTCAGCACGACTCATAACAGAAACTGGCTGGATGTTTTTGCTTTTTTGTTAAACTATACACCCCTGATGACGTAGTTTAATGGAAAAGCCTTCTACTGCCTTTTTATCCATTTATTTTTCATTATTTTAGTAATATGCCTTCTATTTCACTTCAAACTTCAACTGTTTTCAATAAGATGATTGTAAAAATATTGGTTTCATTGGTTTATTGTATGGTAATATATGAATTACTCTGGTTATATAATGTCCATTTATCCACATATTTCTTAGTAATTTGGTAATCTGCCTTCTATTTCTCTTCAAACTTCAACTGTTTTTAATAATATGAATGTAAAAATACTGGTTTCATTGGTTCTTTTATTGGTATTGTCTGAATAACTTTGGATGTATTTATAAAAGTATTTATATAAATATATTATGTATATATATATATATATATATATATATATATATATCAATATACATGTAAAAATGAATTAAAAGAAATTTTTCTGGAATTTTTAGAACCAGAGTAGATTCTTCAAACACCAAATACTATGGAACTACAAATAAAAAGGGTGATTTCATCTTCGCATCAGCTGTGAAAAAAGCAAAATTTTACGAATTTGGTGTTATCAACACACATAATACGAAAATAAATTGAATAAAATCATTGTATTTATCAAAATATTTAATTATTAGGCTATTTAGCAATAAATTTGAATGTAAAAAATGCATAAAATGTATTCCACTATGCATGTAAAAGTAGGTAATCGCGTACGAGACAGTAAAATGTTTAATATATTGGCATTGAACAATAAGACTAAATCTCTTTTATTTCGAGCCTAGTATAAAAATAAAGTTAATGATGAGTATGTCGTGAGAAAGTAACCAAACGTGTGAGCAAGCAACTAAAACCTACTGTAAGTAACACAAGGACGCAATTTATGAACATAATGAGGATAATTTTTGCAAGATTCATGTGTCAGATTCCAGAACTATCTAGAGACCGATTTGACTACTGAAGACGGCTTATTTGATCAAACTCGTTTTACATTTTTGTATTCGCATGCTAAATTTTAAATTTTTAAAGTAAAATTAATTTTTGTGTCATATATGTGTTGGTTTTGCCTTTCACCACCAACTGTAAAACTTACACTAAAAATTCCTGTATCTCTAATTCTAATTTTGAAACAAAAGAAAGTACACACACTCTTTAACTATGCGTTCAAAATTTGCAAAAAAGAAAAAAAAAAAAAAAGATGAATGATGAATGTTGTTATTTTGAAGTTGCAAGTATTTAAACATTAACAAGCCTAATATTTGGGTTATGGGCGTTCCATTTGAAGGCAGCAATTTAGATAATTTCTTTTTTAATCCATTTATACCTGATTTTTTTTTCAAATTTATGGTTAAAATCTTTTAAAATATTTCGAAATGAACCGGAAAAATACTAAACCAATTACGCTTTTTTTATGTATTTGTTAAAATGTAAATGCCTAAATATGGGAGTATGCATAGTCTTTGTAAAAGCACAATACACATAATTGTATTTTTCCTACATTTGTATAAATTAGGATTTTAAATTGCATATTTGTACTATAATTAGTGTTTTTATAAACCATTCATAAAAATATTTATTTTTTTACAGAGATTAATAGCATTATAATTATTATTAATAACAAAATAAGTTTTGCAACGCATTTTTAAAGGCTTAAAAACAATTCATTATGTAATCATTTTGAAAAAGATCTTACATAAATAAGTGCCTCTTAAATTGTTAATACAAACATGATTTTTGCCTAGTTTTGCCTAGTGCAATATATTTTAGACGATGTGTGTAATTTAAGACTATACCTTATTTGGATCTTTGATAAAAAAAGAGTACAATTAACTTACTTTTTTATTTCATCACTTTCAACAGCAATTGAAAAATTTTTTACTTGACTAACATTTAATCAAATATCCATCATAAGCTGACAACCCTCGGTAAAAATTACAAACATTTATAGATAATTATTTCATATAGTTTTCATATTATAGAGCAAAAGAAAATTATGCAGATTTATTAAAATTCATAGTGTAGCAAAAATAGAACGCTGGACATAAATGCGGTAAAACAGAACTTCTTTTTAGTATTATCAATATTTTAAAAGTCTGGATTTTGAATTAAAATACCAATATAACATGCGAAAGAAGCTAAAAAATGAAACAGGATGTTGTAAATAATCTTTTATATTTAGGTAAATTTTCATATTAAATATGTGTTATAATTTATTGTTTAATCTATCTTTTTCTTTATATTACCCTCTATTGTGCAGCTTTAGCTTTTGATAAACCAATTTGTACAGTTTCCTCAATTCTGTATTCTAATACTTTCAAATAAAAAATTTTTAAATTGAATTTTACAATAAGCAATTTTAAGCAATTCGTTGAAAAAGAATACCATTAAAATATTACGTTATAATTGAGAATATTAGCTTGCAAATACCAGATTGTAGGATAGAAAAACATTATATTTAGGTTGTATTTTAGCGTAATTTTGAGTTAAGATATAAATGCGCATTTTATGAATTTTGTTTAAAAATTATTTTCATATAAATTTTTAATTACATGCATGCTTAATTATTAAATTTCTAATTTCATATTTCTTCTTAAACCCGTAATCATAAGGCTATAAAAGAGCTAACATGTTCTTGAAATCATATAAAATCACTAGTAATAATTACATAATTCAAATTCCAAGGTAATTAAAATTACGAAGGAACACCGAAAGAATAAAATGGAATCATCTATGATCCCGAACACGTCAGTACCTTTATTGAGTCACCAGCCACTCTAGCCTTGTAATTTCAGTTTTTAACATAACATATTGATACACTATATTGCCATTGATTATGGGACACTTGCGATTTTAGACATTTTACTAAATATCTAGAAAAATACATGAGGAATCATCTCGAAACTCTTAGTGTATAAACATAATAGTGTAAGTCATACATCTCCGTGAAGATTTTTTCCCGAAACTCCAAAGGGGACCGT
Source organism: Maratus speculifer (assembly GCA_964019185.1). Lineage (NCBI taxonomy): Eukaryota > Metazoa > Arthropoda > Arachnida > Araneae > Salticidae > Maratus > Maratus speculifer. The sequence goes on from OZ025299.1 coordinate 185,083,553, forward strand.
CAACAAATAAAAAAAAATGAATATCTTTTGAATAACCCTGTCAAAACTAATGTAGCAAAAGCGCTCAAACTCTAGATTGTGATTGAATGCCTTATTGTAATAAGCCTTGTTCATTTTTATGCAAATAGCATGCATACTCGCAGAGTAATTAAGGTTTTTATAAAAATGATCCCAAATTTTTCCAAGTTTTTTCCTTATAATTTTCAGAGTTCTTAATATAAAATATTATTTTTTTCAGAAAATATGACAATCAACATTGCACATAGTACGCTGTAATCAGAATTAAAAAATAATGAAAATTGTATAAAAAATGAGTTGGTTTACTAAATAATTTTTTACTGCGCATGCGTCAACGATATCAAAATTTCATTTGCATATTATGTTAGCTAAATGTATAGAGCAACTTTTGTGAAAGTCACAAAATCATAACTTGAAAATTCTGACAATAATCGTCAATTGAATAAGTCGAAGATCCGTTATTCTCAAAATGAAGCAAAAACAAGAGGGATTGTATCCATATATTCATTGATTAGTGTCAATATAGAATACATAATATGGGATGTACTACTGCATTTGGATAAAATCCCTCATTTTTTTGCTTCATTTTGGAAACAACGGATTTTGTCCTTTTTCTATAGACGATTACTTTCAGAATTTCCAAGCTATGATTTTGAGACTTTTCCAAAAGTTGCTCTGTACATTTAGCTAACATAATATGCAAATGAAATTTTGATATCTTTGACGCATGCGCAGTAAAAATTTATATAGTAAACCTACTCATTTTTCATACAATTTTTATTATTTTTTAATTCTGATTACAGGGTACTGTGTGCAATGTTGTTTGTCATATTTTCTGAAAAAAATATTATTTTATATTAAGAACTCTGAAAATTATAATGGAAAAACTTGGAAAAATTTGGGACCATTTTTATAAAAACCTTAATTACTCTGCGAGTGCGCATGCTATTTGCATAATAATGAACACAGTGTATTACAATAAGGCATTCAATCATAATCTAGAGTTTGAGCGCTTTTGCTACATTAGTTTTGACATGGTTATTCAAAAGATATTCATTTTTTTTTAATTTGTTGACGGTCCCCTATGGCGTTTCGGTAAAAAATTTTCACTGAGATGTATGACGTATACTATTATATTTATACACTAAGAGTTTCGAGATGATTCCTCATGTATTTTTCTAGATATTTAGTAAAATGTCTAAAATCGCAAGTGTCCCATAATCAATGGCAATATAGTGTACTTCAAAATGCCTTAGTACTTATGATTTAAGGGGGCTCAGGGGTTGAAAACTTTAAAAAAAATTGATTTTTTTTATGATCTAGTTTGATTATTCATTTAATTCTTAACTCAATGCAAAAAACCGCATAAAAATATTTGCATTTGTAACGGAGTTATAAGCATTTATGTATCAACACTTTCATAGCCGCATCCATATAATTTCAACATTAAGTCACGTTTTCTCAAAACTTGATTTTTGATGACTAACACCAAGATTAAAAAAAAAAAAAAAAAACTATTTGATGGAATGGCTTATTTTTTTTCGCATGCATATAACATCATTATCTAAATTCTGAATTAATATATTTTAGATAGTTTAATATTTTGAGTATTTTTAATGGAAAAAAAGTTGTATTTTTTAGGGTTTTTTTAAATTTTCAACTTTGAGAGATTTTTTAATACTGTTTTTATTAAGTGAAAGTTATATCCTTAATTCATAATCTAGATTAATATGTTATATGCATGAAAAAAAAGTCATTCCGTCAAATATATATATTTTTTAATCTTGGTCAAAAATCAAGTCTTGAGAAAACGCGACTTAAAGTTGAAATTATATGGATGTGGCTATGTATGTATTGATACATAAATGCTTATAACTCCGTTAAAAATGCTAATATTTTTATGCAATTTTTTGCATTGAGTTAAGAATTAATTGAATAATCAAACTAGATCATAAAAAATCGAATTTTTGAATAGTTTTCAACCCCTGAGTCCCCTTAAGTGGTCTCGGGAGTCTTACTTTTTACCTGGTGGTGTAATTTAGAAACAATGTCACATTTAATTTCTTTTCCCAGTCACTATAAAACATAAATGCATTATTTTTTAATATAGACAACTTAATATCTCTTCTATTAAAATATTTTTTTAAATATTCTATATTGAAATTTTTTAATGTCTAATTTTGATGAAAAATCTAGAAAAAAGGGTTCCCCCCCCTTACTTTTATCCATTTTGCGCAAGATTGTTGCAAAATTATTAGTTTAAGGGGCCCCAAAGGTATTGATAATTATGAAAAACTACTGTATCTTGAACGTATACTCCATTTGTAAGTTTAATTATTTGTAATTTTAATTATTTATTTATTTAAAATTTAAATTATAAAAATTAAAAAAAAATGTTTTTAAATTGAAAAAGGGCCGATTTTAAATAAATAAATAAATAAATTGCGTACAAATGAATTATAGGGTAACATCCCGAGTAATTAGCACTTTAAGAATTTGTCTTTAAACTTACTTCAATTTTCATTACCAAGAAATAAGATACTTACTTGGAAATATTTTTAAATCAAAGAATGCATATTTGTGCATCTATTTTGCCCACTAAAAGCAAAAAAAAGAAAAAAAAATTAAAGAGTATTTTTATAAAAAATATATTTATAAAAAGTTGCTGAAATCACCAGTAATTGGCACCTAGAGTACCAATGTATGACACCTTGGGATCCAGTAATTGGAACATGTTTATATAAAAAAAAACACCTTTACATTTTCCATTGGGTTTAATCGCTTTAAATAAATTTACTGTAGATGAAGATGCCATATTTCAGATTTTTTAGAGTAAGAAATCAGCATATTAGTCTGAAATGTGAACACTTTAAAACAATACAATATACTTATATTAATACCCAGTAATTATCATGCCGTCCCCAGTAATTGTCATATGAAGCTTTAATGGATTCCAATTACTGATAATATTTCATATTTTCAAATAAAAACAAATGATAAACAAAATTAGTCTACAACTTTAAAAGTACTTCCAAAATAAGTGGTTTAATCTCAAATTCCTTGCGAATTCCTTGTAATTGGAATAGGTGCCAGTTACTTGAAACTAGCAAAATTGAAGCACCATTAATTGACATCTATCATTAATTCAGAAATCCAAATATTTGTGTCGAAAATACCTTTACACAATTAAAGTAACCCTTTTTAACTAAACAAAACTGTTGTCAATTAAAATTTAAAATATGTTATAAATCTTATAATAATGAATTGAAAAGCATGCCTTCCTTAAACATAAGAATAAGCATTTGCAACAAAAATAGCTAATTTCATACAAGCCATAATTGTTTCTCTTTCCTAGGCACTATTGTCATTTAGTAGCATAAATCAAAGTTACAATCTTTAACGTAAATGAGTATATAACTAGTATATGGTCTTGCATTTTTAAAAGACTGGATATAAATCTTATTTTAGGACATGTTTCTAGGATGTGCCAATCACTGGTGCATGCCAGTTACTGGGGATGTTACCCTACGTTCAAGATGCATTAGTTTTACATCATTTACTTTGGGGAGCTCTAGAACCAATAGTCTTGCTACAACCTAGTGCATGCAAGTCAAAGAGTAATTTTTCATTTTTCATCAAAATTAAATATAAAAAAAATAAAGTAAAATTTCGATATAGAATATTTTAAAAAAAACATATATTGTAAAGAAAAGAGGTTTTAAGTTGTCTATATTAAAATTTTTATGCATTTATGTTTTATAGGGATGAGGATAAAAATTTAATGGGTCATGTTGCTAATTTGCATAGTCAGGTAAAAAGTAAGACTCGTGAGACCCCCTAATCTGTTTATCGCTACAATCTTTTTTGAACCTACTTTATAGGAAATAGTTAAAATTGGTCTATCTCTTCAAATGGAAACACCATAGGAGTTATGTATAATAATTTGTCTTTAAATTTTAATAAGTGATATTTTATATCAAATCATTTTAAGGCATGTGCATATATACACACACATATATATATATATATATCTTATATGGACCTGTAAAACTATATATTTAAAAGATTTGAAGCTAGTAGAAGAGTATGAGATGAGTGTTCAAGTCGTTTTTCGCTGCATTTCTTCTTCCATATCCTTAGTACTAGTAGCCACTGCTCAACATTTATGATATTACTGCCTAATACATCATCAATCTGACATAAGAGTTTGGCAACTGTCGGCCATGAGATATGACTGATATTCCTAATATTGAATTAATGTGTGAATATTTTCATTTTTTGGTTGAATTAGTCTGTAGTCTCAACTACTTTATAACATTTAATTACGGTTCCAGATTTATGACAAAGCAAACAATGCTGCTTATAATCCCACACTGTAAATAAACCCAGGAACGTTCCTGAAAAATAATGAGCTCAAAGAGAGAGTCTGGAAAATAATGGGCTCAAAATTAATTCTGATTTTCCTTCCTGAAACTTACGTGACCAAAAATGTCAACAACAATGTGCCAATTGAGCTTTCTAGAAATTTCTGATATTTTCAAGAAATGTTCCTTGATTTTTTTTTCAATTATCTGCCCACATTCAAGAACTTAAAGAATAAAGAATTCAAATTTCATCATCTTACTTTTACAAATTAACGTTTATATAAAAGGCATTGTTAATCTGTGAAAATGGAGTAATTTCCAAAGTAATTTCAATACAAATCTGTAATCAACTTGCCTTGTAGTTTTTTAAAGTAATGATTTTACTAGACGCATTTGTAATTCTAAAAAGATATGTTTCTGCGTTAGGTTATGATGCTATAAGCAACATAATTTTCTTTAAAAAATTGTGTTTGTTTCCAATGCTATCGTACTTATTATAATCTTAATGTGACTCAATACTACTTTACATTTCCAAAAAACTAAATTCTAAAGCATGACAATAATTGTAATTATAGAAATTTGCAACATTTTCAATATTATATGTCCTGTAAATATTTATTAATTTATCTTTAATGCTGATTACAAAATGCGTAACTTTGAATCTGTTGGGAGCATAAATGTAATATGCATAACTTGCATAAATGTAAGTTCCACCATTACCCTTTGATGTTTTCCTTAAAACTATATTTTAACGACATAGTAATATTTATAGCCGCAAGAAAGTTGAACACATTTAAATATGGTATAACTTGTAAATAAATAAATATATTTTTTAAAATCCTATTAAAGAATATTTAACTTTTAATCTTTTTGTGGTAAAAATCCAATATTATCCTACATAAAAAACTCCCAAAGTGAATCAATACTCTTTCATTCTTTTTCTTCAATAAAAATATATTTTAACGACAATTTCAAAGTATTTCAATATTTTATATCCTGTAAAAGTAAAAAAATAATATTTTAAATATCTTTATCACTTTCAAACCTATTAAAAAATATTTAACTTTTATTTATGTTGATGCAAAAGTTTTTAATCTTAACTTTCTTTTTTTAAAAGAACTTTTTTTAAATAACGCATTCATTATATTCTATTTTATACAATTCACTGTTTAATGAAAATTTCTCTTTTTTTGTTATTCAGCGAAAATCAATATATATATATATATATATATATATATATCTTTTTTAATAATAACAACAACAACAAAAAAAAAAAACTTTTTAATCGATGATTTCCATAAACTTCAAGCTAAAAATTTGTTTTCTAAAGTCTTCAATTGAATTTTGTTTCCTCTTTTTAATTTTCACTATTTGACAAAGTTCAAAAAGCAACTCGGATATAAATATTAATGCCCAAAGATTCATCTTCGCACCCATGCGAACATAATTGTAAATAATCCATAATATAACAAAACACGTATTTGGTGCAGGGCGCTTTGTGCTTGCACGGGAAATGCTACAGCTGCTGTTGCTGAAACTCTTTTCATGGACGCAGCTCGCTGTCCAATTTTCTTTCAGGACGTTCATTCTCTAGAATAGCACAATAATCAGGCAATTTCCATCGGATTTATGAACTTTTGGAAAGTAGATTTAAAAGGAAAACTTAACAAAGAATTTTTCTTAAAGCGAAATGTCTTAGGTACTTGCATTTTAAATAGATCTCTTTTTCAAGCTATAGCACTTGTGAATAAAATAAAAGAGTTTGTGTCGAATTTAATATAGTTAAAACAGTTAAAATTTAAATTAATCTAATGAAATTAAGAGTTATTGCTGATATTAATGTAGTTATAAGTTTATATTATTAAGCATAATGTGCTACTAAAATTAATAAAAAGCTGTTAATATAATTAAATTTATGTAATTTATGTAATTAAATTATGAGCTACTGCTGATATTAATATAGTTATAAGTTAATATTATTAAGTATAATGTGCTAATGAAATTAATATAGAGCTTATTTATTTATTTACAGCCAGATACTGATAACATTCATTAAACCATAGGGTGTTTCCAATAAGACTCGATAAATTTGAAATTTAATAATTATAATAAATATATAAACGAAATAAATAATATTTTTATCTTTCATTTCATTAATTTTGTTTAAAAAATAAAAATAAATTCAGAATTTTGTCAATAGATGGCGCTGATACGTCTCTAATTGTAAAAAATTTAAAAATAATGTGTTAAACTGAATAAAATAACAAATATCAAAATACCTATTTAGTGCAAGTGTCCTTATGCTTGGAGAGCGACAGCTCCAGTTTCTGTTGCTGAAACTGTTTTAATTCAGTCAGCTAGCTGACAAATTTACTTTAATTAAGATCATTCTTCTGAACACTCCAATGATCAGGCAATTTTCATTGGCTTTACCTTTGGTAAGTAGATTTAAAATGAAAACTTAAAAAAAAAGAAAAAAAAAGAAAAAACTTAACGTGAAGAGCTTTAAGTACTTCCATTTTCAATATATAGCTTCTTCAATCTTTTGAACCAACAAATAAAATAAAGGAAGTCATGCTATATATAATATGATTCAAATTTTAATTCTAAAATTATTACAATTATACTTTTAATTATGACTGCTATTAATCATTTTATATGCTTACATTACTACATTAAACGATTGAAAATAATGCAGTGCCACAGAGGATTTTCTAAGCGATTCACTAAATTTAATTCAAAAACTCATTAACTATTACAATCGTGAAATGAGTTAAAATTTATCAGTTATTTTATAAGTTTACTATACAGCAATTAAAAAAAATCTTTTTGCGCTGAGATGTTTTTAAGTATAAGAATGATCAAATCATCCATTTGCATAAAAGGTATCACTGTTTTTACTCTATATTCTTTTCAACTTTTGAAATGAACCAAAATACTTTTATATTGGAAGTTTTTTGTTAATTTTAGTATTTTAAAAGTTTTCGTAATAGCCTTAACATAAATTGACATAAAGTTAAACTATTTTTTAATTTTTTATATTGAAATTTATGAGTTATCTATGTTTAATAAGAACGTACTTAACTAAAATTTGAGGATGGGTTAATGCCAGATAAAAGTGGAAAAGAATATACTCATCTTCAGAAAGTTAAAACAGATCCCCAAATTGATTTAAAAATTTTATTCATGACATCTTTTGCATTTTTTTTTTCCTCACTGCGGGTATAAAAAATAAAAAATAACTTTATGTGCGTAGATAAGATTTTCAGCTTAAACATTTCACTTTTATAACAGAATCCGTGATCATAAGGAGTAATTTTTAAATAATGCGTTCTCAGCTGAGATTGGAATTAAAGAAACGTGAAAAAAAATGAAGAAAATAAAAACGCCAACAAAGTATGCCTTATGATAAAAAAATAGCATGCCTGCAGGATTTTTGACGTGATTTGTCAATTTCTCTCTCTTTCTCTTTATTTTTTTTTTTTTTGGGGGGGGGGGGTAAATGAACTACATCTTGACTGTATAATCAATTGTTGTTTTATGACTGCAGTTTAACCCCCCCCCCCTCTCTCTTGGTGTCGTGTCCAGGTATTCAATTCAATGTACAACTTTGACATGACTCTCATCTACATTTTACAAAAAATGAAAACGAAACAGTTCGATTAGATGTACCTCAAGAAAAGAATCAACTAATTTCATGCTTTTGACAACAAAATGTAATTAAAAAAAATTCAGAAAGTTGCTAATTTGAATTTCATTAAAGGCTAAAATAAGACGCTTTCGGGACCTTAGGTTAATGTTATGTACCTTCATTGTTTTTGGTACCAATAATAGAGAAAAGTAATCTTTGCCTTATTTAAATAAAACATTTTTGTGATTATATAACTGTTTAAACAATGGGATGCCAACAGAGTAAAATTAACTAGCACGTTTTTTTCCCTTTAGTGACGAATCCATGATTTTCTTGTTCCAAATTCCTACCGTCTACGAAAATTTAAATTAAAACTACTTCGCTGTGCCAATCTCAAAACTTTCTTCTTTTTCATAAATGTTACTATTTCAAAAAGTTGTTACACATTTTAATACTTCAATGTTATAACTTTAATACTACACAGACTTCGATTTTCATCTTAAATTTTTGCTTTATTTTATTCATAATACTTAATATCATAATATTTAATAAAATCGATATTTACATTACGCGATTATACGTCCAAAAGTTACGAATCTTCCAATTGGCTGGATGTGAAATGCTTGTCACTACACTAGCAGCTTTTGCACTATGCTAAATCGAGAAAATTGCACAGAAATTGCATTCACATACCTTCTGCTTTCAGACTATCTCCAAATGCAGTTGCGACCTACTGGGCATAACCAATAACATAATATAACCAATATATATATGAAATTTAGTTCAAATCTAGTCATAACTTTATACAGTTCTCGTTTTTACAAAGAGGATGGATAGACACGGATGGATAGACAGACAATTTATATAAAAATGTTTTTGAGGATCTCTCACCCCTTTAACGTGTAAATCCGTCAGAAAAATTTCCATTACGATACTATAATCTTTAGAAAGGAAACAGTAAATAAATAAATAAATAAATTAATAAATTTATAAATAGATCACGCTGTATCCTCCGCAGTTACGAATGAATTTTTAAAATATTCAATTCTCAATTGGAATGCAATATGAAATTTTTCTTCATATGATACCGTCTTTTAGGTAGCTTTCATTACAAAAAGTAAAAAGCTACCTATTACAGCCGTCCGGAGGAAAGCACTTCCGGAAAATTTTGATATATTTTCACCGATCATGGCCCTCAGACCCCAAAACCCCCCTCCGTTCAAATGTTGACATATATATATATATATATATATATATATATATATATGTATATATATATAATACCATTAAAAGTAGACAAGATTCAACAATGGATTTTATCAATAAAACAAATATATCTGATTTTTGTCATGCGATAACTAACGTATTTATGAACCGATTTGAATGAAACTTGGTATGTAGATAGTACATACAAATGTCTCGACCGAGTTCGTTGGCCAGCATCATCCGCCATTTTGTTTAAAAATGGCGGCCATTTTAATTTTTTTTAAATTTAAAATTTAAAATTAAATGCGAAAAAATTAAAAGTTGGAAAATATTTTTCGTTTACGTGTTAGAACTTAAAACAAAGATTCCAGAACACTTTTTATTTTGTCTATATCTTAAAAAAATGATTGAGTTATAGCACTTTGAATTTTTCTTATGGCTGACACTTTGAAACGATTTGATTTTTGTCACGTAATAACACGCGCATTTATGAACCGATTTCAATGAAACTTGGTATGTACATAGTACATACAAATATCTCGACCGAGTTCGTTGGCCAGCATCATCCGCATTTTGTTTCAAAATGGTGGCCATTTTAAATTTTTAAGAAAAATTAAAATTTAAAATTAAATGCGAAAAAATCAAAATTTGAAAAATACTTTTCTTTTACGTGTTAGAACTTAAAACAACGATTCCAGAACACTTTTTATTTTGTCTATATCTTACAAAATGATTGAGTTATAGCACTTTGAATTTTTCTTATGGCTGACATTTTGAAACGATCTGATTTTGTCACGTGATAACACGCGTATTTATGAACCGATTTCAATGGAACTTGGTATGTACATAGTAGATACAAATGTCTCGACCGAGTTCGTTGGCCAACATCATCCACCATTTTTTTTCAAAATGGTGGCCATTTTAAATTTTTAAAAAATTTTAAAATTTATAATTAAATGCGAAAAAATTAAAAGTTGAAAAATATTTTTGTTTTACGTATTAAAACTTAAAACAATGATTCCAGAACACTTTTTGTTTTGTCTATATCTTAAAAAAATGATTGAGTTATAGCACTTTGAATTTTGCTTATGGCTGAAAACTTTTGAAACGGTCTGATCTGAACGATCCATCATGTTGCTTTAAAATGGCATACTCTTGATATCGTGGAATTTGGTGACTCTCTAAATCGCTAAAAATAAAACTAGGTTGAATAAAAGATGGCTAATTTCTAAAAATTCCTATTAATATTCAGTCTTGACAAAAACTAGTATTCACGACGACTTATAAAATCACTAATTTTATAAGATTATTTCCACTAATTTGAGCTTAGTATTTTTGAACAATGTAACTTACTTTAAAATAAATAAATAAATGTGTAAGTATATGAAAGCTACCTCTTCCTCCCGGCATTGCCGGAAGGACTTTTTGTCATTGAGTACATTGAAGTATGTTAACTATCAATCAGCAGTATTCATGTAGGAAATTACAAACCTAGTAAAAATCGCTTTATTTTGTAAATAACTGTTTAACGTACTTCAGGAAAATGTGTTCGAAATAATATGTTAAATTATTTATTTAATTGATTACGTTAATATTGTACAAAAGATGCCATTCCATAAAGCTAATCTTAAAACTATAATTCTTACCAGAAAACCAAAAAGAAATTTTTTTATTGAAACTGAAGTTTCAAAATTCGTTACGTTTATACATTTATATTACAGCTCCTATTTCTCGAATAAATTATTTGCCGAAATAATTTTTTGAAGAAGTATGGTACATTTGGTAATAATTAACATTTCACAATGAGTGGTTTAAATATCGGCCAGAAGGCATCGCTTTCTAAAAGACGGTAATGATCTTAAAATCTACCAAGCGTTAATTTTCTCCACAGTAATTGTTAACTAGTGCTTCGGGGTGACATAATTAATAATGACTGTGACAAAACGTCGCGTTTACTAGATCTTCAGGTATATTTGCGTCTTTTAAGAAATAATGAACTCTTGTCGATATTTAAATATATGTCCTCAAAATTGTAATTTTTTGGGGGGCATTCAAGTGATAGTTGGTTCAAGAAGAAATTTCTCGCTATTATTTCTTTTTAAATTGTCAATGCAATTTTTTTGCCCTTCTGGTATTCTGGTAAATCTAAAATAAAGATATATTTAAAGGTTATTTTACATAGAAATATATTTTATATAGAAATATATTTAGTGAATTCATTTAAATTAAATATATGCGAAGCAAAACTAACAAATCTGCAAATATATATGCTATAGATACAATATCTAATTTGGTATAAGTAGGGTGAGTCAGGGATAGCTGCCCCTTTTAACCTCCCTTATTTTTCTTTTCTTTGGGGTTTCGTTCTTCTGACGAAAACCTATTCGTCACTTTCCTATGTCCGTTCGTAAATCATAGAGTCCATAGACAATAACCGTATAAATCAGATACATCAATTTTTGTGTACTTACGGCAGAACACCTCGCATCATACGACAAATCATAAAATTTTGAAAAAGTCCATTATTTTAATTAAATAAAATTTTCAATGTCATACGTTCATTTTTGTGATTTAGATTTCAAAAGAGAAATTCAATTTTCAACGTTTCGCGTGTAGACATCATGGCTTGAAGGCAAAGCATCTCGGTAGTAAACAGGAGGGGTTCTTAGTTCAATTCCTGATGCTGGAACTTCAAATTTCATTTTAAGATCGATTTAATATTAAGAAATATCGTATTTTTTACTAGTTTAACCCTTTAACGTTCATTGGTTTCGCCACGAAACCACAAAATTTTAATTCCGATACGCAACACTGACACCGGTATTTTTATCTAAAAATATCCCTTTTATTTTGTATGTGAAAAATCACGTTTTCCTATTTAGAAATATATTTGTTTTTAATTACCGGTGTCATTCATTTATTTCGACATCTTAGCAATGAAAATGCTATGATCGATAAAGGGTTAAGGATTTATAGTATTAGGTTTCATACATCTGACAGTCACAGTATTTTTTGGAGTTCAACTTTCTTTCTATTTTAAAATCTTTGGAGTTTTATTAATAATTCAGCATATTAATATTAATTTTAAACAATTTATTTCACTTTCAGAAATTTAAAATTTTGTTTATATTTTTGCTATTTTTTAAAATAAAAAAAAGGAATTTTGGATTTTATTTAAATAATTTAATTTGATGGAAATAAATAACTTATTTTTATATTTATTTTTAAATTAAGTTTGTCGGTGCTACCATTTATGTAAGAATTTAATAATCATAAATTAAACATTTGGATTTATTAATTAAATGATACTTTTTTTTTGAAAGAAATGTTAAAAGAAATCCTCTGTGCAATATGTGCTCATTCTTACCCCCTTATAATAACCATTTTTGTTGTGCTTATTTAACTTATCTATTCCAAATTTTATGTAGATTAAAAGAAATAATTATATAAGAAGCATTACCGTAATGTTAATATGAGACGAAATGAAATTTTTATTAAAAAACTTAATCAAAGATTTTGGTCATTTATTCCAGACTTCAAGGTTAGACGGTCCACTTGATCGGGAAGCATGCTTTGTTGAGTAGCTCTGAAAGTACGAAGAAATGCGGCTGGAACCTATAAACTAATACATTCTTGAATACCTTTATCAACAAATTTTATTTAATATTTCATAAAAAAATCTCTAATTAAATCATTATATTTCACCTGCGCTATCTCCATTTTATAGAAATATATAACAAAAGCCAGTTTTATCTTTTTCATAATATAATAATCATTTGAAGAAATAAATCGCTGTGATTGCTGTGTTGCTACCCCTTTTTTTAAGTAACTGAGAGTGGAAAGACTTTATTAGCCCAGTCACATCTCTAATAGCTGAAATACTGTTACTGTTGCCAATAAACCCAATAAGGCATCTTGCCCGAATTTACCGTATAAAATATCAATGGATGCAATCTTTGTAATATTACTCCTTTTTTAGCTTAATCTATTCAGTCCTTCTTCTTGTATTGTTTATTCAAATGTTTCAACGTTTTCATTCGTAGAGTAGCATTTGTATTCTTTAATTCCGTAGATTATTTTCTTAAATGCATCCGTATTTCATAAAATATATGTTTGAATGCAACGAGCATTTCCTATAACTCATATTTTCTTTGAAAATAAACATTTTTTAAAAAAAGATTTTGAAGTAGAATTCCCTTTTTCAATCACAATATAAGTTTGAAAGTTACAATGTGTAAGATCTGCCCATATATTTGTCTAAATATGATATATATATATGTTACATTGGGACATATTTTTACGTAATAATACAAAATTGAAAATTGCGCAATAAGGAAAAAACGCTCAACTCAAATAATTTACGAAAGAAACTTGATCTTTGACATTTAAACTTATTACACATCCAATCATCCGTAGAAATTGCGACACAGTCTTCAATTTCTGAAATAACTAATTTAAAAATTAATAGGCTATGATTTACTTGTGCTGACCAGCCTATATAGTTTATTTAGCAATATTTCTTTTTTAAAAAATAAACAAAAGGGTTTCTACATGTACATGCTATTTTGCGTAACTGAGATTACAATGCTAATTTTAAGCAATATTCAATATTTTTATAGTTTTTCAAACTAATGGATTTTCTTTTCACTGAAAGATGGCGTAATTGTAACAGATTAACCATGGAGAAAGTCTGTATGAAAAAATATTTCATAATATTTTAATAAGCTTTTTTGTGTTTTTCGGAAAATTATTACATTTTATTATATTTATTATATTTATTTACAACATGTTATAGTTATAGACTTAAATACATTGGGAAAAATGCAGAGAAATATTTATGAGAAAAATGTATTCCTTTCCCTTATAAAATAATTTAAGAAGTAATTGAGAACAATTTCTGTAAAATATATGGATACTTTAGGAGGGTTCTTTCTTAAAGGCATTTTCTGAATCATATAGAATACTCAGTCAATTATGTTGAAATACTTTTCAATGTTACGAAAGTTAACTGACATAAATAGAAAAAAAAAAGCTTTATAAAAGAAAAGTTAATTTCCAATGCGGTTTATTTCCATAACTAATGAAAAAAATTAAATGATTTTACTCATTTGATAAATTGGAAGGACAATAGTTCAGAGTACGATCGATTGGTCATATGCTCTCACGCCTGCCTCAGTGTCCATGTGCTTAACTCGGGAGGACGCGCACTGGGTCTATTAGATCCAGAGTGTGTTCCTTTGTTTGTGTCTATGACGGTGAATTATCTGGATATAAGTCCTAAATGGGGTGGAGTGCCCTCCGTGGGGGATGTGTTTCTAAGGGAACCTAACTCGTTTTTACGCAAGGAAATCGAAGGTTAGAAGAAAACCACGGAAAACTCCCAACAGTTAGGGCGACGGCCGCGATTGGGCTCGAACCCAGCATCTGACGTCTATCAGTTTTGGAGGCAGAACTTATCGGCCACTGGTGGGGCCCCCAGAGTGTGTTTGTTTTCTTCAGTTGTCACTACTATTTGTAGGGTTTCGTTTATCTGACGAATTTCTATTCGTCTCTGTCCTCCGAAAGTCCGTCTCTCCCTGCCCGTCCGCACACAAAAACTGTATAAGTATGAGACTTCAAATTTTATGTATATACATCTGAATGTCTCTTGTAGTACGACAAATTATAAAATTTTGAAAAAAATCCAGTATATTATTTTTAGCAATGTAATCCGTTAATTTTTGCGATTTACATTATGAAAGAGGACCTTAATTTGAACGTTTTGCGTTTAGACACCGTAGCTTGAAGGTACAGTTTCGCTAGTAAACAGGAGATTGTTAGTTCAATCCCCGTTGCTGCAAGTTGAAATTTTCATATTAAAATTTGATTAACTAAAAGAAATTTCGTATTTTTTTGCAATTTTAGGATTTATATTAGTAGACTTTCGTTCATCGGACATTCATAATATTTTCTGGTATTTACTTTTATTTATATTTTAAAAACTATTGTGATTTATTAATGATTCAGCATTTTAAATTACGTTTAAACAATTTTTCTTTTTTTAGTAATTTAAAATTTTATTTATATCGGAAATGCTAATTTCGGATTTTCAAAAAAATTAGAATTTTGGATTCTCTTTAAATAATTTGATATGAAAATTTTTAATTTGATTAAAATAGATAATTTCCTTTTATAATTATTTTAAAATTAAATTTGTTGGTGCTACCATCTATGTACGAATTTAATAATTACAAATTAACAATTTTGATTTATTAATTAAAGAACAAATTGTTTTGAAAGAAATATTAAGCGAAACCCTTTGTGCAATATGCAGTCACACAACCCACTTGTTTTAATCTACAACTTATTTTATCCCAGAATTTTTAAAGATTGTCTCCGACTAAATAAGATGGCAAAAAAAAAATATATTTGTATTTATTGGTGAAAAAGTAAAAACCATTCACACACTGGATATGAGTACGTTCTCCCAGGATAAATAGTATATTGCCATAGTCGACTATTTTTATGTTCCGTACACACCACATTTTTAAACAATTCATTTTATAGTATATTTCCCGTGGAAATGTTGTTAAACTGTATGTAAAAGATTTTTTTAAAGTGGTACAGCATAGAATTAAGAAATAATCCCTGACACCCTAGGTACCCTTTAAAAGTGTGCATTTCTCTATATTGAAAAGTTTCACCCAGCCCCCTCGTGTTTTACGGCTGCTATGTGTACAGATTTATACAAAAACAAAAATCAAAGTACAACTCGTTATATTTATTCAGAATAGTTTATAGCACTGAGACTAAAATACCATTAAAATCTAAATCTTCTCTAATCAACATGTGATTCTTATTGTCCCATTTTGTGATATTAGAAAAAAACTACAAAATGACGGGATGCCAGCATGAAGGAGTTAGGCTCGTTTTTTGCTTTATGAGAAATTCAAAAAGAATGCTTTAAAATCTAAACTTTAAAATCTCCTGTAAAATATTTACCATTTATGTCATGCATAGTTCAACACAAATAAAATCCAAAAATAACTATTCTCAGAGATTATTTTAAAACAATTAATTGAGCATCTCAAAAACGTAAAAAAAAAAAAAAAAAAAAAAAAAAAAAAAAAGCTAACCTTAATCTTACTTAAAGCCATTTAAATCGATGACGATCGCTTTACAGTGCAAAACACCGAAAAGTCGCAGTGCGGTGATCTAAATGTCGTATTTTTGCGATTGGTAAAGAAGGCTTTACGTTTGATCATTTGTGGCAGTGTTGTAACTTCCTAACAACCAACTATGTTATAACAGACACACAGTACGAGTAACCGCTTGAGGGGCGGTGGAATATATTATATCCCACCAAATTATCATTCAGATTTGAACCAAAAACATTTAAATAGGTGTGATATATTATATCCCACCTAATTATATATGAACCAGAAACATTTAATTAAACTTTATTTTTATAACTTTGGTTAAAAAGAGCTGAAAAATTATTAATTTACTTAATTTAAGTTTTATATATTTTTTATTTACCTAATTTGATTTATTTTTATTTTACTTTTTAATTTGCATTGTTACTTTAATTACTTAAGTAAAATGTTTTCCAAATTTACTGTGAAAATTCAACATTATATAACTACAACTGTTTGGCATTTTAAGGATTAATAGCGCAAAATATTTTGATGCATTTGCTTATAACAACTTTTCTTAGAAAGTTTCGTAAATATATAGTTTACCATATTTACCTATATTTATTAACAATATACTTAAAGTGCAACTTTCGATCATCTATGTTTTTAAACATTTTTTTTCCAGTGTTACAGGAAAATCATTTTATGTTACTAAATACAACTTGTAAAGTATAACAGGAGTTTATAATAAAAAGAAACGTTACTGGAAATATATTCTGTCTGACATATTTAGTTAGGTACTATTCTTTTTTAATTTCAAGTATTTAAAATTTTTGATGTTTTTACAATATTATTTTAAGTCTTGAGTGAGTTGCGCGAATACAGCATGAAATTTCCACAAAAGCAAATTAAAAAACTTTTTTAAATCTTCATGGCCATACGAAATATGCATTTTAAATTGACGTCTTGAAAGCTCATTTAAATACTATGATGCTTCAAATTTAGCTTCTTAGAATTTATACATAAACATGAAGAAAAGAGATACTGATAGCTCAAATTTAAACATAGCTCTCGCGAGCCTTCGCCCATTTAGATACTTATCTCGCTCTTAAATGGTTTCCGTATCAAAATTGCATGAAGATATTTTCCCTCTTATGCGTAATAAATACTTCTGCTTACCTTTAAGTATTTAATCTGTAATCAGGTTTTATTTAATCAATTAATATTCAGTCATGCCATTAAATTTAATTTAGACATGATATAGGGGAAGATGGGGATACTTGAGCCATTTTTTAAATTTTAATTTTTTAAAATTTTTTAGAATTTCTTAGAACAAAATAAAATATTGAAAATGAAAATTTGATATTTTTTCTTCATTTGAAAACCACTTTCAATTAATTTTGAACTATTTTTCTATGTCTAATAAATTTTTACTTTTTCTTTTACATTGTGGCTCAAGTATCCCCATGGAGGGGATACTTGAGCCAGATGTCACATTCGCACCAGTATTTTGCAAAGAAAAAAACCGATTTACAATATACGCGAAAAAATGCATTAAACCTTTTTCAAATAAATTTGGTCGAATTTTCTGGTGTCGTTGTGACATTTCAGAATTAAAATTTTGTGGTAGAAAATTCTACCAGCAGAGCTCAAAGGGTTAATCACCATACTTTAAAAATGGTACCAAGGTATATGATTTCTTTTTTACATGTTCAGAACTATAAATATGTTACCATGTTGCCAGTTTTAGAAAGAAAAATTGAACAACTGTACAGATAAAGGGGGTGGCTCAAGTATCCCCTATGCTCAAGTATCCCCACTCTCCCCTATTTTGAAATCTTGAAAATCAATCAGAATAATTATTAATATCAAAAAATGTTGAATCCTTATTTATTGTAATGGCTATATCTTGGTACATAAAAACTATAAATTAGAAAATATAAAATAATATTTCTAATTAATTGGGAATTTTGAATTGTGTATATAATAATGCATAGCTTATTTAAACCAATATTTTAAGTATTTCAGATTAGTGAATACCCATTATGAATATAACACAATAAAAACAATATTTCATTGTCTTTAGAAAGTATTTTGCAGTTCATTAATAATCACAAATTGTGCATAATTGCATCGAATCTTTTTTAGCTATAAATTTTGAATGTACATTGTAAAAAAAAAAAAAAAGACAGATGTTTCTAAAACTACGAAAATTTACTATAATCTTGAACTAAAATATTTAACAATCGCTTCCAAATTATCCAATATTTCGAAAAACGAACCTTTATCTCTAAAAAGCTTCAGAAAACAATTTCCTTTTTAAATTTATTGAAGAAAATTGAAATATAATTTTATTAGCTATCCCTAATTTCCGCAATATTTTCGATTATATTTCAGTGCATTAATCAGTTCTCTCGACACAAAAAATCAGTTTTTAGGATACTGCCAAACCTCAACTGAACAATTTCAGCTACACGACTGAAATTTTGCATGAAATTGTGATTTTTAATGTGAATGGTTATACTGTTAATTCAATATTTTTTTTCAGTTATACATGTTTGCTGAACATGAAAAAATATACTTCAGACTTAATAGCATCCGAAACCCGGTTTTCTAGGTTTAGATACTGATTAAAAATGCAATGTATTTAAACATAAGAAAAACAAATCTTAGGTAATCAGAATTACGATGATTTCCTATTAGGTTGGATTAGTTTTTGTTTAAAAATATAAAATTACTCAAAGTTTGGGTATAAGCTGACAAACGCAGTAGGACCTTTTTTGACTTGCTGGGGGGGGACTTGTTGGGTTTTTTTGTTTTTTATTTTTTTATTTGGGGGGAGATATGTATTTACTTAAAAAAATAAAAATAAAAATCATACCCGTTCGACAGTGTCGGTAGTTGTAGTCAAAGAAGCCCTTATATTTGGTTCGTTTATAATAATTTTCGCTTATAAAGAATACATTTGTTTAAAAGTGAAATAAGATAAGAGATGAAAATATGTAGCCGGTGTAAGCTGCTTAAAGTAGTTGGCTACAATTTTATGTTCGCTTTGACAAACGTCCATATTAAAATATAAATAATTATAGTAGAGAAGTTAGTGACCCCGCAACATTAGATTCGTTTCGGAAGATATTTGTTTAAAAAATTTGAGTTTTGAAAACAACAGCAAAAAAACTCATTCGAACTGGTTGAATATCTTGCCTTGTTAAGAGCTATGTGTAACAAATTCCTATATTTATTTGCACTACAGTCTCATTTATATAAATAAATATAACAACATGGTATTTAAGAAGAATTCCTTCACACACTTTACTCAGCATACAAGAACATTTTAGCTACTATAAGTAGGGCTAAAGACTTTCGTTATTTGAGAGTTCGATTCCCATAGTAAGACTTCTACGGAGGGTGCCCCTTCCCCCGTTAAGGGCTATATATCCCTCGTACTGAGAGTTAGAAGTCATAAAATAAACCAAAACTAAATCAAATTGCTATTACAGTGGTGATTATTTTTCTTCTTGAAAGATACTTTAATGAAAATTCTCAAGATTAATCTCCCTTCTATGCATTGATATCCTTTTATTTGATTCTGTTGTAGTATTAAACTAGGATTTATGAGGTATAAAATACTTTATAAAATTTATATAGTGATATTATTTCATGCATAAATATATATATTTAAAATAATGTCACTGCAAATAATATGAACAGTTCTATTTTTAAAATCATGACACTGATATTATTACGTGTAAAATATCAAAGTGTAATGTCATCGTAAAATAATTTAATTGTTTTTTAAAGCTATAATAAATAGGGATTCCTTCATAACGAGTCTTAACTGGGTTAGCTGAGAATACCAAGATCTTTACACCTGAACTTTAGGGATATTTCTGGCTGCCATCTGTGTGAAGTCCTGGAATGTGTCTTCTGTCTTTTCTATGATCCACATTGCATTGCAATTCATTGCGTTATGTACATACAGGGTGTCCAGCAAATAACACCCTGATTTTAAAATTAAATTTCTCAAAAACAAAGATCGACAGAACTATGCGGTAAACGGTTTGTTTATTAGGTAAGTTGTAAAAATCTTATACAGAAGTTTCGAACGGTGAATATTTTGAAAAGATTGTGTTCTGATTGCAAAGAATGCTTTGATTTGATATTTTTCTTGTTTTAGATTGCTTGCAGAGACAGAGATTTTCGGCTTACAGTGCTATAGTTTAACGATTTTTTGAACTAAATTTCTTGAATTTCGAAATTTTAAAAATTTAATTCCAAAAATCTTTAAACTATGGCAATTTAAGCCGAAAACCCATTCTCCACAAACAATCTAAAACAAGAAAAATGTCAAATCAAAGCATTCTTTGCAATCAGAACACAATCTTTTCAAAGATTCACCGTTCGAAACTTCTATATAAGATTTTTACAGCTTACCTAATAAACAAACCATTTACCGCATAGTTCTGTCGATCTTTGTTTTTGAGAAATTTAATTTTAAAATCAGAGTGTTATTTGCTGGACACCCTGTATATATATGTATATTTTATACATGTATATATATAGTAAAATTTTAAATAATAGAGATTTATTTAATCGCATTGCAAATTTCCTTTGTTATCCAGTCATGAAAAAAAAATTTTTTTCATTATTTTGTTTCTAAATCCAAAATGTACGGAGATTTTAATACGTAAACGCAATAATAATAATAATAATAAAAATATATATAAGCGTGAAAGGTCTCAAAAGAAAAACATTCTCCCCAATGAGTATTAAAAATTGACAAATTAGCTGTCAAATATTTCTTCTAAAATTAAAACAAAGAATGAATAAAATTTCGTGTTTTAATCTTACTAAAGAAATAAACATATCACTCATTGAGATATTTTAAAAATGTGGTTTTGTAAAAAACCCGAAGTTTCCGCATTTTTAAAATGCTTTTTTTTTTTCCTCTGTTGAAAAATGTTTGCGTAAACAATTTTACTTTTATAATCGGTTTTTTAAACTGAAAACAAGTGTTGATTATAAATTGTGTAGATTCTTTAAAATGGTCCTTAAAGATTATATCAAATGATTGAACGAATGTTTATGTGTAGGGAGATATAATTACAGTTTCATACTGCTAATATGTTTATTTTTCTCTTTTATAGATGGCCCCGCCTTGGTCCGAGTAAATATCTATATAAGAAGTATAAGTGAAATAGACGACGTAAGAATGGTAAGATAATGGTTTTAATATCACAATTGTTATAAATATGTGTGAATATATATGAGTATATTTATCACCGAATATATGTTTTGTACGTTGTAACAAGTAATTAACGTAAAGATACATTTTATATAACAAAATTGATTAAATTATTAACGAATCAAAGTAGAAAGTTATCATTTTTAGAATTATAATTTCGACACATTACAATAGCGAAAGAAACTATTACTTTCTCAAATTTAAATGATTTCAAAAAGATTATTTTTAAATCAGCAACTTACTGCCTATTCCATCACTACACAATCTTATTCGAACTCCTCAAAAAGTAGACCACGGAGATTTCATATTGTATCAGTCGAAATCTGATTTTCGTTGGGAATTCTGTAGTTCTTTCATTAATAGTTTTCAGCCTAGAATTTTATTATCCCAAAGTAAAGAGACATTTAAGCACATTCCATCTATATTAAATTCTTAGAGGTTATTTTTGAATAAATAACTTATTTCAATACAAAATTAGTCAACAAAATCCGTATAAGATGTTTCTTTAAATAACGCTTTCTAATGCGTTTTTTTAAAACTAAATACTTTTAAAAGAAGGTGATTCAAACTAAAGTATTTCGTTGATGAACACGTTGGATTATGTAGATTACACATGAACATAATGCTATCAAATTTAGATGAATTATTTTTCAAACAGATCAGAAATGACTCAGGAAAAAAGTTTTTATTGCAGAAGTGGTAATAGATGGCCGAACGAGCTGAATGGGGAAAAACATGCATCTTAAAAGGACTGATATTAAAAAGTTAAAAGTCCAACAACCTTTACCGCGCATTATTTGACAAGCATAAGACGCATTATCCTAAAAGGCAAAAATTCTTTAACCCTTTCCGGCACGTTCAAAATCTGTTAGTAAAATGAGAAATTATCGGCTGAACCGGAATTCACAAACGAATGTTTTAAATATTCTGAATTCCTTAATTTAAGCTTTTATTGTAAAAGCTAAATTTTACTAAAATGTTATTGGTGCCGTTTACTAGTTTGGAATTAAAATTAGGTATCCCAGGACCGGGCACAGTGTGCCGGAAAGGGTTAAAGCTCTTTGCTATTACTTGAGACAGAAGCATTACTTACACAAGCCACACAGAGAGGTGAGAGAAGCAATATAAAATGCATTTTACAGGAAAAAGCTGGATGAAACACAGAAGGAACCTATTTCATACCTCTATTTAATCCTTTAATATGCGACAAGTTGCAACTCTCGTCTCAGCTATATATTACCCAATATTTTGTTTGTCACATGTGATGCTAACTGAAAGAAGGTCTATTGTTCATTCAGTAGGAGTGCTAAATCAAAGCATATCATTAGTGGTTGAAAATGCTACAATGGCTGTTGTTGAGCAGTCCAAACTACAGACAGCTCCAAACAGAGATATTTATAACCACTCTGTATATATTTATATCTATCACCTTTTCATGGACACGATAATTTCCATATCTCTGCACAAATATTTTCGAAATTGATGCGTAAAATATATGAAGAAAAATATAGGCAAATAATCTCGATGAAGTTCGTTAATGGGCAAAATCGGACTAAGGTAGTGGATATAGGGAGATATTTTGTGAAAAATTAAGAAAAAACACAATTCTCTAATTTTCTAATTATAACACAAATCAAATCACTTGAAAGTTACTATTACTTCTCTAGAAGGAACAAAAACTTATGTAAAACAAATTTTTTGATAAGATTAAAAATAGGCGCAAGGGGAAAAAATATGGTTTTAGGGAGAAACAAAAAATTATAACTTCGTCAATTCTTTAGATGTCAAATTCACTTAAATTTATAATAAATCTTCTTAATATTATCTGCAACTTTTATCTTGACAAGTTTTTGATAGGAACAACTCTCGCAGCAAAAATAAATTAAAAAATAGGGGTTGAAGGAAAAATGATCGTGTTAACATGACTCTGATAATCCAGGATCTTACAGGAAAATGAAATTAAAAACTCGCTAAAAATGGTCAGATAAAATTGTTAAAACGGGTTTATCTCTAATCTTCATTTAATTGTTGTTAGTGATTTAGTATTTAACTTTGAAATATACCTACGCCACTAAGGCGAGCCGAGAAGGTTTTTCTTTAAAGTACTACTTAAATCTTTCAAATTAAAATTTTTTCCTATCAAAATTTCAATTTTTTAATTATAAATAACATGTAAACACTCAAACATTTCAATCTGTTTGATGATACTGACTTCTGAAATATACTTATGCCAGTAAGCCGAACCGAGAAGGATATTTCGTTTAAGTAATACTTAAA
The DNA here is from genome assembly GCA_964019185.1 of Maratus speculifer. Lineage (NCBI taxonomy): Eukaryota > Metazoa > Arthropoda > Arachnida > Araneae > Salticidae > Maratus > Maratus speculifer. Next base: position 185,107,409 of record OZ025299.1, read on the forward strand.
TCTTTCAAATAAAAATATTTTTTTCTATCAAAATTTCAATTTTTTAATTATAAATAATATGCAAACACTCAATACATTTCAATCTGTGTTGAATCAATGTTTAAAACATTGCGCTTTCAGTGTCACACTATTTCTGATATACTTGTCCACTTTAATATATCTTCAGGTAATCATGTGAAATTCCTATTCTCCGTTGGATAACGCCCTCCTAAGTCAGACCACAGAACTAATAAATGGTAAAAATAAGGCTACCATATTTGACAGATTACTTTCGAAATAAAATTTTCTTTCATAATGTAATAAATACCTTTCTTTGATAATGTAATGAAAGAAAAATTTCTTTCTTTACATAATAGAAATCCTATATATTTTTTTAATTTAGACTTTCACACTTTATTTCATTTTTTATGCATCATAATATACAGAGTTCCCCAAAGAGAACCCATAGTTAACTTCTAAATTAAATAATGGTCCAAATTATAATATATTTAATCTAAAAATATGTGACATGCATACAATGAAACATTTTATTTTTTATTTTTTATTTAAATACATTTAAAAATTACTAATGATAATTAACTTCCAAAAAATCTCAAGATGACAGGGAAATATGGCAAAAATTTTAAGAATTCTTCCTGCTCGGTCAAAAGAGTTGGTTCACTTCTTTCATGTATTTTTAATGGAAGATATTGACATCAGAATCATTATTAATGAAACAAACTTGCCTCACTCCTTCGCGGTTTTGTAGAAAACCTTCTTTGCAGGAAAAATTTGAAACAGGATTATCAAATATAATTTATTGCTTATAAGACAATTTTATATAAAAAAAATTGAGACCCTAGTTTCGAATAGAAGTAACCCCTAGGTTCTAATACAACATTATCCATTCATTGAATGCTATTGAAAACTTTTGGGTGTTCTTGTGAAATAACTATAAATGCGACACATTTCATTAACTTATTCATCTAAAATAAAATCAACATCGTTATATTATCTAAATTATATTGAAACTAATAAATGACCGTCCTTAGATGGTGGGTTAAAATTGTGTTATTCACTTATAATTAATATATATATATATATATGAATTTAACATTTTGGACGTCATCGTAATGACAAAAATCTGCATTATATATATACATATACAGGGTGAGTCATAAATATCGAAACAATAGGCTATCTCCTTAAATATTGCTCTTAGACCCATGCTTCCAATTGCAAAAATTCATAAAAAATGTGAAATTTTTGATATGGTAAATTGCGACTCCATGGGGGGTCTAGTTGAAAAGTTACGAAAATTAAATTTTTATACGGCCCCCGTAGGACAAAATTTCCAGTTAGGAAAACTTCCTTAGTCAGTCCTGAATAAGACTCAAAAAGTTGCATCTTTATATCTCCAAAATTCGCAAAGTTATGGCCGTTTAAAAAATTCATCAGGTTTTAAGGGATTAGACACAAATTGAAATGCGCACAATTCGAAAAACAATGTACTTTAACAGTTCTAGAAAACGTGTAAAAAATCTATTTCTTGAGTTAGAATTTTGATTTTTCTTTTTTTGTGATGGTTAGCCTTATAATTTGCTAAGAAAATCACATTCTAAAATTTCTCATACAATTTATAAAAGTTTCATGTGATTAGTACTGGTTTAAATGGGACAATCAAAAATCGTTATAACTCGTAACATTATTTATCGGATTTCAATTTATTTCCATTTAATTAAAGATGAAAATCTGATTTTAGTTTTGTTCCAAGGTTTTTTTTTATATTAATTTTAAAACTATTAAAAATGTTTATTGAAAAAATGATATAACTTTTTAAAAAAATCATATTTTCAAAAGCAAATATTTTTTTTTTTTTAAGTAAACATTTTTTTCAAATTTCCCGAAACAAAACTAATGTAAAAAAATCAAAAATGACGTGTTTCAAGTTCTTTTTTCTTTTACAAATTCTTAACATTTAATAATTTAAAGACAAGAAATAGAGGATAGAAAATTCATTATGCAGAAAAACGAAGTGTATTGTTTAAATGTCCGTCAGTTATTTAAAAAAATGCTTTTTCTAAGATGCAGATTAAGTCTTTTTTTTTCTTTTTAAATTTACCTCTGACAACTTCAGGCTTTTTACCGTCCTCCAGGGGATGTTAAAAAATCTGTATTCTGGGCCCAGGTAGGGCCAGGACCGAGATGTTACTTTTTTCTGAAGACCCGCCAGGCCGGGCCTAGCGTACTTTTTATAAAGGAAGAGACTACTTCCTTCAACTTAGGTGCACTCTGCATGAAATTTTCAAACCCGGTCTCGACAAACCCGTATTAAAATCACTGTCTCTGACTCACTTAATACGTGCATAAAATAAATAAAATTCGGCTTAATCGATTTTTTTGCGAAAAACATATAGATTTTAAAATCTTTATTTTACAAAAAAAAAAAAAAAAAAAAAAAAAAAAAACTTTTAAAATTTATTTTTTAAATATATTATTCAAAGGCTAAAAAAATTTAAATACAATAAAACCAGTGAAAAAAAAATCTGCCTATGACGGAATTCTGTCTTAAACGGAAAATATGTTGATCCATGCAAAATAAATGCAATAGTACCTGAAAAGAAAATAAGCTCCAATTACATCTTCTAGAGAGGGCATCTGTCTATAACGTATTTTTCTTTCCTATGTGATTCCGTCTTAAAAAGTTTTAGTGTATAACATTTTTCAGAGTCTACAACGCATTGGATATGGATTAACGATATTAAAATATAAGTGAAACATTTACGTATAAATGAGGGTTTCATTGATAAAATAAATATATTACAGCCTTCGGCGCTTCTTTAATAATAATAAGTATAAATATAAACAAGTAAGAAAAATCATGTGTTAAGCATAGATTATGAAGCATTTTCCAACATTTAATGAAATCTTTAACAAAACCTTGTTATTTAAGGGAATAATAGTGTATAGCCAAATATACCCAAATATATATTCCAGTACTTTTGAACAGCCCTGTATTTCATATGTCAGTTGATATAATGGGAAAGTTGATATTATGAGTTTAGCAAGAAAATACCCAGTAGCTTGAAATTTCTTTTTCAGCAATTCATACTATTAGATGAAAACATACTTGAATACTTTTGTTCAGACCTGTAGTTTATACATTGTACCTTTATTACACGTCAGCATTAGGCTAAAATTTATTGTAAACTAAAACACTTTTAAAACAAGTGAAATCACATTCACATAAATTGTCATTCATAGGCGTCCATGTACCGAATTCTTTGCGTGGTCCTGTATATCCTTTTATCTATATTCTGCAATAATTTCTCAGTAAATTGAATGAAGCTCAGCGTAAAAATGCATAGCTTATTTAAGAACCACGCTTAAATAATTTACGCTCATATTCAGTAACGCTGGTGAGCTCTTTTGGGTAGCCCTATATATGAACTATAACATTTATACACACCACATAATCATAATGTGCATATATTTCGCGAAATATAAACGCGCATATCATCCCTCCATCAGCCGTCATCGGACACATATATGGTACTTCGGAAAGAATATACTAATTCAAATCTTTTGTGTGGCCCTGTAAATGCTATGTACTTCATATTATGCAAGACAGTAGCGTATAATTTATATTAAGCTTCAGTGACATATATGAATTTTATTATACATTAAACAGCTTAATATATTTAAAATATGTCACACACAATTCCCCATTTTACCATTATCTAATGGAATTCTTTTGTGTGGCCCTGTAAATGAATAATAGCTACATTTTCATCTTATATTTAATAGAATGCATATTTTAATATGTTTGACAGGGTATAACATCTTTAAAATTCCTTTGAAACGGTTTTTTTCCTATAAGCCGTAATGTAATGCGAAACTTTTGATTCGACCTGTAGATAAACTAATCATGGTAGAAACTTCATTTTCGATAGGACTTGTGCTAGGGTAAACGTCAATAACGTCCTAAAATTTCATGGCAATCCGAGTATATTAACGAATTTTCCCCATGGGCCGTAATGTAATAGAAAACTTTTGATTCGCCCTGTATATAAACTAATCATGGTAGAAACTTCATTTGCGATAGGACTTGTGCTAGGGTAAACGTCAATAACGTCCTAAAGTTTCATGGCAATCTGAGTATATTAACGATTTTTCCCCATGGGCCGTAATGTAATGGAAAACTTTTGATTCACCCTGTAGATAAACTAATAATGGTAAAAATTTCATTTTCAATAAGGTTCGTGCTAGGGTAAACGTCAATAACGTCCTAAAATTTCATGGCAATCCGAGTATATTAACGAATTTTCCCCATGGGCCGTAATGTAATAGAAAACTTTTGATTCGCCCTGTATATAAACTAATCATGGTAGAAACTTCATTTGCGATAGGACTTGTGCTAGGGTAAACGTCAATAACGTCCTAAAGTTTCATGGCAATCTGAGTATATTAACGATTTTTCCCCATGGGCCGTAATGTAATGGAAAACTTTTGATTCACCCTGTAGATAAACTAATAATGGTAAAAATTTCATTTTCAATAAGGTTCGTGCTAGGGTAAACGTCAATAACGTCCTAAAATTTCATGACAATCCGTGTATATAAACTATTTTTCCCCATAGGCCGTAATGAAATGGGAAACTTTTGATTCTCTCTGTAGATAAACTAATCATGGTAGATACTTAATTTTCAATAGAGTTCGTCGTAGAGTAAACCTCAATAACGTGTAAAAATTTCATAGCAATCCGAGTATATTTACGGGAGTTAGAGCGCGGACAGACGGACAGACAAACCGAATGCATAAGCACTTTTCAATTTTGTTGGAAAGTGCTAAAAATGAAAAACTATCAAAGAATTTTTTGGTCAGAATTCCTCCATATGAAACATTTTTTTCCCACGCCGAATTAAAAAACTATGTAGAAATTTGCGACTGAACCGGGCTATGGTTTAAACTATTTTCCAGACCGGTCCGGGTTATGATGATGACATTTTTTCAGGCCACGCCGAACTTTTTCCCCTATGGGTCGGTTTGGGACCTGACCTAGATATTTTGACCCGGGCAAACGTCTGGTATACGAATTTAGCTTAAAAACTATACGCTGCTATTTTATATATAAAGAAAAAGCGCTATCTTAAACCGATTTTTATTAAATTGCAATTTGTGAATGTTCCCTAACAAGCGTTGAAATTGGGTCAAGAAAACACAATTTAGAGGCAGGGAAAAGTGGTGTAAGTCAGGAATTTTTGAGGATTTTGAGATTTAATATCTCTGTTGGATTTTTAGATACGGAGATGAAATTTGTTTTGTTCAATTTAGCAATGGATCAGGAATAATTTCCTAATTGGGAATTTTGCCCTACGGGGGCCATATAAAAATTTAATTTTCATATTTTTTCAAATAAACCCCCCATGGAGTTGCGACTTATCAGAAATTTCACCTTTTTTTTATAAATTTTTGCAATTGGAAGTATGGGTCTAGGGGCAATATTTAAGGAGATAGCCTACTGTTTCGATATTTATGACTCACCCTGTATACACCGAAGAGCCATTACATTATGACTACGTGTTTAAGACGACGTAGGACCACCTTTTACCCAGAAAATAGCCACGCTCAATCTGGTATTAAATCGATAAAGTTCTTATATTTAGTCTCAAGTATCTGGTACCAAGCACTCACCAGCTATTCATATAATAGTCGCATATTAAGTGGTGTTAGAGTGGCAGCACGATTTGGGAATTTCAGATTGCTTTTCGAATCACTTTCTGATGATTCGACTCTTATGACATGGTGTATTATCCTGTTGGTAAATGCAATAAACCTTTGGAAAAATTGTTGTCATAAATGGGTGCACTTGGTCTGCAACGATCTTCAAGTAGCGTCAGAAATTGTTCTATTGGGATTATGGGCCGTAATGTGCTCCATAAACACATGGCCGAAACGGTAATACAGCCACCACAGGCTTGTCTCTGACCGACTGTGCAGCTTTTAGTCAGGGTTTTCATATGAAATGGGAGTATTTGCATGCGCCCGTTTATTTTATGGACCAGAAAAAGTGATTCGTCGGACCATGCAACAGTCTTCCATTATTAAATGGTCAACTTTTAATGTCCATGGACCAGGTGCTAGCGATGACGTGCCGTCAGCACAAGAACATGTTTAGGCCGCCGGCTTCGTAGGCACATACGCAATAGTGCACAAGGCAGTGTTGAGAAAGACTATCTGAGTCAACACTCTTGTCGATATTGGCGATTTCGGCTGTTGCAGCTCTTCGGTCACGACAAATATAGCGTAACAATCTCCACTCTGCATTGGAATCAACACGCCGTGGGATGATGTACATCGATGGTCGGAGACTAAGCCATCTACATACACTTTCGATACGTGCTCACAATGATTGTACGTGAACAGCGCACCAAATGCTCCGTATCCAAGATCGATGTTTCCAATCGCTGAACCATAACGATTTAGCCTTTGTCAATTTCTGATAAATCTGATGCTTTTTTCCATTGTATCGCTAATCACGGTATTCGTTGAAAAAACATGCAGGGAAACTTTATATAATCCAATATTATTCAAGACACGCGTGGTTTTGTTTCTGTACGAGCTCCTTCTTTTATATGAAGGGTTTTTATAATGTGATGGTCCTTCGGTGCATATAGTATATGCATAGTAGATACAAACCAAGCGATTGAAATAGAACGATTAATAAAAAATTCACGCACTATATCGATACCTATTTAAATGCACATCCAAGAAAACTGTTTTACATAAATTTTTATTTCAATTTGAGCATTTTTACAGATTAAGGCAATGTAGAACAATTTATTGATTACAACTTGCATTATTTTTTAAATTATTCTGGATATAACGCAAGTATTTAATATAGTTAAGGATTTATTGAAATTTTAAGTTGTCTTTTTAGTATATGTGTAAATTTGTCCCTCAGAAAACGAAAATAAATATTTTTTGAAACTATTCTTAATACCATTTGAACAAGATAATATATATATATATAGATAGATATAGATATATAATACCATTAAAAGTAGACAAGATTCACCAATGGATTTTATCAATAAAACAATAAACCAAAACGAAGAATTAAATGAATTATAGTAAACAATTTAATATACCATATATCAAGACAATGAATTAAACATAATAGCAAAATTAACAGTTAAAATATTATAAATATACCATATATAATATTCATGATGAAACGATTTGCAATTCTTAATGGAAATCCTATTAAGTGGTAACGGAAAACTACATTGTAGAAATCTCACAGACAATACACAAAGGTTATGCGGATAGCAGCAATTACCTATGCGCACCATATTTATAAAATTGCTATTAGCAACGTATGTTATATATAAATTATATATAAGATACCAAAATAGGAAAAAATTCATTATGACTATTCAAAATGAAAAGATATCTATATATATGTGTGTGTGTGTGTGTGTGTGTGTGTGTGTGTATTTCGCATTTTAAATCCGAATCCATTTTAAAGAAATTTAAATAAATTTTAAGCAGTAAAATTTAAATAAACTTTAAGCACAAAATTTAGGGTTTACAGTGGTGTTTCAAAGCTTTTCTAACATCGAAATATTTTTCCTAAACTTATGGTCCATTGAGACAAATCAGGCAAAAAAATCCATGATATTTTTTGTAACTTAATTTGTTAAAAGCCTTTTCAAAATAAAAATCGTAAATGTCAATGTTGAAAAAAAAATAAACCCTTCATCCGAAAAAAGAAGCAGCAATTTTGAGATAGTAGAAAAACAAAGACAATATGAAGCAATATTAGAAGATAGAAAAAACTCTTTAAATTAAAGTAAGAAAATGATTTTTTTTACATATGCATAAAAACATTATCCGTTATAATTCTTTTAAAAAATAATAAAATCGTCTTTTAGAGAAAAGTGTTGCCATTATCTATAAAATATTAAAGAATAATTCGGTAGAATAATGCTTCACCATATATTATTAATTTTAAAAAATGAATTATTATCTAGAAATTGCCATCATATTGAGTTTATTATTATAATACGAAAAAATTGTAATGTCAGTTATTTGATGCTGCAGAGTGGATCTATTGATTAATAAAAATAAAATAATTATTGAGAACAAAGTACAGCGTTCCGCAGATACCACATAACGTCATGCAAAATGTTGCATTTGACTTAACGCCGTCAATAAAGATATATCTTTTCTACATAAAACATTTAATAAATTGAGAATTATCCACACTTTATCTTTTTATTAAACGTAAACTTACTTTTGTTATTAGGTAGATTTCGTATGAAATACCACCTATTGTGATCTCACCATTGTTGGAATTTCTGAAAAATTTTTGCAGATCTACGCCGATCATGACCTCTAGAACCCAAAACTACCATCAGTAAAAAAGTATATATATATATATATATATACAGGGTGTCCGAAAAGTCTGGAAACGGCCAAATAACTCGAGAAATACATATGAGATTGAAAAACGTAAATATACGTGTTAAATATTTTTAAATAAGCTACTCTGTGATACCAAATTTGACCTTCGAAACCGACCTCCTGGGGGTCAGAGGGGGTCCAACTTTGAAATCTTAAATTATAACCCCCATTTTTTATTGCAGATTCGGATTCTACGGACAAAAATACGTAACTTTTGTATTTGATGTTTATTTCAAATCTTCGTTTATCACGGTGTAATCGAGCATATTAAATCGATACATATTCCCGCTTTTCCAACGGGATTTTCCCTAATCGAAACTGATTGGGCAGAATTTTTGACGTCAAATTCCTCGTCTTTTGCAGAAATAGCGTTTCCTGAAAATCACCCGTGGCGATTATTGCAATAGTGCTACACTGTTAAAAATTTGACCCATTTGCTGCAGCGTCACTCCACAGTTATTATAGAATATCTCTTTTGTGACCAATGAGAGTGCTCCATAACACAGTAAAGTAATCGTTTCCTATAAAAGTGATGGAGTGACGATGCAGCAAAAGTGTCAATTTTTTACAGTGTACTTTACTGTGTTATGGAACATTCTCATTGGTCATGAAACAGATATTCTATAAAAGCTGTGGAGTGACGCTACAGCAAATGGGTCAATTTTTTAACTGTGTGTAGTACTATCGAAATAATCGGCACGGGTGATTTTCAGGAAACGCTATTCTTGCAAAAGACGAGGAATTTGATGTCATAAATTCTCCCCAATTAGTTTCGATTAGGGAAAATCCCGTTGGAAAAGCCGAAAAATTATCGATTTAATATGCTCGAATACACCGTCATAAACGAGGATCTATACTAATAAAATAACAAATCGCTCTGTCTGCGTGTGTGTGTGTGTGTGTGTGTGTGTGTGTGTGTGTGTGTCTGCGATGGCTAGCAAAATCTATGGGACGTACGAAGCTCAAAATTTTTATGAGAGTAGCCCAATATCTCTCCTGATGCACCTGAGCTTCAGAATTTCGAAATTCTATTTATTAACTGAGTAATTAATTAAATTCCAAAGATCACTCTCATAAAAAATCGCCTTTTTTCTTCTTTTTTTTCTTTTCATTTAGTTATGGTTGGTTGGTTGCATAAAATTTTCGCATAAATAATTTAAAAAGCTGGAACAGACCTTTAAAATTCATAGACTGGCAAACTGTCAGTTTAAATAATGATTTTTTATCACAGCGGTTGCAAACCATGGAGGAAAAAGATAGGTGGTGGTGAAGTAAACCGAAAAAAGAGTTGCAATATTAAACCATTTATCGCTCAAATATTAATGTCCCAAACAAAAGCATGTGGAAGGGATTTTGTATTAATAAGACGAATTGAAAGAATTGAATAACAGCTGAAGCGTATTTTATGAAGAAATAGTAATTTTTTAAAATGGTCTTTTTTCTATTATATTATTTATTTTTAAAAAATGTTTGCTTTTAAAATAATTGAAATTGATAAATTCGAAATAATTTAAATGTCAAAATAAAATTAAATAAAATATTGAAAACATTTGATTTGAACTAAAAATTGTATTACTAAAAGCTTTCTTTTTTTTCAGAACTTTTTAATACTTTTTAACGTAGATGAAAATATGTTTTTAATTTAACAACATATTAATAACTCTATGTCAATATATAAAATATATTTATGAAAACATTCTTTTAAAATCATGCGCGAAAACTTAAATAACAAATATTAGTCTAAAATATAGATTTCAGAGTGCAGACGATTTTAAGACATTAACGAAAGAATGTTAACTTTTCAAGCAAAATCTTAAATGATGCTTCTATATTGATATTTCAAAGTGACGGCTAGGTTACATTTATGTTATATTTAAGTTACGGTAGGGTAATGTTAAGTCGCAGTTAGGTTACAGACAGATTATGGTTATGGTACAAAAGTTTACGGTTAGGAATTTGTCCACAGAGTCAACATTACGCATGCTTTGATTAAAAATATACACTTTTGTTAAATGGCTCTGAAATTATAATACTATATACCAATCTTTTATCATCGCGTATCGATTCATTCACGGTATAGTCGGATTTAAGAATGATATAATTAGTTTGAAATTCAAAATTTTTCACTTGGGATTTCTATGCGAAAAAAATAATTAGTTACGTGATTTAACAGTGATTTTTACGGGTAAATATCAACACTTTAACACGAAACTAACGCAATCGTTGGATACATGTTCCCTCCCGTGTTTCTCATTGCTCATTTTAAGTATTTCTAGAGCTTAATATTAGTTGTTGTTTTTAAAACCGATTTTTCACAAAGTCAGCTGCGACGTATTTCAGACAATGCATTTCTGCATGCTTCCAGTTATTGATAAAATCATACAAATTTCAAGTTCGTTTAATATTGTTAATACGGACCCGGGCAACGCCGGGCGGGTCAGCTAGTTCGAAATAAACATCAAATACAAAAGTTGCGTATTTTTGTCCGTAGAATCCGAATCTGCAATAAAAAATGGGGGTTATAATTTAAGATTTCAAAGTTGGACCCCCTCTGACCCCCATGGGGTCGGTTGCGAAGGTCAAATTTGATATCACTGAGTAGCTTATTTAAAAATATTTAACACATATATTTACGTTTTTCAATCTCATATGTATTTCTCGAGTTATTCGACCGTTTCCAGACTTTTCGGACACCCTGTATATATTATGGACACGATAACTTCTATAGTTCTGCTCCAATCCCTTCCAAACTGATACATAAAATCAAGGGTTGTAAAATCTCGGCTACGTTCATTAATGGGCAAAATCGGCCCAAGAGGGTGGAAATAGGGAGGGTTTTTGTGAGAACTGTAAAAATAACATAACTTTTTAATTAAAATAGATATCGAAACGGTTTAAAGTTTATATTACTTCTTAAAAATGGGCCAATAATTTTTGATAAATTTAGAAATGGGTTCAAGGGGCGAAAAAAAACAGGTTTTTTGGGAGAAAAAAATTCATAACTTCGTCAATTCACAAGATATCAAATCCAAATAAATTTTGTATAAATGATCTCAACATTATCTAAAACTTTTGTATTTACAAGTTTTTGTTAGGACTATTTCTGACCCATAAAAAAATTAAAAACGAAAACAAAAAGGGGGGTGAAAAAAGACAAAAATCCATAATCGTCAATTCTTAAATTACCAAATCTAATTAAATTTATTTTACATATTGTCAATAATGTCTAAAACTTTTATATTAACAAGTGTTTCATAGGACCAATTCGTATAGCAAAAATAAATTAAACAAAAATTGGAGTTGAAGAAAAAAACCTCTAATCCAAACTGCTTACATTCTAATTCGTTTTTAAATTCATTTTTTTAATTGTAAACGCATTCAAATGCCAGATCCTCTTATTTAGGAACTATCCAGTTTTCTGATAAAGACAGAATATATTTCAAAAAAGGCTGCAAAAAAGGGTATTTTGAACAGAATTTCGAGAGGTTATCGTGATTGAAAATTTGAATAAGCATTCAAATAACAAATTGCGTTTTTTCTGTCTCATTTTTAAATCCATTTTTGCTCTCAAACGCATCCAATTGACAGATTCTCTTATTTAGGAGCTGTATAATGTCCCGTATTGGTCAGTTTTTTTTATAAAGGCTGAATATCTTTTTAAAAATGCTGTCAAAGTGGGCACTTCTCGCAAAATTTACCGAAGCTATCATGATTAAGAATTGAGGTTGTATTTAATATTGGTTATTTTATTTACTCATTTTTAAATTCAATTTTGCTCTCAAACGCATTCATTTGATAGTCTTTTGTTATTTAGGAACTATATAATGTACCGTATTAGTCGAATTTTTAATAAAGTTAGAATATATTTCAAAATATGTTGTTAAAATGGGCATTTGATCCGAATTTAGCTTAAGATGATTCTGATAAAACCAGTCCTTACAGAAATATGAAATTAATTTTTTTTTTCAAAAGGGGACAAATAAAGTTGTTAAACTGGGTTTATCTGTAATCAAATTTATTTTTTATTGTTGAAATGAGCACTCTTCGTAATCTGCCTCCGCCTATAGGCCAAGCCGACAGGGATTTTGGAAACTATAGTATGATATTTAATTTCAATTGTGACTCCATACATTTCAGCATAAATGACTTCTAAAAAGATAATGACATTTTTACAAATTAATTATCAAATCAGATGTGTGCCACAATATGCTATCACATTTAGTTTTATTCGTAAAGCTTTCTTCCTCTATAAAATGAAAGATTAAAAAAAAGTAATTAACAATGAAAAACTGACAGGGATATTCAGTATAAATTGCTCCATTTCATATAAATTGAGACAGCTGATTGAAATTTAAATTCAGTGCGATATTTTTTTAACTTAAATCTAAATAAAATAGATTAAGAACATAGAAGTTATAATCAATTTAGTGTAGAAAAATACATTAAAAAATTTGACAGCAATTTGAATTCAACAAGTGTTCTAATGCTGTTTTTTGTTCACTAGATTTTTTCTAATTTCACTGAAATGTATTTTTCAGATTACATAACTAATATTATAAAATAGGAATCAATTATGGAAAAATTGTGATTACCTTAAACTATTCCATAAACTATTTTTAAACTATATTTGTTGTTACACGTTGTAGCAATATGAATTCAACAAGTATTCTAATACTAATGCTGTTTTTTTCCCATCATATTTTTTTGTAATTTCACTGCAATGTATTTTTCAGAGCAATAACTAATATGATAAAATGCGAATCAATTATTGAAAAATTGTGATCACCATAAACTATTCCTGATGATACACTTTCACTAAAACAAAAATGCATGGATTTACAAGTCATTTTCCGTTAATTTTTTCCTCTAAAATTTTCAGTAATTTTGCGAAAAATTTTTTACAACCTTCCAATCTCAGTTAAGTATTTATCCAATCACAGAATTGTCCCTAAAAGTCTGCTGAAGACAAACATTTGTATGAAAAATGGTAAATTCGCATGTGTGCTTTCTCCCAGAAAACAGAAAAAATACGGAATTTGTATCAAATAACAGACAAAACTCGTAAAATAACAAGCGTGTTGAAGCAACTTGCTGTAATTTTTTTCTTTTTTGCATTTTCAGACAGCGTAATTGTGCTATGAGATTTAATATAATTTGCAGTATATTATTTATCGATCGTAAATGTACGTAAACAGACCAATTAATTAGGTTGAAAATATTATCATAGTCAACATATGCGCTTAAGCAACTCCCTATGTAAACGGAATTATATTTTCTGACTATTTTAATACACAAAGCTTCCTTCCTCTTTTTGCTTAAAATTTCTTTTAAAACCGGTGTGGAATGAAAAAAAAAGAATCGAAAAAATTGCATTCAATATTTTTGTTTAAAAAATGCTCTACATGTTTTAAAGGTGAGTGACAAAAGACACATTTAAATATGATGATAAAATCAAAAATTTTATTTCTTTTGCAATATCTGCTCTTTCTACCCTTCTTGGAGAATTCAAATACAATTATCTCAATATATTTTCTCATTGAATCAGTACATCAAAACGTCATTACATCCGAATGTATTTTGTCAAATTGAAATTTATAAATTTGAATTTTTACAACAGATAAAGTTATGAGACATTGTACAGAGTTTTTCAGTATAATATTTTGAAATTTTCTTCGGTATTTTTATTTTTCAAAAACATTTACAAATTTATATACTTTTCATAGTACAATTTACTCACAAAAATATCGCTTAAAAATTGCACAATATTTATTAAATAAATACATTATATATCCCGAAGAAAGACTAATAATTTTTCTAATAATCTTTTAATAATATTTAAATCAAAAATTAGAAAGAAGTACTTTCTTAATATAGCGGATTCTGCATTTAAAATTACACCAATCTCGCCTTTAAGCTTATACATGCATCATATACAGGGTGAGTCATAAATATCGAAACAATAGGCTATCTCCTCAAATATTGCCCCTAGACCCATACTTCCAATTGCAAAAATTCCCAAAAAAAGGTGAAATTTCTGATAAGATAAGTTGCAATTCCATGGGGGGTCTATTTGAAAAAATACGAAAATTAAATTTTTATATGGCCCCCGTAGGAAAAAATTCCCAATTAGGAAATTATTCTTTATCCATTCCTAAATTGAACAAAACAAATTTCATTACCGTATCTAGAAACCCCACAGAGATATTAAATCTCAAAATCCTCAAAAATTCCTGACTTACACCACTTTTCCCTGCCTCTAAACGGTGTTTTCTTCACTCAATTTCAACGCTAGTTAGGGAACATTCACAAATTGCAATTTAATAAAAATCGGTTTAAGATAGCGCTTTTTCTTTGGACATAAAATAGCAGCGTATAATTTTTACGTTAAATTTGTATACCAGACGTCTGCCTGGGTCAAAATATCTAGATCAGGTCCCAAATTGACCCATAAGGGAAAAAGTTCGGCGTAGCCTGAAAGAAATGTGAACATCATAACTCGAACCGGTCTGGAAAATAGTTTAAATCATAGCTCGGTTCAGTCGCAAATTTCTACATAGTTTTTTACTTCGGCATGGGAAAAAATTGTTTCATATGGAGGTGTTCTGACTAAAAAATTCTTTTATAGCTTTTCGTTTTTTATATTTATACTTTTTATTATAAAAGAAGCGCCAAAGGCTGTAATATATTTATTTTATCAATGAATCTCTATTTATATGTAAATGTTTCACTTATATTTTAATATCGTTAATCCATATCCAATGCGTTGGAGACTTTGAAAAATGTTATACAGTAAAACTTTTTAAGACGGAATCACATAGGAAAGAAAAAATACGTTATAGACAGATGCCCTCCCTAGAAGATGTAATTGAAGCTTATTTTTTTCTCAGGTACTATTGTATTTATTTTGCGTGGATCAACATATTTTCCGTTTAAGACAGAATTCCGTCATAGGCAGATTTTTTTTCACTGGTTTTATTGTATTTAATTTTTTTAGCCTTTGAATAATCTATTTAAGAAAAATGAATTTTAAAGTTTTTTCTTTTTTTTTCTTTTTCTTTACTTTTTCTTTCTTTTTCTTTTTTTGTGATTTTAATACGGATTTTGTCGAGACCGGGTGAAGCAGCCCCCTCCCTTATGAAAAGTACGCTAGGCCCGGCCTGGCGAGTTTTCAGAAAAAAATAACATCTCGGTCCTGGCCCTACCTGGGCCCAGAATACAGATTTTTGAACATCCGCTGGAGGACGGTATAAAGCCTGAAGTTGTCAGAGCTAAATTTAAAAAGAAAAAAAGGCTTAATCTGCATCTTAGACAAAACATTTTAGGTAGATTTCGTAAGAAATACTACCTATTGCAATCGCACCAGTTTATATCTATCTATCTATATAGATCTATATATATATCTCACTTTTTTATGGACACGATAACTTCTATAATTTTTCACCAATCTCCACGAAACTTGTACATAAAATCAAAGGGGATAAAATCTTGGCTAAGTTCGTTAATGGGCAAAATCGGACCAAGGGGGTCGGAATAGGGGGCGTTTTTGTGAAAACCGAAAAGACGCCATAACTTCTTAATTAAAGTAGATATCGAATCGGTTTAAAGTTTATATTACTTCTTAAAAATGGGCCAAAAGTATATGCATGACAGATTTTTGATAAATTTAGAAGTGGGCTCAAGGGGCGAAAAAAACAGGGATTTTGAGAGAAAAAATTCATAACTTCGTCAATTTTCAAGATATCAAGTCCAACTAAATTTTTTGTAAATGTTCTTAAAATTATCTAAAACTTTTGTATTTACAAGTTTTTGATAGGACCAACTTTTACCGACGAAAAAAATTAAAAACGAAAAGAAAAAGGGCGCTAAAAAAAGAGAAAAATCCATAACTCCGTCAATTTTTAAGATATCAAATCTCATTAAATTTATTTTACATCGTCTCAAAAATATCTACAACTTTTATATTGACAAGTTTTTCATAGGATCAATTCGTATAGCAAAAAGAAATTAAACAAAAATAGGAGTTGGAGAAAAAACCTCAAATCCAAACTGCTTATATTCTGACTCATTTTTAAATTCATTTTTGATTCTAAACGCATCCAAATGGTAGATCCTCTTATTTAGAAATTGTATAAAGTGACGCATTGGTCAATTTTTTGATAAAGACAGAATATATTTCAAAAAAGGCTACCAAATAGGGTATTTTGAACAGAATTTCCGAAAGTCATCCGGACTGAAAATTGAAGGAAGTATTCAAATAAGAAATTGCGTTTTTTTCTGACTCGTTTTTAAATCCATTTTTGTTCTCAAACGCATCCAATTTACAAATCCTCTTATTTAGGAACTATATAATGTGATGCATTGGTCAGTTTTTTGATAAAGACGGAATATATTTCAAAAAAGGCTACCAAAAAGGGTATTTTGAACAGAATTTTCCGAAATCATTGTGACTGAAAATTTAAGGAAGTGTTCAAATAAGAAATTGCGTTTTTTTCTGACTCGTTTTTAAATCCATTTTTGCTCTCAAATGCATCCAATTTACAGATCCTCTTATTTAGGAACTATATAATGTGATGCATTGATCGGTTTTTTGATAAAGACAGAATATATTTTTAAAAAGGCTACCAAAAAGGGTATTTTGAACAGAATTTCCCGAAGTCTTTGTGATTTGAAAATTTAAGTAAGTTTTCACATAGCAAATTACGTTTTTTATGACTCGTTTTAAAATCCATTTTTCGCTCTCAAACGCATCCAATTTACAGATCCTCTTATTTAGGAACTATATACTGTGACGCATTGGCCAGTTTTTTGATAAAGATAGAATATATTTTTTAAAATGCTGTCAAAGTGAGTATTTCGCACAAAATTTTTCGAGCAATCATGAATAATGAATTAAGTATGTATTCAAACAACAAATAGGTTATTTTATGACTCATTTTTAAATTCAATTTTTTTCTCAAATGCATTCAACTGACAGTTTTTTGTTATTTAGGAGCTGTATAATGTACTGTTTTGGTCGATTTTTTTTTAATAAAGTCAGAATCTATTTCAAAATATGTTGTCAAAACGGGCATTTGAGCTGAATTTTTGTTAAGATGATTCTGATAAAACCAGTTTTTGAAGAAAAATGAAATTAAAAATTTTTCATAAACGACCAAATAAAGTTATTAAACTGGGTTTATCTCTAATCATATATATATATATTTTTTTTTGTTGAATTGAGCACTCTTCGAAATCTACCTCCGACTATAGGCCCAGCCGACAGGGATTTTTTTTAAATAACTGACGGACATTTAAACAATACAAATTGAAATCCGATAAATAATGTTACGATTTATAACGATTTTTGATTGTCCCATTTAAACCGGTACTAACCACATGAAACTTTTATAAATTGTATGAGAAATTTTAAGATGTGATTTTCTTAGTTAATTATAAGGCTAACCATCACAAAAAAGAAAAACAAAATCAAAATTCTAACTCAAAAGATATATTTTTTACGCGTTTCCTAGAACTGTTAAAGTAACATTGTTTTCTGAATTGCTCGCATTTCAATTTGTGTCTAATCCCTTAAAACCTGATGAATTTTTTAAACGGCTATAACTTTGAGAATTTTGGTGATATGAAGATACAACTTTTTGTGTTTTATTCAGGACTGAATAAGGAAAGTTTTCCTAATTGGAATTTTTGTCCTACGGGGGCAGTATAAAAATTTAATTTTCGTAACTTTTCAACTAGACCCCATAGAGTCGCAATTTGTCTTAACAAAAATTTCACATTTTTTTATGAATTTTTGCAATTGGAAGTATGGGTCTAAAAGCTATATTTAAGGAGATAGCCTATTGTTTCGATATTTATGACTCACCCTGTATACGCCTAATATATATGTCATGCATGACATGTACTAGATCCCAAACGCTGATACATACGCAGTATATGTCGCAAAAACTTCATGTTATATTATCTCCTATTATATTATTTATACATAAAATTTACATTCTATATATATATACACAACATATATGGCTAAACATTTCATACATAGAGAAACATAACTTGTTCATATGCTTCCATAAAATGTCATATAATTACTGTAAAATTATAGAGGGTGAGTCATAAATATCGAAACAATAGGCTATCTCCTTAAATATTACCCCTAGACCCATACTTCCAATTGCAAAAATTCATTAAAAAAGGTAAATTTTTTGATAAATTAAGTTGCAACTCCGTGGAGGGGGGTCCATTTGAAAAAGTACGAAAATTAACTTTTTATACGGCCCTCGTAGGATAAAAATTCCAATCAGGAAAACTTTCCTTATCGAGTCCTGAATAAGACACAAAAAGTTGCATCTTCATATCTTTAAAATTCGCAGAGTTATAGCCGTTTGAATTATTCATCAGGTTTTAAGGGATTAGATACAAATTGAAATGCGCGCAATTGAAAAGACAATATTACTTTAACAGTTCTAGGAAACGTGTAAAAAATTGAGTTAGAATTATGATTTTTTTTCTTTTTTTGTAATGGTTAGCGATATAATATGCTAAGAAAATCACATCCTAAAATTTATCATAAAATTTATAAAAATTTCATATGATTAGTACTGGTTTAAATGGGATAGTTAAAAATCGTTATAACTCCGAACATTATTTATCGCATTTAAATTTCTTACCATTTAATTAAAAATAAGAATCTGATTTTAGTTTTGTTTCGGGGTTTTTGCTTTTTAATATTAATTTTAGAACTATTAAAAATATTTATTGAAAAAATCATATAAAAAAACTCATATTTTCGAAAGTAAATAATTTTTCAATTTTGCCCGAAACAAAACTAATGTAAAATAATTAAAATGACATGTTTCAAGTTTGTACTTTTTTCTTTAACAATTCTTAACTTTTAATAATGTCTGCATTGGACGAAATTTTCAATCCCGGTCTCGAGCAATCCGTATTAAAATCACTGTCTCTTACTGACCTAATACATGCATAAAATAAGTAAATTTTGGTTCAATCAAAATTTTTACGAAAACCTCATAAATTTTAAAATCGCTTTTATTTTACAAAAAAAAATAAAAATAAAAATAAATAAATAAATAAATGAATAAATAAATAAATAAATGAAACTTTAAATTTTTTTAAGAATAGTATATTTAAATGCTGAAAAATTAAACGCAATAAAACCAGAAAAAACTGCCTATGTGGAATTCTGTCATAAACAGAAAATGTGTTGATCCATGCAAAATGAATACAATCCCTGAGAAAAAATAAACTCCATTTAAACCTCCTAGGAAGGGCATTTGTCTGTTACGTATTTTTTCTTTCCTATATGATTCCGTCTTAAAAGGTTTTACTGTCTAACATTTTTCGAAGTCTCCAACGCACGGGATATGGATTAGCGATATTAAAATATAAGTGAAACATTTAGATATAAACAGGGATTTATTGATAAAATAAATATATCACAGCCTTTGGCGCTTCTTTAATAATAAAAAGTATAATATTAAAAAAACGAAAAGCTATAATAAGTATTTTTGGTCAGAACTCCTCCCCGCGAAACAATTTTTAGCTACACTGAAGTAAAAAACTATGTAGAAATTCACGGCTGAGCCGGGCTATGATTTAAACCTTTTTCCAGGCTGGTCCGGATTATGATTTTAACATTTTTCCATGCAGGGTACAATTTTTTTCTCTATGGGTCGGTTTGGGGCCGGAACAAATTAATTCCAGACCCCCAGTGCTAACGATCAACTTATTTTAAAAACAAGTTTTGATTTAAATCAATACGCTACTTTATTATGTCCAAATAAGAAGCACGATCTTAAATCGACATTTAATACGTACAATTTGTGGACGATCCCTCATTTGCTTTGAAAACTAGTCAAAAATTCTTCAATTACAGGCATGGTATAGTGGTGTAAGTCACAAATTTTAGAGAATTTTGGATTTTAATATCTCTGTCAGGTTTTCAGATACGGAGTTGAAATTTTTTTGTTCAATTTAGGAATGGATAAGGAATAATTTCCTAATTGGGAAGTTTGCTCTAAAAAAATGTAAACATAAAAATGTGCCATAAAAAATTTTAATCTTCGTATTTTTTCAAATAGACCCCCCATGGAGTTGCAACTAATCTTATCAGAAATTTCACCTTTTTATGAATTTTTGCAATTGGAAGTATGGGTCTAGGGGCAATATTTAAAGAGATAGCCTATTTTTTCGATATTTATGACTCACCCTGTATACGTATGTAACTTTAGGACAAATTTAAGTTGCATGACCATTAATCCCCTCATCTGTATAACAAGAAAGTACCCAGAAACATAATAAAACGGAGATAATTTTCCAAAAACAAGGTTGCTTACATTAAATATTTAATATTTTGAAAATAAATTAATTTTTATAAAGAATTTACATTTCAATGGAAAAACATGTAGAAATATATGTACATAGGTGCCAACCTGACATAAATTATCCGTAATACGTGCATTAATTTGACCCTGGTTTAATGAGTTTCAAACGAGAAATTTTTCAAAGAAATTAAATTAAGTATGTTCCACTAATAACTTTGAAATTAAATAAATAAAGATTCATGAAAAAAATTCCTGGTTTGAAATGACGTTAACCTGGATCAAACTAATCCAGGTATTATGGAAGATTAGTTAAAAGTTGGCAGCTATGTATGTATATCAAAAGACAAAAATAAAAAAAAAATGCAATAAAATGTGCAACATTTTATGCCCTGGACCACCTTTATTTAAAAAGCAAATTTACCTAAAGTAAACAATTCTCATCAACTATGTATACAATTTTATAAACATTCTAGGAAAACTCAATTTCTGTTTTATCAACATCAATTATTTTAAATCGGATAGGTTTTTGAGTTTATTAATGTAAATACCGATGAAATTTAATGTAAATGCACTTTGAAGTAGATGATCTCGAACGAAGTTATGGAAGAGCAACTTTATTTTCAAAACCTCTTTATCTGAGGTTTTAAAAAAACCTGAGTTACTGATAAAACTTAATGGAATGTCACGGGTTTCCACCCACACGAATTAATATGAGCCAAATAAAATACTCCTTCTGGATGTTTTATTTTTGGCTGCTTATAATGTCTGTATAGAATTTATTCAACGCTAAATGAGCCATGAAAATTCAATAAACAATAATTCACGTGTAAGTGAGTTTACGAAGTTATATACATCAGGTTTAGGTGTATAAAACTTTAAACATAATGTATGGGACTTCTTAAATATAAAATGTGGAATAAGGGTAGAAACGAGAAGTTACTCTGGCTGTAAATATATATTGTTTATTGTTCGATACTTTGAGCATTATAAATAAAAAAATAAAAATAGACTTTGGGGAAAACATATGTTTAATTATAAAGAAATTGATCATTTTTAAAACATACATAAAGGATTGGACGAGTTAAAAAAGTAAGTATTGCTTATAATTTGTTTAATGAAAATGACAAAGAAAGGATTTTTGATCCAGTACCAGTTGTAGTAACATAAAAAAACTTTAATTTAACCCATTCGTGCCCAGCATCTTTTGCGTAAATTTTATTTGGTTGGCACCACTATTTTTAGAAGATTTAACTTTAGTTCATTAATCACGAAAATGCATCATTTAAATAAAATAATTATTGCTTTTCTTTTTTACGGGTGTCAAAAACAGTGCTGAATGCACCTTTTGAAGCGTCCCTAAAAGGGGACGCTAGGCACTAATGGGTTAAATAAAATAAGAAAATGAACGACACTTTTTTGTTATAGTGTAAGTTCTATGTTAGTCTCCCACAATGAGGTAAAGTAAATTGTAAATAGTTTAGTTTTGTTTCTAAATGTAGCATATATTTAATGAGCAGAAAGCATTTAAATATCATTTCAGCTGTCATTAGAAT
Source organism: Maratus speculifer (assembly GCA_964019185.1). Taxonomy (NCBI): domain Eukaryota; kingdom Metazoa; phylum Arthropoda; class Arachnida; order Araneae; family Salticidae; genus Maratus; species Maratus speculifer. The sequence continues at coordinate 185,129,751 of OZ025299.1, forward strand.
TAAGGGTATTTTTTCATTAGTAAAAAGCCATTGTTTGTGAGAGGGTGATTGTCCGAGTTACTGATACCTAAAAAGTAACTGAAATTTCACAAAATTCTAACTCAAATATCAATTTTGTTGTAAAATTAAGCAAAATAATGTCATTTAACGGTAACTCACTTGTCTTAAATGCTCTAATATCTTCATTAGCTATGGTTTTTCAAAATAGGAATGATGTAGGTTACAGGAGGTATCTGCAATATTCCTGAAAATATTTATATGGGGGATCTTGTATTTTGAAATGGAAAATAAAATTAATATTGCTAAAAGGTGCATGAAGGTTGGCATTAGATGGGGTTTGAGAATCGCAATTTTACTGTATATAACTTGTATTTTGCTTGAACTAGTTTAACATAATTCAAATAGGCTGTAAACAATTTCCCCAACCATACACTATTAATGAATTTAAATTTTTGTGTAAATCAATTGCAGCCCATATTCTACTAAAAGCATATTTTACTACACCTAATAAATCCATACAAATTTCATTGTGCTTGAAACAGTACATCATCAATAGATTACGAACTCATTAAACTAACTATAAGAATTAAACACTTCGTTTTTAATCGGAAATATTCTACAGTAAATTTCAGTGACATATATCAATAAATGAAAAATCGAAGTATATTTATGAGAGCTTTTTTGACCGGTGACAGACAGACAGAGAAATGGCCAGAAAAAATGGACGAAACGAACTGTCTTTTCAACTATGTAGTACAAAAGTGCTAAAAGCAAAAAAAAAAGAAAAAGCTTAATTCGAAAAGGAAATATTGTGTCAAGGAAATATAATTATTTTATAGAAATAGAAAGTAACAATAAGGAAAAAAGTACATAGAAATTAGATAAAAAATATTTTCTTTTCATAAAACATGAAATTTAAATGTTAGAAAAGCAATGCTGCTATTAATAACACAGAATAATCTAACCACATCAAAACATATTTTTTTTCAGAGTTAAAAACTAAAATATTTTACGTCAACAACATCAAAAATATCAATTATTGGCATTACAAAAAGAAAGGAAACTTTTCTGAAACCAATTTCATTTAGAATTTATATTCTTGTGCTGAAAACTAATTTCTTATTCAATCCACCGATGGAATAAAAAAAAAATAATAACGGCGTCATTATAAGTTAATCCTGCTTAAATATTTAAAAGAAACTCAGGATTAGTTTTACAAATATTTGACAACATGAAAAGAAAATGCTAATTAAATATATTTAAATTTTTACAGAGGAAATTATTTTGAACACATAGCTGATAAGTAATCAGTTAAATTTTAAATATTCTTTCATCACTTTCAAATATCCATATTTTTAATGCAAATAATAAAAAAGGGCCTAAAACGAAAATAAATCTTTTAAATTTTATTTATTAAACAATTCATATCAGCAAATTTTAACCGTTTACAGGGCTCCCACTTGGTCTGCTTTTTGAACACTACTTTTATTTAAACAAAAATTTTATTTATGAATTTCGTAGAAATATATCAAGAAACGCGTTTTTATTGCAATGGTTGCAGAAACCTAGCACGAAATTTAAAAAACAAAAAAATAAATAAATAAATAAAATAAAATAAAATAAAATACTGGTTTTTAAAAAAGCGGAGCAGTGGGAGCTCTGCGTTTACACTTTATTGCATGTAAATTATATTTCATAAGGACATTTACGACAAAGGATATTTTATATACTCCATTATTGACCCTTCCCATAGCTAAATGCGTATATAAATTCTGGGTGTCTCCCCATCTCTCCATGTTCTAACTCTTCTAAATATACTTGGATGGCTATATAATTTCTATGTGTTTTTAATCCTTATGTTTGGTATTGGTTTGAATGTTTGGTATTAAAAGTGCAGTGCGCAAAATTTATAGTTTGTTTGCCAGGGCATACAATAAAAAAAAGATGCATCACATTGTTTTGTAATAGAAAAAAACATTTCCGATGACTTTCACTGATCTTATAACGTTTCAGATATAGTGAAATCGATATACTTTAATGATGAAACCGAACATAAGTATCGAATAAGTTGCATTTGAAATTGGTATACGCAAGCGCAGAAAAGAATTCGATTAGAGGACGGACTGTGATCGATTTCATTATATTTAAAAAAAAAATCTTAATAATATTTTGTTTGTGTTTGAAAGTGTTTTATAATCTTTGTCCTATGCATGATTTTTTTTGTTTACTGTTTAATTGAATAGTTTTTAAAGCATATATTTAAACCACACATGCTATGCAACGAGTAATTATCTTTCAGTTTGGTTTATGTGAATAGTTCTGCATAATGATTTAATTAAAAAACCACCTGGTATTGCAACATAGATAAAACCTTTAACATTGCTCTCATACAATAAAATATAACTTATTCATAAGAAGATTTAAAACACATAACAATCTGATAGTTGCAGTCGTAGTTGTGGACTTATCAATTCTGATAAATCCACTCACTTTAATCTCGCGACGCAAACAACACCAACTAGTTAATTAATTTTGCAACAAAAATAAAATAAAATAATGTAAATATAATTTTAGATATAAATTATAGAAATATATGTTATCAACATTTCATAACTTAATGATTTAAAATTTGAAAAAATATCCTGTTTTCATTCTTATGCACGCATCATTAGTTGGTAAATAATAATGAATAAATTTAAATAAAGAAAAAAAAATGTAATTTAACCAATTACAACGACTATTTGGAAAATTATATTTTCAAAGACTAAAATTTTAGACTTGTAAATAAATTCGATATTAAACAATAATAATAATAATAAACATAATTTTTATGACGATCAAAATGTGATTTACGTCATAATAGAGTCCTGTATGACGTACGCCATGTAGTAAAAAGTAATATTCCTGTACCAATAATATACAAATTAAAAAAATAGTTTTGCAATTTTCGATACTGCCAATTTTTAAACTTCTAAACATCAAATATTTTCATTTTTTACACCGTCTTATAGAAAAAAAATGTACTTTTAAATGCAATTTATTTGAAAGCTGTATCTCAATTTGTTCTTGAGTTATTAATTTTGTGTAGGTTTTTCAATATTTTTTGTCATTGAGGCAAAAGAAGTATTTCGTTTCTAGACATTAAACATATGAAACAATCATAAAACGAATAAAAAGTTCCGGAATTCAACCAATAAAAAGATTCGGATACACTTCAGATTTCCCAATTCTCTACCGAGGACAGTAACTATTTTACAAATAGTTAAAAATCGAATCAACTTATTAATCTATTTGCTGCAACACCGTTTGACAATTTATTCAATATTACACATAAATTCTGTTTAGATAATTGCAGGATAATATATCTCAATCATCATTTATTACATAATAGGCTATTTTTAATATGCATTTAAAATATCTATCAGAACTTGTAACGCGCATTTATTAGCTATATAACTGTTTTATCACTAAAACAGCTTTCTTGTGAACTTGTTTTAAGAGACAGAACATCTGACAAAATCACAGGCTTTAATCATGATGAATTGACAAAACGAGTTTCATAAGTATTTCATTACACATAAAGAAACTACTATTTAACAGGAAATAATATTTTGTGTAGAAATTAGAGAAGAAGTTTTGTCATCAGAGATAAAATTTTAATGATTAGAATTTTGAAATATTTTGTTCTCTTTTATTAGTATTATTATTTTAATTTAAACGATAAATATTGAAAAAAATCTTTTTCGAAAAATAAACAATGAAATAAATTACATAAATTAACTTCTTCCAACGCTATTGAACTGTTTAGATTTTTATCATGCGGTGTGTCCCCGAAATTATGGGCCAAACTGTATGGGAAGGTTAAGCACAAATAAATAAGCAATTTTCACGCTTCAATATAGGGTCGGAAAACAACATATACGGAGGAAATGGAGACTAAGATTTTATTGACATAAAAATTACAGTATGGGCTCAAATCTGCCACTTAGCACTGTCTTGCAAGCGATTGACGTACATTTTAACAATTTATGTATATTTCACGAATATTAGTTGTAACGAACAAAAGTCTTACAATGAGGTCCTCATAACAATCAACAAGTGTCATGACAACCGGAACCTTCGAAAGAGTTTAAAAATCATTTGTTTGAAACTGCCAGATATGTATCGATTTTGATGGTGACACATTTGAACACTTACTGCAGTTTTTATGTGAAAAAACACTTGCTTCATAATTTTCTCCTCATTTCTTCCTTTTGGGTAAACCTTTTCATTTCCGAACTGACATAGCTATAGGAAAATTGCTTCTTTATGTGCACTTTACCTTCCTTTACATTTTGACTCAAAAGCTAACAAAATGGCACATTCAAGAGCACCCGATGTATAACTTTCTGTTATAAAACCGAAGGATTATTTATATTCACAACATTTTATTACTTGCTACAGTAATTTTGAATGCACGTATACAAATATGAGACTAGAAGATATTTTTGATGACCTTTGACGCGAATATTCTATTGAAGGAATAAATAAAACTTTCAGCTATTAAAACATGCATTTTTCTCGTTAATGGTGTTCTTTCGCACATAATATCGAAATATAATTTTCTCAGGAACTTATAAAAAAAAACAGTTTTACAAATTCATATTTTTTTATCATCGTGTTACATTGTACCACTGTACTGAAAGAAATTGATTTTTTAATAAAAATAAAATTTCCAATTTGGTTTATTGAGATAACATATATCTGAATTTTAAAATACTCAATTCTTGTTATTCTGGATGCAAATTAAAAAAGGTAACTAGCAAAAAAAAAAAAAAAAAAAAAAAAAACTATTTTGTTGATAAAGATTTTCAAACACTACTTGTATGTTATTATATTTAACATTCCATTTTTATAACTGAAGGATACATCTTATTCACAATTTTTTATTTCTTGATAGAACATTTTTTTACACACATACTAAAATATAAGACATTTAGATATTAGCGATGTGAACAATTTTGTGCTTGACTAGCGTCTGGAACTCGATCGGTCGTTCCGGTTAGCCGAAGTTCGTATAATCGATACGTCATTGTATCGTTACGTTACATAAGTTAGCCGTAAAACGAAGCAGATTTGTCATTGTACGTTTAAATATTAACAATCTTTTAAGCATCGCACATTTTCAATTTTTACACATTGGAATATCGAAAACATATACTTTTAACTGCAATTCGATTGAAAACTGCATCTCAATTTGTTCTTGAGTTATTAATTTTTTGTAAGTTTTAATTATATTTATGTAATGGTAGCAAATGAAGCTCCCCATTTCTGTATAAGGGAAAATAATTGCAAGATACTATTTTAATACATCTTTTTGTTGCCTGTAATTAAAATGTGTGCTATTTTACAAATAATAATAATAATAATTCTGATAAAATATAAAGGTATAAACTATATTTTATAAACTATATATTACAAACTATGTATTATAAACTATATTTAAACTCGAGTATCTATGTTAATTTTACAAACAAATGAAGGTATATAAATGAATGGATGGCAAATTCTTCTGGTTTGTCGAGTTTACGACATTACTTTTTGCTGGGTTTGTGTATTATTCCGTGATACTGTTGTCATATGCCTACTTTTCATAGATGTCATTTAAGATGGAGTCCTATGTATGGAATTCTTCACCGGATGCAAATAACGCCATTTTATATAAAATTAAAGAGATTTAAAACTGAAATAAATTTTGTAGAAGGGCACCATTTACCTAAAGTGGCATTGACATTTATCACAGGTGAAAATACTTCACATTTGAAGATGTCGCAATTAAAATCACACTCTGATAAAATGCAAAGTTTGATAAATATTTTGACCTTTATGTTAAAATAATAAACATATTTTTAAAGTTAAACTAACAAACATTAGATGCCATTTTTGCTGGAATTAAATTTGTAGTTATATTATAAATTACTGAACAGTTCCTTTTAAAACATTTTCTTTCGCCGAAATTCAACTTATTCAACTTTGCAATAACAATAATTATCTATTCCATCATCAGCAGTGACACTAAAGTCGGAAGAAGAAGAACCTCTGCTTCCTGCTTGTTTTAAATATTCTTTGGGGCAAATAATTATGTTTAACGATTTAATCTAAACTTTCTTATGTCGTAACATGCGTTATTATCTTTAATATTGTTTTCATACACACATAAAAAAAATCGCACATTTTCCTCGTAAGCCGCTTCAAGAGAGAGAAGAACCTCTGCTTCCTGCTTGTTTTAAATATTCTTTTGGGCAAATAATTATGTTTAACGATTTAATCTAAACTTTCTTATGTCGTAACATGCGTTATTATCTTTAATATTGTTTTCATACACACATAAAAAAAATCACACATTTTCCGCGTAAGCCGCTTCAAGAGAGAGAACAATCTGACAAAATCATACAATTTAATCTTGACGAATTAACAGCACAAACGTGTCTGTATCTTTCACTGCTCCTAGATAATCTCCCATGCTGCCACATACGTACGCTCAACATAAATCTGTTCTTGGCAGCAACGAATGGAGGAAAACACTCTTATGTGGCTCTATTAAATTTGAAGTGATGTCACCGTTTTATTATTCGTAGCATTACTAGGAAATTTATTTTTCATTACTAGGAAAGGAAGATTTCTGAATATTTAAAAAATATGTAAAAAGAAAGGTTGATAAAACTGACTCAAGTATTATTTAACACGAAAAATATATAAATACTAGGGTATATTTTAAATTATAAAACTGAAATAAATTTTGTAGAAGTGCATCATTTTCACTCCAGTAGCATTGAATATCTTCACAGGGGAAAATGCTTAACATTTTAAGATACCGCAATTAAAATCGCATACTGTTAAAATTCCAAGTTTTACAATTATTTAGTGTGCCTTTACAGAAGGGCAGTGACCTTTAGGTTAAAAAATAAATATATTAATTAAACTATGCATATTATACTAAACAATATAAGATGCCTTTTTTACTGGAACTAAATTAGTAGTTTTATTATAAATTACTGAAAGACATCCTTTTTAAACAATTTCTTTCATCGAAATTTGACGTTTTCTACCTCGTAATAAAAATAATAATCCTTTTCATCATCAATGGTCACACTGAATTCGGAAAAAGCAGAATACCTGTTTCCTGCTTGATTTAAATAAACTTTGGGGCAAATAATTATGTTTAACGATTTAATCTAAGCTTTCTGATGTTGTAATATTCATTATTATCTTTAATATTGTTCTCATACACACACATAAAAAATCGCACAGCTTCCCCGTAAGCCGCTTCAAGAGAGAGAACAATCTGACAAAATCATACAGTCTAATCTTGATGATTTAACAGCACAAACGTGTCTGTATCTTTCACTGCTCCTAGATAATCTCCCATACTGCCATATACGTACCATTGAGATGAGATAACGTATGAGATAATATATTTCGTGTCGATGATATGTACGCTGAACAAAAATCTGTTCTTGGCAGCAAGCAATGGAGGAAAACATTCTTATGTGGCTCTATTAAATTTGAAGTGATGTCACCGTTTTATTATTAAAGCATTACTTATTACTTTTCACTGCTATCAAACGGAGATTTCTGGATATTTAAAAAATATGTAGAAGAAAGTTTGGTGAAACTGATTCAAGTTTTATTTGACAGGAAGAGTATATAAAATACAAGAGTATATTTTAAATTATAAAACTGAAATAAATTTTGTAGAAGTGCATCATTTTAACTCCAGTGGCATTGAAATTCTTCACGTGTGAAAATGCTTCACTTTTGAAGATAGCACAATTGAAATTGGACACTGATAAAATGCAAACTTTTACAAAAATTTAGTGTGTCTTTACAGAAAGGCAGTGACTTTTAGGTTAAAAGAATAAATATATTAACTAAACTATGCATATTATTGTTAAACAAGCAAATATATGATGACATTTTTTGCTGGAATTAAATGCGTAGTTTCATTATAAATTACTGAAACAGTTCGTTTTTAAACATTTTCTTTCTTCGAAATTCAAGGCATTCCACCTTGTAATAATAATAATAATTTTTTTCCTCATCGGTAGTGACAATAAATTCGGAAAATTCAGAACTCCTGCTTCTCACTTGATTTAAATATTCTTTGGGTTAAATAAGTATGTTTAACAATTTTGCCTAAGCTTTCTTCTATTGTAACATGAATTACTATCTTTAATTTTGTTCTCATATACACTGAGAAAAAAATCACACAGCTTGCTCGTAAGCCGCTTCAAGAGAGAGAACAATCTGACAAAATCATACAATTTAATCTTGACGAATTAACAGCACAAACGTGTCTGTATCTTTCACTGCTCTTAGATAATCTCCCATGCTACCATATACGTACGCTCTACAGAAATCTGTTCTTGGCAGCAACGAATGGAGGAAAATATTCTTATGTGGCTCTATTAAATTTGAAATGATGTCACCGTTTTATTATTTGAAGCATTACTTATTACATTTCATTGCTATCAAAGAAAGATTTCTGAATATTTAGAAAATATGTAAAAAGAAAGATTGATTAAACTGAGTGTAGTATTATTTAACAGGAATAAGTATATTTAGTTTTCTTTTTACTATTATTATTTATTTTTATAGTAATTCATACTTTTCTCTTCTTGATCATAATCTGTTCTTGTAACATACATTTTTAAATATTCTAATTTTTCAAGAACAAATTTAAAGTAAACAAAAATATAAACTGAAAGCTTTAAGGGGATTAACTCGTTGCATTTTAAATTAAAAATTATATTTTTAATATTTTTATTTCTTTTTCATATTTACTGTAATTTAAAATCTAGCATTTCTTGTTAAAAATTCCTTTCCATAATATATAGAACATAATAAAATTCTTATTTTACAATATAATTAAAATCAAATAAGTTGTACAGGGTGCGTAGTCATCAAGAAACGCAGAGGATTTTAATTCTTTTAGTATCAGAAATTCTTTAAAGTATTGGTTGTTACATCTGAAAAAGGATTCCTTTTTCGTTAAATAAAACAGATTTTACATTATAAAAATTCTGGTAAAAGGTGCTTCCAAGGTGCTTCCAGACTACGCGCCCTGGTTGTATACTGAGTGCTGAATAATATTTTAATAAAAGGAGACGAAATTAACGTAAATAAAATTTTATTTGGAATGAATATGTTTTCGGGCATATAATTTTTTTTTTTTTTTTTTTTTTTTTTACTTCTAAGACTATAGATTTTTTCGTTAAAAATATGTTTTACTTATATGTTGAAAAAACTAAAACCGCATACTATAAACAATATTTTTAAGGAAACTAAAAATGTGACATGAAATTCTCACTAAATACATCTCAACAATAGGTATATTTGTGAATCTGAAAATTAATATTAAACTATATACGCATTTAAACAATTGGATAAATAATTTCTTTTATTGTAATTTCTTCTTTAAAGTGCACTTAATAATATTACACAAGGTGTCTAAGAAGGTAGAAATTGAATTATTTGGATAGGAAATGTTCATCTTTATTAGAAACTCATGAATAAATTTCATTTTTTAAAAATTATATAAGATAAAAAATAAGTAAATTAGCAATTCAAAGCAATACAAAGATGTAAAGACTTAACAAGTACACTAGTCTCCAAAAGTTAAGGGTAATTGGTATTTAAGTACGTAATGAAAGAAATGTAAATAGGAATGTAGTGAAACGTAATATGCGAGTGTAAAACGGTTATAAAGTAAGGATACAATTCAAAAGAATGATAATATTTACTTTTATTATCCAAAGTTGCTGTTTGAAAGAAACCTGAGCATAGTAAGGGTTCACACTTTAAAGGAAACATGAAAGAAAATATTAAATAAAATAGTGATGCTGCAGTTTAATAAGGCGTGTGGTCATCTCTGACAGCCAGAAACGCTGCACAGCGATTTTCCATACCTGCTATGAGATTATGAATGAGTTGTGAGCTCAAACAGTTCGAAGCCTTTTTGAGAGCTCCTTTCAGTTCTAGAACGGAGCGTGGTGGGTGTGAAAGGGCTGCAAGTTGTCTCCCGAGCATATCCCATACATGACCGATTGGATTTAAATCCGGGGAGTTCTCAGGCCACGTCGTGCTATGGATGTTTTCCGTTTCAAGGAAGTCGTCAACCAGTAACGCACGGTGACAAGGCGCATTATCATCCATGAATATGAAGCCAGGACCGACAGCACCTCGAAACAAGCGAACATAAGGCTCAAGAATTTCGTCTCTGCATCTTTTACCAGTCAAAGACCCCGTGTCAAAGATATGGAGGTCTGAACGGCCATCCAACATGATGCCTGCCTTGTATCACACCACCCCTTGATGGAAAAAAATGTTTTTCCGTTATGTTTCTTTGTTCAAAACGTGTTCCACGTTCTCTCCATATCCTTACCTGACGAGAATCACTAGTCAGTCTAAATCGGGACTCGTGACTGAACATCACATTGGCCCGCTCTCCCTCACTCCAATGCTGATGCTTAAAACTCCAGTTTAAACAAGCGCATTTATGCGCAGACGTGAAGGGAATGTAAACTGCTGGTCTAATGGCATACAGGCCAGCATGATTGAGTCTCCTGTAATCAGTTTGCCTCGAAATTCGTCTTCCTGTGGCGACTGTGATCGCCTAACCGAGTTCTCTGGCAATACTGCCCCTCTGTCGTCGCGCACTTATTGCCAGATATCGGTCATGACGAAGGGTTATGACTCTTGGTCGACTTGGTACTGGTCGTCGGTTAATAGCTCCGTACTTTGAAACCTCTGCAACAGACTTGAGGTCACAGACTGGTCCACGTTCAAAATTCGAGACACTTCGGTTTGTGATCGTCCGGATTCCAGCATTCTAACGATTATTCCTTTCAGTCCTGTTGCCGTCTTTGTGCCACCATTAATCTTGTATGATCATAACAATGTTTTTGGCACATCAGATGTACGAAATTTGTCTGAACTGCCTATATCGCGTGAACCGATTTATAAGTGTTCCGACATGCGCAGGTATTTCGCACATGACGTAGTCGACTGAAAAGTTTTGCATAAACCCAATGTTTCTTCTTCAACCAATTAATCTCCGCAAGTAATTTTGAATAATTTTACAAATTTTACTCCACGTTTTTATCATTTTACGAATTATGCTTAACTTTTGGACACCAGTGTATATTTATGACCAACTCATTCATAACCGCATGATATTTTAAAGTACCATTAAAATAATTTGTTATAAAATTCATGTAATATATAGATTAGTAATAATACATTTTAGATTTGGTTGTAGACACTTTAATTTATAGTATTCAAAAAACATTATTGGTTGGACGAAACAAAAATGTTTTTAAAATGATGATTTCTTTTTAGACCCCTTCGTAATTACGTAAATACGAAGCATCTATATTCGTCGTTCAATCCATCCGACCGTCTGTCTGTTCTTCTGTCCGCATATAACAGAGCGAAAACTTCTCAACCGAATATTTTGAAATTTAAAATATATAATTTTTCGTATAATTTTGTCGAGTCATTTCAAATTTTATTAAAACAGGATAGTTTATTACAGGGACAATTAAAAGTATTCCGTTATATTACGGCCAATCGATAAAAAATAGTTTCGAGTGCATTTTATTAATGTTATACGCTCTAGAACATAATAAAATTTATATGCATTATATGTATGAAGTATATACAAAAAAATACATTCTGCACAATCTGTGGTGCAAAGAATATTTGTTCTTAATTTGCAGAGCCACACAAAAGAATTCCATTACGTAATAATATAGGGGGGCGGGAGAGGAAACATTGTTTAGGTCGCACTTTAAAACTATTTCATATTTTATGAAATTGATATATGTTACTAAGGTTTACTTGAAGTTACTTTTTGCATAATAGAAAGAAGATTGTATTTACAGGGACACACAATATATTTCGGCTACTATTCTGTATCCAAAGTATTGTACACTATTACACCAACGTTTCAACATTTTTAAAACGTCATTATAGTACGAACGCACCTTATTTTCTACGCTTGATGTGCAATTTCCGATTTCTTTCATTTGCATCGCTTCAGCTTTCTTAACGTTGAAAGACTATGAGAGATTTTTTTTTCGGAATCATTATTATATTTCTTCTGTAAGAGAACGCATATTTGTGTATTTCTTAATAGTATAAAATAGTTAAAAATACATTTTAAATAAAAAATTTGAGTAGAGTTAGAAAGATTACACAAAATCCCAATAAGTTCAATTTAATTAATTAATATTAATCGGTAAAATCCTTTCAAAATTTATTATATGACTGTGCAAATAATGTAATTTAGTTTCAAAAATTTACAAAAATTGTTTTAGAAGCTGAAATTTGAGAAATTCACAATTTGAGACATAAATAGTTAACAGCTACATGGAAAAGTATTAAAAATACGTAATTCTTAATAACTTTCTTACTTCCGTCATATCTGTGAAAACTTTGCAGTGAACATACATGGGGTATTGTTATATTTTTAACTGAAAAAAGCGAATAGCAAGAAACTTTGTTGAATTAAGGACATGTTTTCTCCTTTTATTTTCTAGGCAAACTCTACCCATAAGCAAGTAATATTAAATTATTAACAAATAATAGTTTCAGCCCAACATCGAACTAAAGTCGAATAAAAATATAAAAATATATATACAAGACATGCATTGTATTTCATTTACTCCAATGGCCTTTTAGTCAAAATAAAAACAATTACAAACATTAAATATTGTTTACCACCCGAGTTTATCAATTAAAAAAAATAATAACAACAAACAATGATAAAAATCATTCATAAGCAACAAAATTGTTGTTTCTTTAAAAGTTAGCCTTAACAAATGATCCACATTGCATTATACAAACATTTGTTCTGGATTTTCTACATTTAGTAGACGAAGAGATCTGTAGAACAGAAACATGTTCTGACAGTAAAAGTCATGCTTCACCAGTTGATTGTATAGTAAATACATAGCGCCTATAAGAACATCATATTTATAATTAAGCTATCCAAAATATAGTAAAGGCATGAATAAAAATTATGAGGAAGTAGCAATAATATTTCGGATTAACTAATAAAATTTACATCTTTATCTTAAGATATTTAACTATACAAAAATTAATACAGAATTTAAAAGTTGAAAAGCACGCATTTTTGGCCATTTTCTGAAACCTTTTAATGTTTTAATATGAGTTTCAGCTTTAACGCAATTCATAGATGCTCGATGTATGCTCTCAAAAATTTATACTATTTTTCATAATTTTTTTTACCAGATTTCAGCTGTAAAAAGATTAATGATAAGTTTTTTTAATAATTATTTCCATTTCACTCATAATATCAGTTAAAGCAAAATGGTTATTCATCGTACCAAAAGGACTTCCTCTAATTGAAATCTATTTATATGACTAGATTTATGAATACCTTATAACAGTTTCATTATGAAGACAAGTTTTGAAGATCTTTCAACAGCACCTTGATGACATAATTAAATGACCAAGAGCATAGAGAACGATGTAAATGTAGACCGAAACACTTTTATTATGCAATAAATTGGGCATTTGACTCTGTAAATCTACTCTAAAGTATCTAAAGTGTTTCGTATTATGTTTCCAATATTTTCGAAACTCGTATTAATTTACCTTAAATTAGTTTGAAATTTTCATTATAATTGTTCCAGTTACTTTAATTATTACGTTAAATAGCTAATAATTCTTAACAGAATGCATTTTCCGATAGTGAAACTTAAAACTTTGGTATCCCACGATTTAAAAAAAGTAGCGTCCAGAATAATGTATAGTATTTAGCACCACAAGAGTGTGTAAATCGACTTTTTCAGTTTTACTTTAAAAAGTGCTAAGATATTGAATCCGTTAAATGCCCAAAATTGCTGAAATCCTGAAGAATCGATCGCAGTAACGTCTTCTGAATATTTCCTAAATCTTTAGAGCAATTGCTAGTCTAGATACTGGAATGATTCTACTTTTAAGATGAAATTTGAAAACAATTACCGTAAATTCGGGTGTATAAGCCGCGGATCAAACAATTCTTTTTGGACCCAGAAATCTTGTTTAGTGATTGAACAGAAATATTTACGGCGATCTAACTAGTAACATTAATTTTTTTTTAATTTCTGGGTCAAAAAAGAATTGTTTGATATGCGGCTTATACACCCGAAATTACGGTATGTCAATTCGTGATTTTAACGAAACATAGTTTATGTATTGCTTTAACAAAAAAAAGTCAATTTGATGACAAATTTACTCTATTTGTAAAGTAACAAACATAATTACATAAAAAATTAGCATATGAAATAAATTACACTCTGTTTAACAGTATAGAAATCAAAATGCTAAATTACTATTTAAATATGTTAATATTGTAATTGAAATACGATATTAAGATTTTTAATTGAGATTAATAAACAATAATTTCAAGTAAGTTTACAAAACAAAAAATGAAAAAAAGAAATATAGTGAATTTTAGCATTGAACTCGAGCACACGGAACAACGAGAAAACACCGTAACAACTGACATAAGACCAACGCTGTACTACTTATAAAATAAGCATTTAATTTGCGTAATAATATTAGACACCCTCCTACACCCATTCTGTTTCTGAAGAACAAAGCAGTGGTGTATAAAATTCCTGAATCTGAAACTAAGAGGTGTCTACCTTAAAACATATATTAAAATAATCAAAGTCTGTTAATACTAAGGTTGACCCTCTCCTTCTGAAATTTAAAAAATAGTTATAAAGCATCATCTGTTTTTGCAAATTATGTAAACTCGAAATAAGAAAATGATAAATCATAGCATTTACTTATTCATAATTTCAAAATTCGTTGAATCGTCATATATTGAAGAAAAATAATCAAAACTAAAAATGGCTGATGTAATCAAAGGGCAAATTTTTGTAATTCACAGAAAGTAACAAATCCAAATTTCAACATAACTTCCATACTTTACCATTACATTCTCTCGTCAAATGTATCACCTCCAGTTAAACACAATTCAAATAAAGATAATAGTAATCATAACGTCTAAAATTAGAAATATAATTTAGCATTAATCAATTTCTAAATCACGAAAATTATAAAGAAACGTTTGAGCTATCTTAACTTTCTTCCATGAATCCCATTAAAACACATGGAATCCTGTTAAATTTAAACAAAAATGAATAAATATGGCCTTTAAAGAATTTTTACTTTACATTATTTTACATAATATTTACACTGTATTTACACTCCCTTAATTTGTGGCAGTGAAATATAAGTCATTAATCACGAATAAAAAATGAGAAAAGCTAGAAATGTTTTTAATCATACATGATTAAAACGAATATTTAAAAATTTTCCTGAAAGCAAAAAGCCAAATGGTAAAATAAACTACATATTTCCAAATTTCCCTGTCATTCAACATGTGTAGACTACGTTTAAATGCAATTAAATAAAAAGTGTAGCAATTAAAACTGCTTAAACTAAAATAATAATAATAAGATGAATTTCCGAAACACGTAAACACAAAAATGACTAATTTTAACATTTTGCAAACTCCCAAATGCATGAAAATTTGATAAATTGATGAGTAATTATCTAAAAAATACATAAAATTAAAAAAATTATTTTATATCACATGTTTAAAGTATACAATGTTATAATTCAACGAAAGTAACAATAAAAAATTCAACCATAACTTCAAGATTTAAAAATTACATTGGTTTTTAAAATACTTCATTCCCGTTAAAACACAAGGCATATAATGAGATTAGCAATCAGAACCCCTGAAGCTAAAAATATAATATAGCATTATCTGATTTCCATATCACGAAAACCTCAAATAAACTACCGAGACATCTTAACTTTCTCTCTTACATTCAAATCACACCGAGTTCTGATAAACTAAAACAAAAATGAATGCGCATGACCATTAAGGAATTTTTACTACGAACTACTTCACATACTGCTTACACTATAAGCTAAATTATATTTCCTTTTACAGAAACTAATATTAATCATGTACCAAGAAACATTCTAATTAGTCTTATTCCGAAATGCAGCTTTAATATTAAACTCAAAGTCTCAGGTGTGTTTAAAGGACGCTTTTGAATTGACATCCTCATCATCTTAATCTTTAAAATCGGCTTATGCGCATATTTCACATTAGTTTTCTGTAATTAATTTTCGACTGACTGAATTCAAAGGGTTTCCTTTAGAAATTTCTTCGGTGATGATTTTATAGATTAAATAGAATGAAAATCCTGTTGCGAGAAATTAGTTTTGGCACGGTTAACTAAAGTTTGGAACAAATAATTTTAAGCTTTATTAAAGCAATATATTTATGTCAACGTATACGTTACTTCTCATGCATTTCCATCTTAGCTTATTGCATAAATATATCGAAATATACATTAGATCCATATCGAAAAATCCAAATTTAAGCAAGTTGAAATAATAATTGCTTAATTTTTAAGAGGCCGTTGATTTTTATTTATTTATTTATTTTTATTTTTTATTTTATTTATTTATTTAATTAATTTTTTTGTAATATAAGAATTTCAGTGAACATGTGATAGAAACCATGGCAAAATCTAATATTTAAATTTTAGTTTATTTAAAATATTCTGATAATTAAATAAGTACGAACTTTAAAGGATAATGTGTATATTTGTACATGAACTAATAGAAAATGATTAACGGGCATAAAGTGGCATCGGAAATACATTCAGAGAAGTAACAAGAATGATTAAGTATCGGTCTTAAATTGTAAATATTTGCAAGAAAAGGCTAATGTCACAGAAATTTCGACACAACATTTGAAATATTGACATTGGAACAAAGAAGTATTTCTCATCAATATTAAAGCAATATTAACAAAATAAGTACTTGGTTAGGGCAATATTTTATGCGAAACATTATCCGATATGCTAAGTGAAAGAAGTATATAAATCAAAATTATTGATCGAATATTGTTTCGAATTATACAATATAATACCAATCATGGTAAAGATCAAAGATAAGTTTATGAAACAAAATTCCGATAGTTTAATAACTGAAAGTAAATCCTGTAATATAATTTATACAAACCAATGAAAATCTGCTCCCAAGAAAGTAGAAGGTTTAAAACGTTTTTGATTTAAACAGGAGATTCGCCTTTGTATGTTTTAAAAAGAAAATCGACTTTTATTTATTTTTCATTTCCACATCCCTGAAGAGGATAGAATATGTGCCTGAAACGATTTTAGATTATTCAAATTATTCAAGAATTTAGGGCTTTTGGAATGAAGTCGGGCGAGCTGGTTGTTCGTTTTTCTTCACGAATATATTGTTATTTTTTAAAACCATGTTTTTCAACACATATTGTAGCACAGTTAAATCAATCATAACTGATAAATCAATCATCGACATATTAGTATTGCGTTTGAAAGATAACTGTTTCTTAGGGGATAAAAAAAAACAACAATGTTACAAAATCTAACAATTAAGAATTTCTGCAAGGATTTAAACCGACAAAGATTATCAACACTTTTAGGTAATAAGTTTTCAAAAGTACTTTCTGAGTATAGATTCTAATTGAATATGTAACGTCGCGCCTTAATCTAGAAGCAGGATATTTCGATCCCGAAAATTCCCGTTTCGGTCTATAGCCATTTTGTGTCCTTGCCATTTCGGTCCCTAGCCATTTCGGCCCCTTTTCATTTTGGTCCCTTCCAATTTCATTTTCTTAAAGTTTTTGCTATATTATTATAAAAAGAAAATCTCAAAAATTAAATTGTTTTTATTTAACGTATTTATTAATAGCAATTCAAAATTATTTCAATTATTAATTGTTTATATAACTAATTTATCAATTACTAGCTTAAAAACTATTACATGAAATACATTATAGTTAATGAATTTTTTTCCCGGTTACTATAATGTTATTAACTTCATTAGGAAGTGTGAAAATTATAAAGATTCTGAGGATAAATGTGTTTTTTACTTATTTATAAGCTAATTTGTTATACGTTTGTCGTTCTTTAAATATAATAAATAATATCTTGCTCTTTGTGAATTGTAAGCTACAACTCTGTAAAAATTAAAATCTGCATTGGAAAAATAATGTCTAACACTGTTAAAAATTATTTTTACGCAATTGTAATTTTATTTGTACAATGCATTATTATTATTATTATTATTATTATTATTATTATTATTATTTATTAATTAAAATTTACTTGTACTATTTTTTGGACTGATTTTTCGAAAAAAACTCTTTTAATTTTTTCGAAATAATAAATCAAAAATTTTAAATAAAAACTTTAAGTAATAAATAATTGTTATTAACCAATTCTCAAAATAGCTAGTAATTTTAATATGAAAATTAAACTAATATTTTATTAAATATATTTTTTAATGTAATTTATTCTTAATTTATTAAATTAATAACATTATTAAAATAAATTACAAATTTTCATTTTAAAACAAACCCGATTTATGATGTATTTTACATTCAGTTTATCATTATACTTTTCAGTAGCTATAAACTGAAATTTATGCTTTACCAATTTATTTATTTTATATTTAAACTTACAGAAACTTAAAACTATTAATATAATTATTAATAAAAACTAAAATAAAAAAATAATATTTTTTTTTCTAGAAAAATGGGAGGAAACAGTTTATTAAAATAAATAAATAAACGACAAATACAAAAGGAACTTAGTTTTATCAGTTAATAATTTAAAATATTATTTAAAATAATAGTTTGATTATTCCATAAAACTGAAAATAATCATCTTTTTACAAATAAACAGGCACAGTTTCAATAAAATTCGCTCAAAAAAAAAAAAAAAATCATTTTCAAACGTGTTAATGATGTTTTTAATATATATATATATATATGTATATATATATATATATATATATATATATATATATATATATATATATATATATATATATATATATATATATATATATTAGGGTGGACCTTAAATGCCATGATTTTTTCACATCATTATTTTTACAGGTCTCACCCCCCTATTTTGTTCCTTTTGATACAAAAACATTATGTAAAAAGTTTGAGCAATAAATTCAAATAATTAGAGGTAGCTCAATTGACCTGAAATTTATAAAATTAGGAAAAAATTCAGAATATTAGCTACACAAATAAGTAAGCACTTTAAATGTTTTAATGATATAATTGTGACAATTTACTTAATTTACAGCACAATTATTAGGTTTTCATGTTACATTAAAATTTTATTGCATTTGTGTAGTTTGAAAGAGGCACATTTTTCTGCTATCTGGGTACATTTTACGATGATCTTCAACAACTTGTAGTAAAAATTGTAGTTGCATTTCATCATGAGTTATCAATCCATTGTATTCTTGAATAAGTGCATCTGCACGTTCGGCATGGTCATTTACTACTTGTAGAGATTTTATTACCCCTTTTGCCTGTTTATAGTCTTCTCTTAACTCCCAAAATTCAGGGTCTACTGCAAGAAACCCGTATGGAAGTTCCAACAATTGAAACAACATCATTGATTTAGGTGTGACAAAATCTTCCAATCTTTTTTTCTTGAATGAATGTAAAGCAACACTGACTCGTTTGGAAAAAAATTGGGCTTGTTTTTTATAATTAGCTTCATTCTATAATGCAATAACTAAGCGTCATTTAGTTAATAAACTCACACGGCTTTTAAATAAAGCTAAACCAACAAGTTCTTCTGACAAATACCACAAGTGATTAGCAAATTTACGTGATGATGACTTGGAAACAGTTGAATGTATTGATGAGTAGTCAAGTAGTGATTTGAGCAGCAACAGGTCATTATATGGGGCCAATGAAGCTTGAGGTGCAGTGATCCAAGCTTTCAAGTATACACAGACTGTAAAAACACACATATCACGTATACCTTAGACAATATATTACTTTGGACATCCAACGGGAATGGTGCATTGCACCTGGTGACATAAATCTGATTCCTCTTTCTCGGACAGCACCTAGAAATATAATTACAAGTTCTAAAAATTCCTTATAATCACCTCTTAGCTTTGTTTATCTTTGCTCCTCTAGGTATTTCTTTGCATAGTTGATAGACTCTTGCTTAATATCTTCCACTAGATTTACAACATCATCAAATGAAATTACCGTTTCGTACTTGTCTTTATCAATTAAGCTCAAATATTCCTCAAAGCGTTTAAATAATGCAACTTCAGGTGAAGATTTGACTCCCATGCATACTTCAAATACAATACTAATTATCAGCTCCATAATGTGATGTCTGCAAGCAAATGATAAGAGCTCTTTTTTCAATTTATGCTCTAAAAGAACACATGCACCAGAATTATAACCAGTGTTTGAGCTGGTAGTGTCAAAGCACATTGCACGTATATCACCTGCTATTCCCCAGTCTTCAATGGCTTCAATGACTTCTATTTGCTAAATGCAGTTTATTGTTTTAAATATTATTGTGCATAGTACTACCATCTATGAATAAAAATGTAAAGCTAAATGCATTCAAAAATGTTTTAGAAGATAGAATTTATTTTCTATGACATAGCATGCGAGTACGGATATGTTTATCATTGCTCATACATTGGAAACTTCTACATCATTGAGCTACCTCTAAATATTGTTCAATTGAGGTAATATTTTACCAGAATTATTTTTTCATAAAAACGAACAAATTTAGAGGGTGAGAAGATTACATTTTGAAACTTGAAAAATAAGGGCCACCCTAATATATATTTAATAAAGCGGTGAAAAAAACACTTCAAACACGATTTTACCAAATCACTATTGTTTTCCAAATGTTTATAATGACAAACTAACTTATGATATCAAATTTATACAATGCAACTTTCTATTATATATATAAAAAAAATCCATTATAAATTATTTGTGCTTCAATAAATGTATCTAAATTCGGATCAGTTAAATGAGAGGGTGCAGAGGGGCATTTTAAGGAAGTATTTACATATAATAGCTTATAAGTATCAAACTTAACTATTGAAGTCATTTTTCAATAATGTATTCGGAAGACACACACACACACATTGTTCAATCAAACAAAATTGTGAATTCATTATGACGAGTTATAAAAGTTTATATTTCAGCTTCAACTTTTTCTCTCTCTCTCTTCTATATATATATATTTGGGAGGAGAGCAAAGTTATTTGGGCCCTTTTTTATTTTTTAAATAAGAATAAAACAAATTAGAATGCGCACGTCAGACCTAGCAAATAAGGTGCATTTGTACTATAACTAAGTTCTTAAAATATACAGTACTTCGGATACAATACAGTATCCGAAATCTTTTGTGTGTCCCTGTAGATACCAAATGCTTTGTTTTATACAGATAGCTATTTGAAGTAAATCTCAGCCACGTAGATCAATTTCATAAAATGTGAAATATTTTAACATAATTAAATCTCACCCTAAAGAATCCCCCCTCCCCTATACCAATATGTAAAAGAATACTTTTGTGTGACCCTGTATAGTAATAAAAATTATACTTTGCGCCACAGATTGTACGGAATGTATAGTTTATTATATATTTCATAGATGCAAATGAATTGTATTATGCTCGAATGCGTGTAACATCATTAAAATGCACTTGAGACTCTTTTTTCCCATTGACCGTAATGTAATGGAATCCCTATGATTGTTCCTGTCATTAAACTATGCATTCGGTTTAAATAAAATTTAAAATGACTCGACAAAATTATGTAATAATTATATGTTTTACATTTAAAATGATTCGGTTGGGTAGTTTTTCGTTGTTATATCTGGTTAGACGGACGGATTGAATGACACTATAGGTGCCACGTGTTTACATAATTACAAACCCACCTAAAAAGACCCAAATAATGTTAAACTATACAAAATCTGGCGTTCCTAAGACAATTAGAGTCCAAGTTATAAGGTGCTGCCCACAAAAATCACGCGGAACTGAAATGGCCACACTGTAAACAAAAAAAGAAAAAATATATAAATTTATGGCACTTTACCGTGAATTATCCAGTAAATTTACGGAATATGTCACCTTTTTTTTACATAAACGGTCAACTTCCGTATTTTTTGTGTTTTACGGGCAAAATCGTTAATGTAATGGCAAATTCCGATGATATAAGAATAAAGTCCGTTTTTTTACGGACATTGTCTGGAATCTCTGTTGCAGTAAATCTCTGCTGCAGCTTTTTTGCAGTGCATTGACAGAAATGGCATCAGGGAAGTAAATTTACGGAATATGTCACCTTTTTTTTACATAAACGGTCAACTTCCGTATTTTTTGTGTTTTACGGGCAAAATCGTTAATGTAATGGCAAAGTCCGATGATATAAGAATAAAGTCCGTTTTTTAACGGACATTGTCTGGAATCTCTGTTGCAGTAAATCTCTGCTGCAGCTTTTTTGCAGTGCATTGACAGAAATGGCATCAGGAAAGAAACAGCGGAACCAAAATACTTGGCCCGAAATGTCTGGTATCCCTTTATTAGGATGTAGAAGAGTTTAGAGAATCATAGAAAAAATCTCTATACTTTTAGGTTATTTTACATCATTTCAAAATTTTGTATCTACTATAATTGACAAGAATTGAGTTGGTCATCTTTCGGCGATAAAAATGTCAAAACAGCTCATGTTTTTCTTTTCTTTCTTTTTTTCTTTCTTTTTTTTTTTGAATGTTAATGTTAGGTAAATATTGAATTGTTTTTGTGCGATTTCGAATGTTTCTTCTTCTTATTATTATTATTATTTTTTTACTTTACACGAAAATATTGAACACCTTCAATTAATCAACCAGTTTTAATAAAATGTAAGTGTCCTTTATCAAATCTTCTGATATGATGACTCATTCATATTTGTGCTCTATAGTATGTGCATGAAATAAGAGCTCTTAAAACAGCATAAAATAGAGGACGCTGCGATTCCTCCTAATGTCAAGTAGCAGTTTTAAATTGTAAAAAAAAAAAAAAAAAAAATTCTTTATTTTGTAATTCACTTAGTAAATATAATTTTTATAATTGTATAAAATATTTGATAACTATAATTCATCTTTCAGCAGGCGCAGTTAAAATTTTTTCTTTCATTTTTTTTCACAAATAAGCGCTTGATTATTTTTTTTTTCATATTAGTCACATTATTAGATAAATAAGATCATTTATAACATTAATAAGACACAATTTGAAAAAGCATTATACATATCAGAAAAAAAATATTAAGCTCTCCTTGTCATTGCTGAGAACAAAGCATTTACAATAACCTTGTTTGCTTTATAATTTTAGACAGAGATCAATAAAACCATAAAAATGAATATGATTTATCTGGAGCACACAAGTCAGATTTATGTGTTCAGTAAATAAATAAATAAAATAAAAAGCATAAAAAATGAAACCTATAAATAGTTCTTTGTTTTCTGTAAAAGAAACAGTTTTCTACAAAATATGACAATCTAAGTCATTTTCAGCAACCAATATTAAATCTAAATTCACAGTTTTAAAAATTCTCATATGAATGTCAATGAACTCCTATTTTTTTGATTAATTGCCATTCCGTTTCCGTGTCGGAAATTTATACCTTTATTCAAAGCGCTGCACTTTCAACCGGAAGTAAATATTACAAACTACTTGAAAAGTCTCTGTATCGCATTGAATTATTTATTAAGTTTTTTGCAATTAACATAAAATACGTTAACAACATAATTTTTCTTAAAAATGAAGACCACTTTTAACTATAAAATGAAAAGAGAACTTAGTTGAAAATTAATTTTGAGAACGGGAAATTTTTATTCTTAACTAGGTAATAGAGAAAATAGTATTAAGAGCTGTAATATGTATTCACTTAACAATGCTTTACATGTAATTATCTTTTCGTAAATTTAAGAATTTCTTAGAGTGATAATTTAAAAAGGGACAAAGTAGTAATTTATCCAAGTAGGCAGGTTCTAAAAAGATTTTCTTTCAAAATAATGCTGAAAATGTAAATTAAAATCGTAATCTTCTGGAAGTGGTGGTCTTACATTGTTACATCTTACACTGATACTTAATTACTCGTTAAAAATTTTTCACAAAATTTTCAAAAATATGTCTTTAAAGTAATGAATATATTTTTAATATTGTTAAATATTTTTAATTAATTATATTTACTTGGCAAATCAACTATACTAATTTGACTAATTTATGTACTTAACCCTTACTCTTTATAAAAAGTTCTTATATTTCTTTAATCTAAGGTCTTTCTCTTTCCAGAAATGTGTACTAAATTGATTTTGACACATTTATTTTATTTTCTGATTAAATGAATCATTTTTTTCTTTAATAAAACTATCGCAAATAAATGGCAAAAACAAATATATTCAAAAAAGTTTGATAAAGAAAATCTTATTTGTTTTTATTAATATATATATACATGCATTGGCATTTAGTACAAATTTTGAATCTGCAATTCATGTAGAACGTTTATTTCATTACTAGTTCATAATCTTTTGAAAAAATTATCAGTTTAACAATGCATTTTTAACTCAAACATACATACTAATTCGATGAAGGGAATATTTCAAAAATGTTATTTTTATTAACCATTTGGAAAACCGTTGTTTTCGGTCGAGACCTGACCTTTTGATGTTCGAATTTTACTTTTTTTAAAGATTGCTTTCTTCGATAAGACCTACTCCATGGAAGGACTTCGGAACATGCAGCGTGAGCTGCACATTTGAACAGACCATAGTCGCTTTCAGTCGTGCGAGACACCACGTCGCTAATCGCCTGAGAGCATAGGAAGTTGTGGTTTCGAATCCCGCTGGCTCCATTGCACACACGCTTTGTATGGAGCTCCCGGCTGTATTGTCTTTGTGTTGTCAAATGTCCTTATGCAATCTCGTTGCTGAATATTGACGATGACTTATAAGTAGGCTTTCATGTCGAGCACACAAGTTAGATGTATGTCTTCAATACATGAAAAAAATCCAGTCGTGACGTCAGTTATGGCGATTTAATTGGAAACTTACTCTACCGATTGGAAACTTACTCTACTACTTGACGATAACGATAACGAAAAGGAAAAAAATCTAATGCTGCACCAATTGATTGTAAAACACTATTTTTTATAAAGACAAAATATTTTACAAATGGTTGTTAATAAAATTTGCATTTTCAAAACAATTTTCATCTATAAGATGATATGCAAGGATTACTACAAGAAACTGTACGATTTACAAGATGTTAATAAATTTCTAATGCCGCATGCTTGAATATGTGTCTGTATTTGATTGAAAAGTAAAATGGCGAACTTTACTCTGATATTCACAACATGAACAATCTCTTAAAGCACACCAACGAAAAAATTAGTTTAATTGAATTATTACAGATGTTGAGTTCGAATCCAATCGTGCACGTCGGCCTAATCATTAGGAGTTTTTCGTGATTTTCTTCGAACCTTGGATTTCCTTGAGTAAATACGAATTAGGTTTTTTAGAAAAATCCCCATGAAGGGTACTCCCCTTCCACTAAGGGCGATCCCCACAGCCTTACGATTTCTGTTTCATTTTAATATTTTATTTTTCGCTTTGTATACGACCTGTAAAAGTCAGCTAAAGAATTTAGATGAAATAAGATCGTTTGGTGATATACCAATATTGCAATACCGTATAACGGTGGTTTGGCCGTAAAAAGGACATTGCACCCTGATTTTCATCTCCAATTATTTTAATTCATCTTTCAACCGATCCCTCAATGAAAGTCAAAATCATGTGTAAAAGTCTCAAACTTTGAAATTTACCGGGTGTCCCAAAGATGGCTGATGGATTTTAAAATTCAATAACTTGCAAACGGTGACAGATATTTAAAAATTTTTTTCAGGAGGGTTATGTATAATGTCAGGAGTTTTTGTACCGTAATTTTTTATTTTAGTTCGCATCTTAAACAATAGGTGGCGCTGACGGCGATTGAAGGCCAGGTCGACGCTTCACTCAGCATTGATCACCTGGCCTTCAATCGCCGTCAGCGCCACCTGTTGTTTGAGATGCGAACTAAAATAAAAAATTACGGTAAAAAAAACTCTTGACATTGTACATAACCCTCCTGCAATTTTTTTTTTAAATAGCTGTCACCGTCTGCAAGTTATTGAATTTTAAAATCCATCAGTCATTTTTTGGGACACCCGGTAATAACTGCGTCAATTTTTGTTGTACAGAAGTCAAACTTTTGTGTTATATCTCATATTATTTGTATAAATTGTTAGTAAATATAATTAACGGGACTGGGGGACCATATAAAAATTAGATTTCGTAATTTTTTTTTATATTGATTTTTACTTTAACCCTTTCCGGCACGGGCAAAATCTGTTAGTAAACTGAGAAAATATCAACTGACACCGGAATCCGCAAACGAATTTTTAAATATTTTGAAATCCTTAATTTAAGCTTTTATTATAAAAGCAAAATGTTATTAAAATGTTATCGGTGCCGTTTGCAAGTTTGGAATTAAAAATTAGTTATCCCTGAACGCGCACAGTGAACCAGAGATTGTTGGCCACAATCAATGACAATGCCACATCATGAATATTTATCTCATTTGAAATGTTTTTGTACCTGGAACTATATATCTACGGCCAACGGTTTAGAAATTAGAGGTCGGCGGCAGATAACATATTGAAACCTGTATATATACATATACACTCACTTCCAAAAGTTAAGCACGAAGATGTAAAATGCAAAAAAATCAACAAATACTACTTTGATTGACACAAAAGTCGGCAGGAAAGTAGTATTATATATCTATGCATAAAACAAAATCAATAATTATATATAGAAATGAAAACAATATTAAATTTTTATAAGTTATCAGATAATGAGATACTGGTGACTTAAACAGAATAATGTATAAAGTGAAAATCAACAGCACAAAATGAAAAAAAAAGACATTAATAGGGTATGTGATCCCCCCTCATCTGTATACAATATTTACACCTAGTAACCATGCTTTCAATTAGGTGGTCAACCACTGCAAAATTAAGCAATCGCCATTCTTCTTGCAGAATAGTTTCCAGCTCAATAAGAGTAACTGGAGGTGGGAAACGTAAACATACAGCACGGCCGAGAGCATCCCAAAGATTTTCAATGGGATTAAGTGAATATGCTGGTGAATATGCTGGCTATTGGGTGAATATGCTAACCACACCATAAGCGCAATCCCTTCACTCTCCAGATAGTCATCGACGATGCCGGCTCTATGAGGACGTGCGTTATGGTCCATTAAAACAAAAGTAGGGCCAACTGCTGCAGCATACAATCTTACAATGGGCTCTAGGACTTCATGTTGATATCGGATAGCCGTCACAGAACAGATGAAAGATGTGCAGGTTGGTGCGGTATCCTAATGAAATCCCTGCCCACACCACAATGCTTCCGCCTAGGAATGCGTGATGTTCGGTGATGTTTTGGGGCTAATTGCGTGTTCCTTGTTCACGCCATATCTTTATATACTTGTCGTGTGGCTGCAAAGCAAATCTTGACTCATCAGTAAACATGGCATTGCCCTAGTCAGACACAGTCCAATTGGCATGCTCCCGGCTCCACTTTAATCGTGCCCCTCTTCATTAGACCGATAGAGGAACACAAACTCGAGGTACCCGGGCGTACAGTCCGCTCATATGTAATCTTCGGTGTACAGTAGCTGCTGCTATCGGCTTATCAATGGACGCTGTGACCATAGATGTCACATGTGAGGAAGTCGGTCTGCTATTCCGCTTGGCTAGAATAGCAATATATCGATCTTCTGCGGGGGTTGTAACCCTTGGGCGACCAACTATGGGCCTTCGGACAACTGTCTGTGTGTTTTGGAATTGTTTCCATAAACGTGGAATTACAGAATGGTGAACGCCGAAGCAAAGAGCAACATCTTTGATCGACTGTCCTGCTTCAATGCGCTCTACAGCACGCCAGCGCTCAGAATCTTCCATTCGTCTTCTGGAAGTCATAGAAACACGTATGTCTTCAAAAAAAAGTGTACGAAAGTTTTAAACACCTTCTGTCAGCACTTAAAATCAACCTCTGTAATCCTTCATACAGCTGGCTTCTTATAATACAGCCCTTTTTGCATATTTCTTGACATGAAAGCGCTGTTAGCGCATGAATAGGCTGTTACCTAACATATTTGCATACTTCCATACCTCTGCAGCGACTTGCATCCTCTTCAATCCTGATTAGCTTCAGGAAATTAGCATTTTCCTCTCCGTGCTTAACTTTTGGAAGTGAGTGTATATACCTAAATATATGGACTGCCTGCGATTGATATAGATTTTATAAAAAAATCAGAAAGTGAATCAATTGTTATAATGATTTACGTGGCCAATAACGTGGTGAATAATTGGTTTACGTGGTTCTCATGATGGTCATAAAATAAAGAAATTTGCTCGACGTTCACTCATTCAGTAACTTCGCAAGATTTTTAACTTTTATCTTTTTTTACTTTTTTTTTATTTTATACTTCATTTTATTGTTTCTTTTCTACTTGGTTATCATGGTGGTCACAAAATCAGGAATTTTTTTTTAAGTTCACTGATTCAATATCTTTGCAAGGTTTTTCGGTTTTTCATTTATACAATAAAGGAAGTTATGTCATTTTATCTTCAACATTCCACCTGTAGGCATCGCTTTTATTCCAATACTGACAAAGCTGGTAATAAAAGTTTTTTTTAATTTTTTTTTCAAAATTCCTAACATTATGTATATCGCCGCATCCCACAATAATGTCTTTAGATGTTTATAAAACAAAGATTTCTCAAAGATAAAGGATATTTCTAACTTTACAATTCATGTAATTTACATTACAGTAATTTATCTAATATAAAGAATTATAAATAAATTTCAATAATTTAATATTTCAGGAATACAGTGTACAGTTAACATTCAGAGAGCAGTGGCGTGACGAGAGGTTACAGTTTGACGACATGGGAGGTCAAGTGAGATACCTGACACTCACAGATCCAGAAAAAATCTGGAAGCCTGATCTCTTTTTCTCAAACGAGAAAGAAGGTCATTTTCATAACATTATCATGCCTAACGTCCTTCTTCGAATATATCCAAATGGAGATGTTTTGTACAGTATTCGGTATGTTATAAATTTTATATAGCTTTCTTTTTAAAAGTTTTTTTTTTTAAATATCTATTAGTTATTTTATACTTTCGCACACGGTGTTCTCATAATTAAAGTTTGATGCACAACAGTGATGTCTCTCGACAAGAATTTAAACTGTTTTTTAAATAACCTCATACAAAATTTGGGAACTAGCTGATAAACTAGTCATTTATTTTATCTGTATACTTATTATAGTTAATGAAATGTCCATTTACTTAGTAATGTTATTATAGTTAAAGGGTTTCAATATTAAGACATTGTTTTTTTTGATACATTGCTCCTTTTAATAGCAATATTTTATAAGTGTTAATAGAAATATTATTTCATTGTGAAAAATATTGATTTTTTCCAATTTTTTTTGTTTATTTGCAGAATATCTTTAGTCCTTTCCTGTCCTATGGATTTAAAATTTTATCCTCTGGACAAACAAACATGCTCCATCGTTATGGCTAGTTGTAAGTATACGTTTTTAAGTTTAAAATTTTCACTAAATATTCGAAAATAAAGATTATCCAATACTAAGAAAAATACATAAACCAAAATGTATTTTCTAATTTTTCATGTTTACTTAAATAGTTTTTTAATTTGAAGTTTGCGCACAAAGAAATAAATCCGCTTTCCACCCTTTTAAATGAAACGCAATTTTATGATACTCCACGTTAATTTTAAAGTATATATTTTTTTCTTATAAACATGACCAAAAAAAAAAGAAACAACTTTTACACACTTTCCTTTCTTAAAAATAACCTTTCTTTGTGACACTATACTTAATTACATTTCACTTATTATCACTTACATTTTTTCTGTCTCATCTTATCTTTGCGACTAAATTTTAGATGAATAAGACACACAGACACAGACAAGCAAACGAAATATAGAGTGTAAAGTAACAAAGTTCACCCGCTAGTTAGTCAAAATTGGTATTTATGAAACCCCCCTCACATTTAACTTTCAATTATTTTATCATTTTTAATTTCAAGCTCCTTTTAATGATTTCTTTTATTTAGAAGAAATTGCTACTAACCTTTCACAGGGTACTGTTAAATGTGTGTGTACTCTTATATGCCTCCTATTTTGCAACAAAAAATGTGTTTCAACTTTAAACAACTATTACTCGGTTAGCTTTAATTGCAGACGATTGGGACTTTTTTTTTTCCTTACTTGTCAGAGAAGTAAAAATTTACTAAATATTACTTATAGGGCGGAGGACCGTATAAAAATTTAGTTTACGTAATTTTTTTATTAATTTGTTTTTACCTAAATCGCTTAAAAAACAACTCTTTACCTTTTTTAAAGCATTTTTGTAATTGGAACAATATTTCTATGACTAACGGTTTAGAAATCAGCCATTGGCCACCGTTGAGAGTGGACACACTGTATAACACTTTTTTGCCAGATAGTAACATTTTGAATGAAGTAAGATAAATATGTAGTTTTCAAAGCGATTCTCTATACCATATTACTTCGATTTACTTTACACTGATTTTTTTATATTTTTACCTTATTTATTATCTAATTACACATTTTTGAACTTTTTACTATTTCCTACCATATTTACTGAGCGAGAAAGTACACATGATATAAACACTAATACACATTGTGTTAAAAATAATGAAATAAAATATTTAAAATTAAAATGATTGTTTTGTGAAAAGAATTTTAGAAAACGTATAAAAATACAAATGAAGCAAAATAACTAAATAAATCTGTTTTTATTCAATTAAGTAACAATTATATATATGTGTTTGAACTGTTTTAATTTTTCTGATTTAGCATCAGTATTGCACATATATTTTAATCCTTTCCGGTGCAGTGTCATTAAAAAGGGGCATCTAACTTTAACTTTACAGACACCAAGAATATTTAATTAAAATTTTCCTTTTATAACATACCTGAAAATAAGCAACATCATATTTCTTAAAAAAAATCGTTTGTAAATTCTGGTGTAAGTTAATTATTCCAAATAGATTTATTTCGTACTGGAAAGGGTTAAAATAAATTATAAATCTAATGCTAGATATATTTTTAGAATATATACTTTTATTTCGATGACTGAAGACGATAAATGAATGATGAGCTGTTATTTCTCTTTAAGCCGTTTTAAATACATTTCAATTAATAAGTTTGTTCATTTGTCAAAGAAAAATATTGAAAGTGACAATTAATACAGGGAAAACTGAAAAACTCACATAAAATCCATGCTCATGACGAAGACGTGATGCCTTTGTTGTTGGTTGTGTTTATAACGGCCGATTAACTACATTGGAAATACAAGCCTGGGGGAAGAGCCTCCATGTGGAACTTTTTAAAGGAAATTAACCAGTACTTATGTGATGTGCATTTTATAATCATAAATGTCAAAAATGCTGAGTTAAGTTCTCAGTTTATTGAATTTGATTAACCCATTAACGCCCGAATTATTTTCTTCGCTAAAATTTAAATTTTTTATTTCCCACCACTTTTAAAAGCAAATTAACTTTTATCTAAATATATCAAGAATTCTGTCTCGTGAAATAAGGTATAAATTTTTCTTCCTCTTTACTGGTGGGAAAACCGCTTTCTTGCTGTTTTTGTAACCGTCCTCAAACGAGGACGCTGGGCGTTAATGGGTTAAGAATCAATTATGAGAAATAAGTAAATTTCTAAATACATTAATGTACCTGGTTTTCAGTTCGGAGCAAGTTTTCAATTGATAAATGTTTTAAAATACATTGGTTGAAATAAATAAAATAAACATGCACATGCATAATTCTGAAAACAAACATTCCGAAAAGTCAGCTAAAACGGTAAAACGGGTGAAAAAAATACGAACAATGAAATTATTTCAACAAAATGACGCAAGAAAGAAAGATTGATGGAATTAGAAAGGCCACATGCAGTTCTCTCCCCAATGGTAAATTTTTTGAAAACCAATCATTTCTTTGAGTAATTTTCATGGTAGGTTCTTATAACATTTTCAATAGAAGTAATCTTCATATTTGTTTCTATAAAATATCAAGAAAATCTTAAAATCATTTTTGTATGACGGCACAGGTTTTCAGAAAACGTATCGAGTGAGACACTTGCACACGATAGCACTTTAAACAAAATGCATACTATTTTTATCTATGAGCTATCGATTATCTATATAATTAGTATACATACATTTATATGTCAGTGTAATAAGATCTTTTTGATTTATATACATAAAAATTGTTGACAACCATTTTATTCTCAATTGATTCCAATCGGTTAACGACTCATTTTAATTTAATTGCACTCAAAATTCCTTTACTTATTCTATAAAATTGACCTATATTTAATTTAATAATTTTATATTAAATATACGTTGATGTTTCAGAGCGATCTCAATTTGTTCCAAAATATTTTTTTCATCTTTATTATATATATATATTTTTCTTTTTTATTGAAACTTAGGAGATAACATGATTTTTTTTAAAATTACGTTATTTAGAATAATTATTGTGAAACATTACACACATACTACCATATTCTAAAATAAATGTTCTTTAAATTGTTTTAAAATTTTAATTGGAAGCTACCTATAGATAAGAAAGATAACAAAGATCATTTAATCAATTTCATTATCAAAATAACATAAGTTAACAAACTAGACACATGAACTCATCCCCTAGTAATTTATATATATATATATATAAATCATACATATATAGATAAATTTATATATATCATACTTGGTTTCTTGTTACTGTATATTTCAAATTCCGCCATAACAGTATGCTGACTCAGATTCAACATATAAGGAAATAGAATTCAAAAGTTTATTACGTTGAAATTATAATTTGCGCAAAGAACATAGATTAAACATTTACTCTAAAAATAGTTATATTTTTAGAAATTAAAACGCCTTGCTCGTAATGAAAAAAAAATACGTAACGTAAACTTGCGATTAAAAAAATTAAATTCTGACTACTAAGCACATACCTTCAATTTTCAACAAATTGCCTCGATTTACTGCACAGATGTCGTTTAGAAGTATAAATGCATTAATTAGTTGCGTGTTGAAGATTCTTTTTATTCTCTTTCTAGATGATTTATTCCCTTAATTATTGGAAAGATTTCTATGGAAAGCGAAAATTTCAAGAAACTTCTTTCATTTGCATATAATCTCTAAAATTAGGAATCACGCTGATTGAACGAATACACACTTTTAGAAATGTGATTCCTTCTTTATCTTTTTCAGAAATAAAAAATATCACTTGGCACACAACGTCTATTAATTTGTTTAATAAACACAAGGGACCCTCATATGAAGGACCTAATCTTTAGAAAGTTTACTAAAGCGTTAATCTTATCAAAGTTCATGGGTAAACATTGATAACGTATTGATTGTTTAAAGAAACAAAAAAATTAGAAAATTAAATTACATTAATACCCATCAACAGCCTGGTTTGCAATTGATGAAAATCTCCGATAACAGCGACATTCATTAAAAATAGTGAGAGAAAAAATACTCAACTTTTTAGCTCCGTTTCATTTAAAATTCTTTTTCATTATTCGTATTTCCATTAAGCTAATTTTTTATGCCGTGTGCGTGCAAGTAATTAGTGCCAGAACGCTTTAATTAAGATAGAACAAAATGAGCGTAATATCTAAACCTATACACTTAATTTCTTCTCTTTGCGATCAATGAGCAAATTTCATTCTTTTGAAAAAGAGAAATTACGCTAAAAATTTTCACGTGAAAACAATTCATGCAAAACTCGATGAAAACCTCCTCATTTATGGGAGCAATCATTTTTATGAAGGGTTTTTTTTTCTGAGTATCAAATGGGTATTTTATTTTTCATACTTTCACGCTCAGCTGGGGGTAATACCCCTTAGTAACTAATCATCCTTCATAATTGAAGTTAACCGCTTAGAAAGGCATGGAACCCCCCTTTGAGGAGGAAACCTGGACAAGCATTGGTCTATTAATCTTGCATCAAGAGAGATGAATTTTATTTTACATAAGCTATATTTAGAAAGCAATTTTTTAGACTATCCGTCACGGATCACGGATATTAACGAGAAGCACACAATCAGTGACAAATTTATCATATTAAGAACTTCTTTCTTAATTAGAAAGCACAAATCTATTATCGCAATACTTTATGAGGCGTTCCTGAAAAATGTTTTAAAAAAGCACTGTTCATGTCCCTATTAAGAGATTAAGTCATTGAAGTAATGCAATATTCAATTTGATAAGATTTTCCTGATAAATACTAAGCAGGGTTTACCAATAAAGTAATTATCTAATTGCTATTAAATTATTTATATAATTTTTGTGGTTTTTAAGTATTTAAAAATCACTTGAAATATTGCGAAATTAAATATAATTAGGAAAATTGCTTAACCCCTTAACGCGCAGTGTTGTCGGGTCGGCAACACCTAAAGTTCCCCCTGTTTAGAGACACAAAAAGTCCGTGAATATTTCAAAAACTACTCTAATGGCTACTTTAAATCTGAGTTCTAGATGGCAGCACCACAGAGATCAAACTCTACTGTCTTAAAATAATAGGTAAAATGTTTTACTGTAATACGCGCTTCACAGCAATGCTCTTCTGACTGCGCTTATCAATGCTTTACTTATGGGAGGTTACCACTTCGACAACAGCTGTATAATTAAAATGGTTAGTGCAATCTTTACAAAACAATACCTGTGTACTCCTCTAGGCCTAAATAGATTGCCTAATTTTTTTTTTCTTTAAATTCCAACTTTAAAGAGTAGTGCGCCGGAAAGGGTTAAAGGACGCATACACAAAGCCTTTACCATTTTAATACATTTTGTACTGTTTCATGTATATATATTACCAATATGCCATAATTTTAGATTATATAAAAAGAACTATAACGATATTAGCCCATTTTCTTCTTTTATTAAAAATATACATAAGCCATTTTTAATAACTACCGGATGTCCAAAAAATAACGGATCTGCTATATGTGTATCTTATTGAAGAATTATTACATACCGTGTTGCCCTCTTTATGCTTTTATTTGATGAGTATTGGCATAAACAGGGCTCTTAAATGGTCCGCCAACTGAACATCAGAATTTTCTTAGAGAAATTTTCTTTTTAGATTTTTCTTGTAAATTGCCGAGAAACGACCTTTGGATGTTAATTCTAGTGCAAATTCAGTAGAAACATATCATGAAATTTTCTGTTAAACCCTTGAGGGGCAAAGCACATCTGCTACTAAAATGTTAAAATGGTTGATTGACACTGGTATTTATAAACAATTTTATATGAAACAAAGTAAAAACTTTTCTTCGAGTATATCATATGAAACAAAAGTTGATTCTTAAATTTTGGTGTCAATGTGGCATTTGAGAATTAAAATTAAGTGGTATATAACATATACCGGTGCCCTTCAAGGGGTTAAAAAATTTTGATGTTCAGTTCGCGGACCATTTGGGAGCCCTGCATAAAATATTTTTTATAAACACAGTAATCATTTAAGACACAACGTCTGTCATGAAAAAGATTTGAAGTTTTTTAAATATAGAAATGCGATTTCTTTAAATTAGATGAATTAATGATTTATAGTGCACTGCTTGCTTCTCTTGGCAGATCAAATGAGACTGTATGAAGTGTTGAAAGATTTCTTTGAGGCGTGATATTCTTTATAATGTTTTCATTTTTCGTGGATATTTAACCAATATAGATGTATATTCAAACAATTTTTGTAGATATTTGAACAATCCCAATTGATGAAAAGTCATTTGCTAAAATCTTATCTTTTGATACACGATATGAGTATACACTGTTATAAGTTTTTCTGTGAAATTACAGAGAATCTACTGGTAATCAGTTATCTTCTGTCTTATGTAAAATTACAGAAATTAGAAAAACCGAAATTCTGTTAATTAACAGAAAAGTTATTCGATAAATTTACAATAGTCTCAGTAAATTAACATCATTCAAAATACATAAGACACTGTACATTTATTTTTAATGATAATGATTTTTTTTTAATTAGTGAATCGATTAAATTGCAGATAGATAGCATCAGAATTTTTCGAGAAATTTTAAATTGTGGTAACATTTTATTTATTCAAAAAAAAAAAAAAAAAAAAAAAATCGAACCATGCGTTGGTTTGAACCCGAGACTTTCGGACTGGGGAAGAGCATATCGACTGAGCTATAGAAGCTGTTGACTTAGATTTCAAAATATGTTTTTTATAATTCACCAGGGAAACTCTATTGAACTTGTGCTGTTCAAAGATTTCGCATAATATGTATTTAAAAAATTTTGGAAACGATTTATTTTAATTTATTTTTGAGCAATACAAATAATTAAATACCTATTATTTTTTATAAAATTATAATACCTATTATTTTTTAATCAATTTTAATTTTTTAACTAGTTTGTAGTAAATAAAAGAAATCAGTATTTTTTAAATGCAGAAATGAAGGTTTAGTAGGGTATTTTTCGAAATTGCCGCCCACTATTTATTTTATGTGAGCTAATATTTTATAGATTTTTATATATATTCTATAGATTTATATATATATATCTTTAGATATATATTTTATATAGATTATATAGATTTTTTAAGTAAGAAATAAAAAAAAAATAAGCAGAAAAAATATAATTTATTATTTAAAAATGATTTTTCACGTTTTCATTATTTTATTCATTTGTTTAATATATTTTTAGAAGATTAATAATTTTTTAGCACATGTATCAATGAAATAATTAAAATAACAATAGCATTGTAATAATAATAACTTCGAAATAATACGAGTCAATTTATTTTCAATCATTTAATTTTTTTACAATTTCTTTCAAGTCATCTTGAGGTTTGAACTCGAGACCTCTGAACTCTAGAAGAGCAATACAATCTTACCGAGTTTCTGGCATATGAACGAAGTTACTGCAAATTGATTGCCGATAAAAATTCCCATTGACTCCGAGGAGATAATTTTTACCTTCAAAAATTATTTTAAGTTTTAAAAAATCAATTTTTAAACTAAATTTTCTTTTTTAATGTTAAAAAAATGCAAATGAATTTCATAGATGTGTATTTTGAAGTTTTAAAAAAGATAAAAATATCTTTAAATAAAGGCATAGAAATCCTTACAGGGAATTAGGTGTAAGAAAAGTGAAATGACTGTAAAATGATGAGCTAGAAACTCGATCAAATGCATTTAACCGATAACTAGTGTAAATTTACAGAGTTTCGTTTTTTTTCCGTATATTTACTGAAATTTTTAACAGTACAAGTTTGGGAGGGATTATCGTCACGCAATTGTTATAAGTGAGTTAAATGTGAATATTTTCTAGATACACATATTGCTTAAGATGCTTTTTCTGACGTAAAATATATTTTTTGAATCACTTTTTCCTTTTATTTCTGTAATGAATTGATATAAAATTTTGACTAAACATAGTTATGAAAAGATTTAATTACTGAAAAATCCCTTTCTCATGTCAATCATTACAATTATATTATCTGTTGCGATCTTTAAAAAGAAAAGGCAATTTTACATTAAATTCAAAGTTTTTATAATTTGTTTGAAATATATTGTGTGCATGAATTAATTTATTCTTGCGTTTTAAAATAATTTTTGAGTTATTTTTTAAATTAAATTAAAAGTATAAAAATATGTTATTATTATAATTCATCAATTTTTTATGTATTTTCTTTTCTCACTAAAATATTTATAGAATAATCGTACAACTAATACGAATAACCTCGCAAAAATATATTTAAACAAATATCAGCACATATCTGAATTTTAATTTTAATTTGTATTTCCTATCACTTCAGTTCTAGAGAAAATAACCAATTTAGTAAGGTCATGTAAACTAGAACTATATGAGGTAAGTTTAAAGAAAAATTCATCTGTGTTTAAAGAAATCATTTCGTTCTTGTCTGCAAGTGCAGTAAAACTCTGATAAGTCGAATTAAATTCAAGTATACGTCTAAATTGTATCGTCGCCTTTTAAAATAAAAATATTCAATAGTTACGTATTTTGCCCTTTTCATTAAGACTTATTAGAAAATAACAAAATAATCGTAAACGAACTGCAAAAATACGAGTTATCAGAGTTCGACTGGTAAAAGTTTATGTTTCAATGAAATCCAAAATTCGACTTAACATAGTTTTGCTGTATCTTTTCTATTTTAGACGGTTATACAACTGAAGATTTAGTTTTTCTTTGGAAAGAAGGAGACCCAGTTCAAGTTACTAAGAACCTGCACCTTCCACGCTTTACGCTTGAAAGATTCTTCACTGACTATTGCACTAGTCGGACGAATACAGGTGAGTTTAAGAACAATACGTGCAAACGTATATGTAATCTACTTTAAAAATTTCTTTTGTATACTGCAGTAAAATGGTCATGGTCATCTGAAGAATATATGTGATCGAATTGGAATGTAATTTGGGAAAATTCCTTTGGCAATAAGGGTAAGTTTTGAATTGATAATGTTTCTTCGTTAAGAATACGTTAAGCCTGATAACCTTGTAAGATGATTATTATGATTTAATTGAATGGTAAGTGTTTTCTATTACTGTGTTATATATGTTCTTTATATTATTTTATATTATTTTAAATTTTATTCTAATTACTTGAAATATGTCATGAAATAAATTGCTGATCAATTTTTTTATTCAAATCCATGTTACAATATTCTACAGTTTACATTATAAGTATGTGAAAGGTATGCTGTTATAGTATTGTGTTTTCTTTTATTGTGTTAGTTTTAGACATATATATTTCATCTAAAACAATTTTTCTATCTATGCAAGTGAAATAATTTTACCGTTGTATTTAGCGAGATTATCATAATTCTTATATCAGGGAAATAAATGTAGACTTAAATAAAAAAGAATATAAAGAGAAGCATACAAAATTGTTAATGAGTTTTTAAATATTAAATTTAAAAATACAAATATTAGTAATAAATGTATATTTTCAATAAATAATAATACTCAGTGCGCTTTGATACAGCAAAAAATTGATTTAAAAAATGAATTGTTTTACGTGTAGAACCCTCCTGGTTTTAGAAGTGCTGAATTATTTGTTTGTAACATAGTTTTTCACAGCCATAAAAAATGTTTCAACTAGGCTTCTTTTAAAACAATCATATTCATTTGAACGAGTAAAAAACCCGTTTACATTTGTCGATTAATTAATTTTTTTTCTCAAAGTTGAAAAAAATTAACTTTCAAAATACTTATGGCATATTAAATTCTTCTATTTGATTACCGTAGCTTGTATAAAAATAAATAGGAAAATCGTTTTAAACTGAAATTGAACTTTGACAGTTTTAAAATAATCACTGCCATTTTAGATTTATTGAAATGAGATCGCACGTACTATCCAATTTTAGACAACGTGATATATTTCTTTATAAACAAGTTTTTGTAAAAAATAAATACTCAAAAATACAGCGTGTGATAGATTCCATCCAGTAAATTCATCACTGATGAACTTGTCCATCTTTATATCTCCTAAAGTCGATGTAACTCCTCCTTCCCCTAATCAAAGCCCTCTAAAAACAGTTTCTCTCAGTGGTTCGACTAATCATTTCATATTTTATTAAATCATTTTAAAAACAATAAGAATTGATTATGTTCTGCATGATGCTTACATTAACTCGTTCCTTTCAGCCATCAAAATAACCCTACTTGCAGCGCAAAAAAAAAGTAATACTAGAAAGACAGGGACAATAGCATATATTTCAGATCGTATGATAGTACGTGTGATTGAAAGTTTACAATACTATGCTCTTATATCCTTTAGGTTTGAAATTCTTATAAGAATAATCCCTAAAAAAACAAAGTTTATTTTCTCTGCAGGAGAATACAGTTGTCTGAAAGTGGACCTTCTCTTCAAACGAGAATTCAGTTACTACCTAATCCAGATATACATACCCTGCTGTATGCTGGTCATCGTATCCTGGGTGTCTTTCTGGCTGGACCAGAATGCTATTCCCGCGCGTGTCTCTCTTGGAGTGACCACACTGCTGACCATGGCGACCCAAACGTCCGGCATAAATGCTTCACTGCCGCCCGTCTCTTATACCAAAGCCATCGACGTATGGACTGGGGTTTGCCTAACC
The DNA here is from genome assembly GCA_964019185.1 of Maratus speculifer. NCBI lineage: Eukaryota > Metazoa > Arthropoda > Arachnida > Araneae > Salticidae > Maratus > Maratus speculifer. The sequence continues at coordinate 185,169,974 of OZ025299.1, forward strand.
TTCGTGTTCGGCGCTCTGCTAGAATTTGCGCTTGTCAACTATGCTTCTCGCAGTGACGCGCATAAGAAGAGTGCTAAAGAACAACAGAAGAAGCAGTGGGAGCTGGAACATGCAGCTCTGGAGGCTGACCATCTAGAGGATGGAGCGACGACTTTTGCTATGGTAAGTCTATAAAATACATCTAATTGTACCCTTCAAATAACTCATGTAAGTTAAAGGCAGTCTAACGTTCTGGAAGTTTAGTTTCACTCATTATAATTATCTTATTCTAAATACATGCAAATGCCTCAAATCTTTTAATTGAGATTTTATACCAATCAACCGTATGACAATTAAGGCTTCTGCAATTCAAGTTAGTCTTCGCGATGTATTAGAAACTATTAAATGATTGCGAACCTATCGTATTGTTCTCGACGGTTTTGATGTGCTTCATTCGACACTCTTATTTGCATTTTTTTACATTTAATAAACAAAACTCTTTCTAAACGAATTAAGCGATCTCATTATATTGATAGTTTACTGTATTGGGCTAAAACTAGTCGCTTTTTACTAATGTGAAAAAAAGCAGAGAAACGCAAAAGAAATCTAAATATCGCATATAATATGATAAAATATTCAAAAATCACAGATGTTTAGACACACAGTATGTCACAGACACAATTTGTTATATTTAGTTAAAAGATTAAAAACGGTTCAGTTTATAAATTCCTAAAATGCCGCAAAAAACCCTATAAATATTTAATTCAAAATGCGAAAAATATCAAAATTATCTGTACAAATTCATAATTAATGTTACTGAAAATATGAAACTGTTCATTATATTGGCTCACAAGATTAAAACCCGATTCCATTTGGTAATGTTGAAAATTTGCCGTCAAAGTAGACAAAAATGTTAAAAAAGCATAAAAAACGCTAAAAATTCAAAAATGTGAGAAGACAACATTTACTAGTTTGCTGAAGTATTTTAATCTGAATTATTCCATGAACAGAAAAAAAATTGTCATAGAACAAAATGACCATTCTACTTATGAGTCCTTTGAAGCCGCGAATCACATTGGAATGTTCTAAAATACAGCGTAGGGGTAGAATGGCCCTACTATATCCCACGGTCCATTGTTGAATATTCCAACGTGATTCTTGAATTAAAAGCACTCAGCTCATATTTCGTATTTCTTTTTGAACCCTGATGACAAGTTAATGTATACTTGAAAGTACTTTGTTTTTAGATGTACTATTTTTGTACTTAATATAATTAACAACATTTTAAACACTCTTTCATAAATTTTGGCCGAATTCATTTGGAATTTAATGCACGTATTACAAAATAGTTAAGGTGAATTTGTGGGTTCAGTTTTTGGTATAGTATTGATTTATATCATAAATTAGTTTCATAAGATTTTATATGTACACTTATTGTATTCACGTAACATCAAAACACAAAATAAATTTTTAATTTGAATATTTTACCCAGTCTAACATGCGGGTAATTAAGAAAAGTTTAGTTATCTTTAATGTACTTCGTGTATTTTCATATTAATAAATATGCAATCCAAACTCCAATGGTTACGAATTTGTTTAAAATGTTGTTTTACATATCAATTCATTTTCAAAAAAAATTATTAAAAAAAAATACGGTCTTACTTTTTAGCAATATATGCCGTCTTTCGTTTATCTATACAATTAAATGTTTTAGACATTGTGGTTTCCGTTTGAGCTGCTAATTTATACAAAATCTTATTCTTATTAATTATTCGTAATACGAATTCTAGTCACGGTTATTCATAAATCTGTAAGATCCTAGTGCCTAAATAAAATGCAATTCCCCACGGTGTTTTCGCATATAAGATACATTAGACATTTTATTAAATCTATATTTTATTGCGCAGAAAATTATTGAAAATAATGACTTTAGTACAAAATTAACTTATTTTGCAGAAGTGGGGAAAATATCTGTAGTATAATCCTACAACGTACGACTGTCGGACTGAGGTGATTTTTGTTACATTTACGGCAATTAAAACCTAAATGATATGTTCAAAGCTATAGATGTTACAATGTGTTTTATAGATGCCAATTTATCTGAAAATATTCATTTAACCCTTTACTGCTTTGAGAGAAATTGTTGCATAGCTGCTGTGAACGGTCGAACTTATGGCCGCTTCACGAAAAATTTAAAAATTCTTCATTAAATTATAATATACCGTTTCTGTATTTAAACTTTGTGCACAGGACTCTAATAATTTAAACTCACTTATCAAGAAGTTTCCAGACTTAGTACAAGGCCTATAAATGATACAAAATTTCAAAAATATGTATAGTTAAAAGAAGATTTCAACTTAATCCATGACAATTTAAAAATGATGTGAGATCGCTAACAGCAGTTTATGGTTAGATACTTATGTTATGGCGTTACCTAGAAACCATCTTTAATAGAGACCCAAACAATAAAAAAATGGCTAAAACGGCTTTTAAATCTTCGGCCCAACGCTTTACGTTCAAGAGTAGTCATTTTGAATTTGTGACACTGCAAAAAATAAAACAGTTGTCACGCATGCGCTTATTTTAATCTGATATTTTTTTTTTGTATCCTTTAATCATTATTTTATAACGCTTAGCATATACTATAAAAAGTTAAACTTGGGCATTTTGGGGAGGACTTTCTGTATATTAAGTATCAATTTTGTATTATTTTAGTATTTTAAACATTATAGAAAAAATAGCTGTAACTGTGCATCATTGTGATATTACAAAACAAAACAAAAATATTTATTTATTAGAAAGAATGAAACTTGTATTGCGAAAATTTACTTAATTAAATATGGAATATTAAACTTAATCCGATGTCAGTTATTTTTCTATATAATTTTGGATTGTAAAACTGCACTGTTAAAAATCTTGCAGCAATTTGTACAGTCATTTCACCGTTTTCTGAAAAACCAGTAACGTAACCGTAATTTAACTCTATTCTGACCATAAAATTGGTAATAATAAGTTCAGAATAACGTAAAAATTGTGTTACTTTTTTTGTAGAAAACGGTCAAATGACTGGATAAAATGCTGCAGATTTTTAACAGTGTGGACAAAATAGCAATATTAGATTTGGAAAATTTGTGGTTGTAGTTTTAGTTCTGATTATCTGTAAATTATATGCAAGCAAAGCAAATTTACTCTGCTAATTATTTATGGCATATTGTAATCTAAAATTAGTACTATTTGAGTAACTTCTTTTTTACCATAAACCTGGAAATCTGCAGAAATACATTACAAATTTATCTTTTCAGTATTTCAATGCTTTCAATAACAAGTTAATGAGATTAAATATTTTGACGACTCTGATTTACACTTTAACTAAATAACAGAACTCGTGTCGACTACAAATTTCATAGAAAATCCTTTTACAGTAGATAAACACGTTTAACTATGCTATGCTGTAAAATCTTTAGAATGTTCAATAGTAATATTTTTAAGCTTAGGGTTGTAGAATAAAACATTTTTTTGATATCATCTTTAATTTCATCTTTTCTTTTGTTAAGTTTATCACAATTTTTTGTATACAAACTGCAAAATGATCAATCTTCCTTTTTAATGTGTTTGAGGGGATATTTTTCATATATAATGCGAAATACAATTAAAATTGTTCGGTTAAGGTTATTCTGAAATCTACTGAAATTGTATGAATGTTCAGTATTTTGCGAGGTAATTATAATGAGACTTCATAGACTTTTAGATGTAACACATTTTATTTCAAATCTGGTCTGTTTGTCCAAAATTGTAACTAATAAATTTGTTGACGAATGAGATTTGTCTGTTTTCAAGTTGGTGGTTTTGAATCTTAGAAATTGGAATAAAATACGGAAATAAATAGACAAAAATCAGTACAAAAATCAGCACTGAAACCCACTATGGCACTACTTGGGGAAAAAGTGCGGAGTTACATTCCTATCTCGAAAACGGAAAGAGATAGGGGAAAAAGTTAGACATCATCAGTTTAGTTCAAAAAGACACCTTGTGGATATTAATGCGAAGAATGTAAACGATTGAAACGAGCATTGTTTTTTTCGTGATTTCCTAAACTGTGACGTCGCGGAATTGAACGGAAGGAGAAATGATTATTTTTCGAACAAATGGGGTGCATCGAAATGTGCATTACAGCTGGCGGTAGGATGTTTGATCATCTAAAATAATGGTATATTGTTATAACTAGTTGTTTTTTTCTAAGATCGTTTTGTCACGTCGCAAGAGTAACATTATTTCTCGTATGGGCTGCAAACCACAAAAAAAAAAACAAATGCGCGTTTAAGCATTTCTATTCCTCTCATTAAGGATTCCATCATTAAATGAGTGACTCCGCAGTTATGCACGTAGGGGGCAACGTAGTATGTTACATTTTGTAGCTCATGGTTACTTTACTATGAACAGAAAAACTTTTATGAATATAGAAACAGCCGTTCCGAATTTTAGAGGATGTCAAGGGACGTTATATGGCATACTGTATACAGTGCAAATCATAAATATAAGCAAAAAATAGGATATTCCCTTAAATATTGCCTCTAGACACATACTTTAAATTTCAAAGTTTCAAAAAAGTGCAAAGTTTGATAAGTTGCAACTCAATGGGGGGGGGGGGGGTATTTGAGAAAGTATGAAAACTAAAGTTTTAATTAAAGTTTTAAAGTTTTAAAAATTTCTTTATGCATTTCTGAATTAAACACCAAAAAATCCCTATTCATATCTGTAAGATTAATAGAGATATGCCCGTTTAAATAATCCGTAATGTTTTAAGCGATTAGACACTAACTGAAATGCGTGTAATTCGAGAAACTATGTTACTTTAAGAGTTCAGGGTAAAAGTCCTTCCGGCAAAACCGGGAGGAAGAGGTTGCTATCATATACTTATATATTTATTTATTTTAAATTAAGTGATATTATTCAAAAATACTAAGCTCAAATTAATTGAACCTGATTTTATAAGATTGAATACTAGTTTTTGTCAAGACTGAATATTAATAGGAATTTTTAGAAATTAGTCATCTTTTATTCAACCGGGTTTTATTTTAAGCGATTTGGAGAGTCGCCAAATTCCACGATATCATGAAGTGTATGCCATTTTAAAGCAACATGATGGATAAAACAAACCAATGAGCTTGGTCGAAATCTTAATTCATGTGCACAGGCGTACTCATATTGAAATCGATTAATATATACGAGTGCTGTCGCGGGCAAATTGATTTTTTTAAAAATGTCACCCACGTTAGAAATTCAAACTGCTCAAACGTTTTTTAAGTTAAAGACAAAGCAAAAAATACTCCGGAATTCATTATTAAGATAAATACTTTAAAAAGAACCTTTTTTCAATTTTTAATTTTTTGTTTGTACATCATTATACATTTAAAATATTTTTGAGAAATTTAAATGGTTGCCATTTTGAAACAAGAGGACGGATGAAGTTGGCCAGTGAACGTGGTCAAGGTATTGCTATGTACTATGTGCACAGTGAGTTATATCCAAATCAGTTTCTAAATATGCGCATAATCGCGTGATAAATTTCAGTCAGTTTCAAAATGTGAACCACACTGGAAATTGAAAGTGCTATAACCCAGCCATTTTTCAAGATATAGCTGAAACAAAAAATGCTGTGGAATCTTTGTATCAAGGTCAAACTCACAAAAGAAAATCTTTTTTACTTTTTTACTTTTTTGCATATAATTTTAAAATTTAATTTTTTTTAGAAAATTTAGTTTTTCGCCATTGTGAAACAAGAAGGCGGATGGATTTGGCCAACGAACTCGGTTCAAACGTTTGTATGTACTATGTACGCATCAAGTTTCATCCAGATCGGTTTATAAATACGCGTGTTATCACGTGACGAAAATCAGATCATTTCAAGATGTGAGCAACACTAGAAATTAAAAGTGCGATAACTCAGCCATTTTTTAAGATACAGACAAAACAAAAAATGCTTTGGAATCTTTGTATCAAGGTCAAATGCATAAAGGAAAAATCTTTTTCATTTTCTCACTTTCTTGTACCTAATTTTGAACTTTAAAATTAAAAAAAAAATTTAAATGGCCGCAATTTTGAAATAAGATGGCGGATGGAACTGGGTATCGAACTCGATTCCGTCCTCAATATATACTATGTACACACCGAGTTACATCCAAATCGATTCATAAATACGCGTGTTACCCCGTGACAAAAATCAGATCGTTTCGAAATGTCAGCCATAGGAAAAATTCAAAGTCCTATAAATCAATCATTTTTTAAGATTTAGACAAAATAAAAAGTGTTCTGGAATCATTGTTTTAAGTTCTAACACGTAAAAGAAAAATATCTTTCAACTTTTAGTTTTTTTTTGCATTTAATTTTAAATTTTAATATTTTTTTAAATGTAAAATGGTCGCCATTTTGAAACAAAATGGCGGATGATGCTGGCCAACGAACTCGGTCTAGACATTTGTATGTACTATGTACATACCAAGTTTCATTCAAATCGGTTCATAAATACCCGTGTTATCACGTGACAAAAATCAAAAATCAGATCGCTTCAAAATGTCAGCCATAAGAAAAATTCAAAGTGCTATGGCTCAATCATTTTTTAAGATATAGGCAAAATAAAAAATGTTCTGGAATCTTTGTTTTAAGTTTCAACTTGTAAAAGAAAAATATTTTTCAACTTTTAATTTTCTCGCATTTAATTTTTTATTTTAATTTTTTTTTAATTTAAAATGGCTGCCATTTTGAAAGAAAATGGCGGTTGATGCTGGCCAACGAACACACATACCAAGTTTCATTTAAATCGGTTCATAAATACGTTAGTTATCACATGACAAAAATCAGATATATATATATATATAGAGAGAGAGAGAGAGAGAAAGAGTCATTTAAAATCGTTACAACTAAAAAATTTACTTTTTGATTTTTTTTTTTCGTTAAAAATATTTAGAATATAAATTCAAAAATTGATGCCATTTATTTTTATAGAAATATTTTTAAAAATAAACATTTTTTTCAAATTTACCGAAAAAATATTTATTTCAAATAATTAAACAAAAAAACATGTTCCAAGTTTTCAAAATTCTTCTTTAACAATTCTTGACTTATAATAGTTTAAAGACGAAAAAATATTCCATCGTTAGGAGAATCGCTTTCAAAGTTTTAAACAGATTGACTCCTGATAATGTGTTTAAAGGCTTAAAAAATGCAGGCAAATAAATATTTCCTACCGGTAGCTTAAAATTCCACTTTATTTCAACTTCTGTCATTTTTACTTTCTTTTTGTACTACTTAAACGTCTAAAAGTTGATTTAATACAAGGCTTTTTCTAACATACCGTTTAAAGTTTTTTTTTCGTAATTTTAGTGCGCAGCACTTCAAGTTTTAAATCGTTCCATTGAGCCCGTTAAAAAAAAAAAAAAAAAAAAAAAAAAAAAAAAAAAAAAAAGTATTTTGGGGCCTGTCCCGGTTCTTAGCTTACTATATTTTTCTGTAGGCTTGGGCGATTCGTGATTTGTATTTTTTCAAACTGAATCGGGTCTGGCTTCCTACTTCCTGGTCTGCACGGAATAAAATTTTCAGTCTCGGTCAGGACTCAACCAGTATTAGAATCATTATCTCTGACTGACATAATCCGTACAGAAATCAATAAAATTTGGCTAAATAAAATTTTTTTCACAAAAAGGCACATATTTTTAAATCGCCATCATTTTGCAATTAAAATTCTCTTTTTAAAAGCATAGTACATTTAAAGGAGCAGAAGCCGTTCCTATGTCTGAATACTGTATTAAACGGGAAAATACGTGTGACCCTTTAAAAATGAATGTAATCGCATATGAGAAAAAAATAGACTTCACTTACACCTCCTAAGAAGGGAACTTGTCTATAACACATTTTTTATTTCGTATGTGATTCCGTCTTAGCAGATTTTACTTTATAGCATTTTTGAGAGTCTCCAATACAAGAAATAGGGTCAGGTGGGGTAATTATGATGAGGGTGTGATTGTGACCACCGTTATAAGGGAGAAAACTGTGTATGGTAAAATTTTGTCTCACGCTTAGGTATTAACCTCATAATGTATTTCTCGTTTTAGATATTCTTTATCACTAGTTTGAAGCATTTTTTGAGATTCAAATAGCTATTTGAGCAAATTCTGCCAAAATTTTTGATAAACGGAATTTGTCACTTTGGTGTTATAATGGACTTAATTACCGCCAAGCAAGTATGTGTAGAAAGTATAAAGAAGAAATATAGTGGTTATAATTTACTGACTAGTGCTCTTAAATACCCCTTAATCTTTGTGATTGTGCTTTCTTGATAGGGTAATTATAACCATTATTTTACTTAATAATAAAGGGGGCTATGATAATTAAAACTTTTAAGATGTGCTCTAAAAGGGTCAAAGTTACTTCCCATGTACTAAAAACACCGCTTTCAAACAGAAAAAAGTAGCAAAATGTTACAATGTTGAAAATGTATAAAGCGGCCATAATTACCCTTCCTGGCCCTATGGATTAACGATATTAAATTAAAAGTGAAACACTTATATACCTTTACAGATACATTCAAGAAATTAATACCACTGAATTTAGAACTTCTTTTAAAAGGAAGATTCTAAACATAAAAAATATATAATAAGTATTTTTGGCCAGAACTCTCCCATACGAAAGAATTTTAATGCTTATCGATATAGAAAACTATGTTTTTGTAGAAATTGAATCCGGCTGTGTCACGAATGTAACATTTACGTTTTTTAAGAAATTCAATCAGTTATAGTGAGGCTCAGTCTTCAATGTTTAAAATTTTTCTCAGGTCGAGCTGAATTTTTTTCTGTGAGATGACTTGGCACCGAGCCTGGGAATTTCAATCCGACCAAACCTCTAGTTCAGACCTTAAGGGTACAGTGGACTTTCAAAACTATTTTTTTTTAATTTTCAATGAATTTTTTAAAACAAATTCTGGAAATAGTCATAGTATATATATCTCTTATTTCACAATTTTTAAAAAATATATATTCAATAGTTTTTGAGATACAGTTTTTTTTAAATTAACGAAAAATGGCAATATTTCAAAATGTTCCATGCACAACCAGTTTTCACATACTTGTTCAAAACTTTTCCCTAATAAGCCTTTCATACATACAAATAAATGTTATTTTAGCATTTATAAATTATTTAACATATTTTAGCATATATATTAAGCATTTTAGCAAATTACTTGTAAAACATTTAAAAAATGATTTTAACTTATTTTTTTGGTATTTTTCGTTAAAAAATCATAAAAAAATCCATATAACTGAAAATTTAAAATTTTAAATGCGTCTAAACAAGTTTATTTCTAGTAACATTTGTTAACGCATACATAGAGAGCATTTAAAAAAAATGGGCATAATGAATTTCGCATGGAATATTTTGAAATCATGAAAACGACGAAAATATTCATTCTGAGAAAAAAAGGTTTTAGTAACTACATTGGTTATAATTGCTTAATATTTTCCTGCTGACACAGTTTCAGTTATATATAAGGGATATAATATCATTTAGAGCTTATATATAAGTGTTTTATGTTTTTATGGTAAATTCACATAAAATGTGTGGCTTCGACAGTAATTCATGCAAAGGACGTAAAGTATCTGAATTTTAAAAAATCTTCTCAAAACTAACTTTTTTTTTTCTGATGATTTTTAAAAATTTATCTGGAAATATTCATGGTATAAATGTCTCTTATTCTACAAATTTTTGTTAGATATATTAAGTAGTTGTTGACAAATAATTTTTTTTTATTTTACGCTAAAAAGATTGGGGACAAAAAGCAACTCCTCTAAATGCATTATAAATAAACGCTAAAAAACAGTTAAAAGCTACAGTTAAAATATTATTTTTCAAAATCACAAAATTATTAAGTATTCAGTGCAAAATACCAACATTGAGTAAGGTAAAACGAAAAACTAAGCTAATTTTTACGGCTGGGAATAGGCGAAAAAGTAAATAAAAGGGCGTGGCAGAGTCAGCTGATTGGACAAAAATACTTGTAACTGCAGTAAAAATAGTCGAAATTGAAAAATTGTTTTTGCGTTAAATAGCAGGGATATCATATAGTGTTATTATGCTAAAAATAAAAATTTGCTAATTTGAGGATTTTTAGCGATTTTGAAGTCTATTTTACCCTTAAGCATAATTGAAAAGCAGGTTCGACGTAAAATCTATACTTTGCTATTTTATGTTCCAAGGGGAGGCACTGTCTGAAATCGACTTTTAATAACGTATAATTTGTGTATGACCGACTTGCATTCATCTTGCATTCATATTGAGTCAATAACTCGTCACTCAGAGGTTAGGTAGCTGCTGTATTTCATGAATTTTGTATTCTAACATCTCTGCGAGTTCTGCTGATACCGAGATGATTTTTTGTCTTTAATTTGTGAATGGATATGGAAATTTGTTCTAACATGGAACTTTTACTCTACGGAGGGAGAGGATTGTATTTTCTAAACTAGAACACCTTCGTATGGAGTTGCAACTTATGTCATTAAATGTTATTCTTTTTTATGAAACTTGGCAATTGGAAGTACGCGTCTAGGGGCGAATTTTAAGGAAATAGCCTTTTTTCGATTTTAATGAATCAGCTGTTCATATAGATATATCACATGGCTATAAGATTTTCCAAAAATACACACATATAAGATTTTCCAAAATTTTCTATACGAGCGAATCTTGTGTGGGTGTGTTTGGCTGTCTGAGTATATAATCTGAAAATTGCTCAAACTATCTTGACAGGGTCAGTCCATTTCAAGCGGTCCAGCACTGGTCGCTAGACCATTTTTAAAAAATCTGAAATTTTTTGTACAACAACCCTAACATGATGTAAGTTCAAAATGACCGTTATTTTAATTTTACTATTTTTTGTTTGTGCATGGCGGCCACCTTTCTTTCATCGTGTGCAGCGGTTTTCTCAGATGCTAGGATACACAAAATTGTAAATATCTCGCCTTTATTTTCCCAACTGAAATGGGTTTTGCAGCATTTTTTTCCAAATAAAATAGGCTAAAAGTACGGTGGTAGAATAAACTTGAAAAATAAATTATTACAAGTGAAATTTTAGCACAAAATTTTAATTTTTTTCCAAAATCTATCCGTTTGCAAGAGGAAATTTTTCCTACAAGGAAAACTGTCAACCTTACACAATTTTTTCTGCAAATAGGTCAAAAGTGTGTGTACTCATACCCCATGTCCCAGATCTGGGAGTTGATTTCTCTTTGCGAAAAAAATTCCGAAATTCGTCAAAAATTTCAAAAATCGCACTTTTTAGGCTTTTATATCTCTAATGGGGCACGAGAATCTGAAATTCTGGCCTTTGATAGTAGTGTGTAGTAGTGTTATGTACAAAAATTTCAAGAAGGACATTTGACTACAAGCTGAGATATGACATGGACAATATGTGAAAACAATACTGGCGAACTATTGTAACCTACTATGTAATTGTTCATACCTCCAACATTTTAAATTAAAGATTTATGGTACAAAGTTAAATGTTAATTACAAATATCTTCTTCAAATGCTTGTGTCTGTTTTAAACAATTCAGAATGTATGCTAAGCCAATACACTATTTGTCCTGATGAACAAACCTACTAGAAATGCTATTGCAACAATTTTACTCGGAAGAATTTCAGAAAAAGTAAATTACAGACAATGGGTTGCAACTGATCGAGTTGACATAGTTTCAATTATTAAACCTAGAAAAATTCTATTCAAGTAAACAAGGGATGACAAGACGGTTGGCTTCAAATAAAATTTTGAGAAAGAACAGCCTGATGGACAGTCAACAGTTCGAACAGTTCCAACAGTTCGAACTCATAACATCTCTCGTAAATAGTGTTAAGCTCTTTGTTGAGCATATATAGTATCTTTGTAAATTAAACATTTATTATTAAACTGTTTTCAACAAGCGATATTCTCTGTGTAAATATTGTAATAAAAGAGACTAATCTCATTTCTCCTAATGTACTCGTAATAGCAGTTCTTAACATTTTTAATCACCGTAACTCAGCTTACAGTCAAATCTCCTTGAAATGTTTTGTCATAACACTACCATAAAATACTATCAAAAGCCAGAATTTCAGATCTTTATCTCGCGCCACATAAGTGATATAAAACTTCAATATGAGGAAATAGATGCACACGATCAAATAAAGATGGCTACCATGCACAAACGAAAACTATTAAAATAATAGTCATTTTGAACTTCGCTAATATTAGGGTTGTACAAAAAAATGTGAATTTTTTAAAAAACGGTGAATCAACCAAAATAATTTCGGGGCCATTGAAATGGACGAATAGCATTTCTAGTAGGTTTTGTTCATCTAGACAATTAGTGCATTGGCTTAGCATAGAATCTGAATTATTTAAATCACGATTGAAACAGAATTTGAGGATGATCTTTGGAGCTTTGCATCATCAAACATTAGTTTAACATTTTGTAGGTATGGACAAACGCATAGTAGTTTACAATAGTATAATAGTCCTTCCGGCAGTGCCGGGAGGAAGAGGTAGCTTTCATATACTTATATATATATTTATTTATTTTAAATTAAGTTATATTAGTAACCTGATTATGAGCTAGGTCGAAATCTTAATTCAGGAGCACATGCACACTCATATTGAAATCGATTAATATATATATATGTGATAACTCAACCATTTTGTAAGATACAAATGAAACAAAAAATGCTCTGAATCTTTGTATCAAGGTCAAATGCATAAAAGAAAAATCTTTTTCAATTTCTCACTTTCTTGTACCTAATTTTAAATTTTAAAATTTATAAAATTTTTTAAAAGGCCGCCATTTTGAAAATAAAAAGTGTTCTGGAATCCTTGTTTTAATTTCTAACACATAAAGGAAAATATTTTTCAACTTTTAATTTTTTCGCATTGAATTTTAAATTTTATTTTTTTTTTAAATTTTAAAATGACCGCCATTTTGAAACAAAATGGCGGATGATGCTGGCCAACGAACTCGGTCGAGACATTTGTATGTACTATGTACATACCAAGTTTCATTCAAATCGGTTCATAAATACGTTAGTTATCGCATGACAAAAATCAGATATATATATATATATATATATATATATATATATATATATATATATATATATATATATATATATATATATATATATATATATATATATATATATATATATGTCAACATTTGAACGGAGGGTGGTTTTGGGGTCTGGGGGTCATGATCGGTGAAAATATACCAAAATTTTCCGGAAGTGCTCCTCAGGACTGCTGCAATAGGTAGCTTTTTTCTTTTTGTAATGAAAGCTGCCTAAAAGTATAGTTTTTACATATTGACCATACCATATCTCAGCTTCTAGTCAAACCTCCTTCTTGAAATTTTTTGTGCATAACGCTATTATACAATACTATCTAAGGCCAGAATTTTATATATATATATATATAATTTTATATATATATATATATATATATATATATATATATATATCTGATTTTTGTCATGCGATAACTAACGTATTTATGAACAGATTTGAATGAAACTTGGTATGTACATAGTACATACAAATGTCTCGACCGAGTTCGTTGGTCAGCATCATCTGCCATTTTGTTTCAAAATGGTGGCCATTTTAAATTTTTTAAAAATTTAAAAATTTAAAATTAAATGCGAAAAAATCAAAATTTGAAAAATATTTTTCTTTTACGTGTTAGAACTTAAAACAAAAATTCCAGAACATTTTTTATTTTGTCTATATCTTACAAAATGATTGAGTTATAGCACTTTGAATTTTTCTTATGTCTGACATTTTGAAACGATCTGATTTTTGTCACGTGATAACACGCGTATTTATGAACCGATTTCAATGAAACTTAGTATGTACATAGTATGTACAAATGTCTCGAACGAGTTTGTTGGCCAGCTTCATCCACTATTTTGTTTCAAAATGGTGGTCATTTTAAATTTTAAAAAAATTTAAAATTTAAAATTAAATGCGAAAAAATTAAAAGTTGAAAAAGATTTTTCTTTTACGTGTTAGAACTTAAAACAACAATTCCAGAACACTTTTTATTTTGTCTATATTTTAAAAAATGATTGAGTTATAGCACTTTGAATTTTGCTTATGGCTGACATTTTGAAACGGTCTGGTCTGAACAATCCACAATGTTGCTTTAAAATGGCATACACTTTATGATATCGTGGAATTTGGTGACTCTCTAAATCGCTTAAAATAATACCAGGTTGAATAAAAGATGGCTAATTTCTAAAAATTCCTATTAATATTCAATCTTTACAAAAACTAGTATTCAATCTTATAAAATCACTAATTTTGTAAGATTATTTCCACTAATTTGAGCTTAATATTTTTGAACAATGTAACTTACCTTAAAATAAATAAATAAATATATAAGTATATGAAAGCTACCTCTTCCTCCCGACATTGCCGGAAGGACTTTTGACGAATTTTGGAATTTTTTTCACAAAGAGAAATCAACTCCCAGATCAGGGACTTGGTGTATGAGTACACGCTTATATTCACGCTACAAATCAACACTTGTAAAAAAAATTGTATAAGGTTGACAATTTTCCTTGCATGAAAAATTTCCTCCTACAAACGGATAAAGTTTGGAAAAAATCTTAAATTTTGTGCTAAAATTTCGCCTGTAAAAATTTATTTTTCAAAATTATTCTACCACCTTACATTTAGCCTATTTTATTCTGAAGAAAATGCTGTAAACCCCACTTTAATTGGGAAAATAAAAGACGATATATTTACAATTTTGTGTGTCCTAGTATCTGAGGAAATCGCTGCACACGATGAAACAAAGATGGCCGCCATGCACAAACAAAAAATAGTAAAATTAAAACAACGGTCATTATGAACTTCCATCATGTTAGGGTTGTTGTACAAAAAATTTCAGATTTTTTTAAAAATGGTCGAGCGATCCAAAAAATATTTTCTGGACCAGTTGAAATGGATTGACCCGACAAGAAGTTGTATTATAACGTTTTCGTGCACGAAAAAAATCATTGGGCTAGATCATATATTCGAGATATTTCGATTTGTGGGTAACATCTGGATCACTACAGGATAAGCAAATTTTATCTAAAATACGGCTTTAACAATTTTTAACTGAATTTGATATTTTATTATTTTCAGTCTTCAGAAGACCACTGGGAAATGTCGCATGTTCGAGTAAATTTTATTAGTGGAACATTTTGAGGGTTGCTACTTGTCAAGCTGAATATTTTCTAAAAAACGGTTTAAACAATTTTGTCTAAATTTTGTATCCTATCATTTATGATTACTCAAAGACCATTGAGCTAAATCAAATTTTAAAAGAAATTTGGTTAGGTGGTCATTTTGGTAAACTACGGTTCAGGGTAACGAAGCGGAGAAATTAGCAATCGCCAGTAAAAGTGCGATATTTGACACAATTTTGGCTACATCTGGCCGGGAAACTGACTTCCTAGATTAGGAATACCAAAACGATTGCCTTTGCGCTAGATGAAAGAATGTCTCCAAATTTGGCTACATTTGCCAAAAATGTGAAAAAATGTTTTAGACTTTTTTAATAGAAATCGATATCTATGGTTAAACTAATCAGATTTATATAAAACGATTCTGGACTTTTCATTATTTTTTAATGATCTGAAATTGTTAATCAAACAGCGTGTTTTAACAAAGTTAAAGCCTATTATATCTAAAACCAGGTCAAAAATCTTTATTATGATATCCCCCCTTTTATCGTTATGCGTTTTGTATGTACATGACTTTTGTATGCGCGCAAGAGATTAAATGAAAAATAATATACATTTTGATGCATAAGCAATGAAAGAATTATTAGGAAATGTACCAATTTCAAATCTGATTCTTCATTCAAGTTCAATTACGTAAAAATACATATTTTGTAAAAGTTAGAAAACAAAATTTGTTTGTTATCGTTAGGTCGTATAGGTTATTTCTCGAAAACATTTCTCCGTGTTCTGAGAAGTTAAACTGTAAAAATATACTATCTAAGACCAAAGTGTTTAAAAGCACGTTCACTTATTAAACTCAAAGGCCCTTTTAATCCTAAACTTCCTTCGTAAAGATAGCAACTAAGTATTGCTTCATATGATTGTAACTCATAGACAGTTAAAACCATATTGTATATTTAGAAGAATGCTTGGTAATATGTCAGCTGCGCCCGACTAACAGTAATGTACCTTAAAATTAATTCATTGCAAAGTTCAAAAATATTAAAATATTGTCATCATAAACAAACTTGTTTAAATGTTATATAATGCTGGCTCATCAGGATACGCGAGGAGAAATTAATTACAGATTTCCATTCTTACATACATGAACAAATTTAAGTTAAACGAAAAAATGTAAAAAAATACATCCTTGTTTAATTCTCAAACTTAATTTAATTTTTTAATCTTTCCGCAATTTTATTGGATATATTTTAACACTTTACTCTCGATTATTAACTGTGTGTATTTTTGGAAGTATTTATTGGATTTTATATCGTAGCCACTGTTGTTATGTTATTTAGTTTCTAATACACTAAACTTCTAATACTTCAAATACACTATAATCGATAGACTAAAATTAAAAACTCAAGCTATTTTTTTTTCATTTCTTTTATATCAGAGACAAACTGTTTAACAGTATCTAAGAATTATTCCCTTGATAATGAAAATTAAATAATTAAATGTTACCGAAAAATATTAACAAGCTGCCAAAGCAAGACTTTCATGCTATGCTACAATTCTTTTAGCTCTGATGCAGTTCTATTGATTGTTAGATTGCGTTTACGCAGTACTCTTTTTTTATTAAGGTATTTGATAGTTTTAATAAGATGTTTGCTGACTAATTTGCTCAAATTACATCATGCAGATTAATCTACGGAACAATTATTTTCTCACGCTATGTTCTTCAATATTTTTCGAACAGAATAAAAATTATCATCAATTACAGGATTCATGATTAATGTTTCAACGAGTGGAAATGCTTTGAACTGATTGATGCATGGTGGAAATTAATTAATCAATCGAATGACAAATGTTTAATTGTATCATAAAATAAAATCAAGTAATTAGTTGTAGTTTTAATTGGTACATTTTAAGAATACTAGAATAATACTGCGATAAGTGATTCGCAAATACAGAACTCAGTAATTTAAGAGCTGATTTAAAAAATAAAAGTTATATTTCGTAATATAAATTCATTTAACAGTAGGAATGAAATTAATTAATAATATTTTAGCTTTCTCACGCTATGTTCGTCAATATTTTTAAAACGAAGTCTTTTTTTATCCATTGCGAATTACAGGTTACGTGTTTAATGTTTATGTGAAAATGCTTTGAACTGATTGATTCATGCTAGGAATTACTTAGAAATTGAATTATAAATGTTTAATTATATTGGTAATAAAATCAAGTATTAGTTGAAGTTTTAATTGGTACAAAATAACAACATTGCAAATATATTGTAAAGTAGTTCAGAAATAAAAACATTGAGTAATTATAAATATCCTGATAAAATTTCACATATTTTGCGATGTATTTACATGTATACACAATGTGTATAATTCATATATATATTTTTTACATTAAGTTTTCCGTAATGCTCTTATATGTCATTTGATTAATTTTAATGATACTCAATATAGCGGAGATATTTTACTTAATATTACTTGCGAAACAAATGGGTGAAGAGGATATTTTCCCAATAAAATAAATATATATTGTATTATTAACAACAAGTAATGTTGAATTCTCAAACATCTTACATTTACTATAACATAACAAAACGAACAATGTATAATGTTTATGTAAAATATATTGTTTAAATAAATCCATAATTAAAAAAATATATATCACTCTGTCTATGTATACTCCTGCGATGTCCAGCGAAATATACGGCACATACGGAACTGAAACTCTTTGTGAAGGTAATCGAAGACTTCGCCTTGTGCACACGAGTTTCAGATTTTTAAATTTTTAGACATCTGCTGAGAAAGTGTTTAAAAGCCCCAAATTAAAAGATTGGAAAACATTCATAATACAACAAAAACATAGATTTTTATTAAACCCGCAGAGTATTTCTTCGAAAACTGGAAGAGCGGGATTAATATAATTACAGCACTGCGAGGGTGATAAATGTACTGGGATTTTTTAAAAGGAGCTATATCTTAAATTCTACTGTGCCTAAAAACTTGAAAATTGCACAGCCTCATGCAAAAAAATACCCTTTCAAATTCCTAAAAAATATTAATCAGTGGTTTCAGGATGTCAAAAAATCCACAAAAAGTTGATTAATAAAATATCTGTTTATTAACTTCGAAAGAAGGTTAGATAATTTTCGGATAGATAAGTTTTTCACGGTAGCCCAATTACAACTTTAGGTATTGTTTATTATTTGAATAATAGGATGATTCCTTTTAAACTATCATTTTAAAAGCCAGCCTCCGAAAACGCAATTGATTTTTATGTTAGGATTAGAAATGGAAAATATAGTTATTTTTGGTTAACAGGTTACATCGTTCCACACATTCACAGGTAACAGGTTTCAACAACCTGTTATTTTTGTAACGTAATAACTAATCAATGAGAATATGCTGTCAACAGACATTTTTATTAGAGGGACTTTAATTAAGATATCTTGAATAATTTTGATACATAAGTGTAGATTCTGTTTTAGTTCAGATAAACATACACCTTTAAAATAAATTTGATGTTAAAAATTTAATTTTTGCAAGACAAAAATTTAGTTAGCTGTGATGCTGTGCATTTCACGCTTTATTATCGTTTTCTTGCACTAAAAATGCATTTTTCCTCGTTGAAAATTCATAAGTATCATAACTCACTAAGTTTTACCCGTAGAAGTTTTATGCTGTTTTACCTGTTAAAACGCATAAAAACTTTTTCTAAATAAAAGTTATAAACTTATTTAACATTGTATAAAATATGTAATTTCTTAACAATTTAAAAAATAATTATTTTAATGTAAAGTGATATTTATATGATGCAGAAGAAAGTTTAAAACATTTTTGCAATTGGTACAATGCCTCTAAAACTGGCGGTTTAGAAATTAACGTTTTATAAACGATCAGAAATATCTTCCATAATAAATAACACCGGTTTAACAATACAATTTGTAAAAAAGAAAAAAAAAATCTTTATTTTTTGGTACCTTGATTTGAAGTTCGAATTTTAACATCCCCGAATCAATATCTGTGAACACATATTCAAAGCTTATCGCACAAGAACACGAAACATTACTTATACATTTTTAATCAAATGTCATTCATCCAACAAATTTCATATGTGCTTTAACCCCCTCCCCCCAAAAAAAAGTTGTGATAGGCCAAAAAATGATGTTGGTAGTATAAAATTGGCGCCCTATAAATTTTCGCTTCCGGGCCGACCACCCCTTTGCCCTTCCCCCTTTTCGCATGGCGCTGCCCTCACCAGGCTATTTTTCTTCTTTTTTTCAGTAAAATAAAATTACGAAAATAATGTTTTCGAGTTCTTATTTTCTAATGACGCAATAATGACAAAATAATAATAATAATAATAAAACCCAGTAATAAACACTTTATTTTAAAAAAAATCATAGCGCCAGAATACCCCTCACCCTCCCCAAATCATATGGGTACAAAGTAATATCCCTTTTAAATATTTAAAGTCAAAGATTGCCACCGTTTTACTCATCTAACTACACCTACCAAAGATTTCCCCCCGTGCGATAAAACAGCTTTCTATCCAACAATTAAATCCGTATATCTTTTAATTCCATTTTTCAAACGCATATTCCTTCCCATTAAAATTATGACCAAAGATGGCCGACATTACCTCCTTGCTTTTTAATAATCTGCAAGCGTCACTCACTAAATACGTACGCTTGAATAAAAACACGTTCCCCCCATTTCTTTTTCAGTATTCTATCTACTTGTTCGATAAATGCAGTTTTTATTATTCCACTCATTTTTTTTCAATAAATATAGTTTGCGATATTCTAAAAACATATTTATTGCTTTAATCTTTGTAACTGTGAGCGTTATAAAGTATTCAAACGATAAAATAATTTTTGGGAAAAAACCGAAGCCAGGTGTTTTTAAATATCCATAGAATAATGAACAACAAATAGCTTTTGAGAGATTTTACCACGTGAACTTTTGAGATAGCAAACGGACAATTATTCATGTGATTGGCTCACTTGATTAGACCAAAAGGATTTTTAATGTCTTAGAGTCGTAAAAGGATAGTGTTGCGTCAAAAGGAAAGTCTGGTAGTTTTTCTTTGTGCGTAGGCATTTTTTTAACCGACTTCAAAGAGAAGGTTATGATTTCAACCTGTATGTATTTCTTGTTCACCCTTAACTTCTGTAAATGTGAACCGATTTTGATAATTCTTTTTTTTGTTTGAAAGTGTAAGATGCCCGTGTGGTCCCATTTCAATTTCATCAAATTCTAGTGATTAGAACTTTTTAAAAATAGAAACATTACAAAATTCAAATCCTTTTTGAAGATGTCGCCCAATTAGAAGTGCTCATTTTTCATGCTGTTACTCTTACGCAGATACATGATATTGCGAAATTTTGAATGGACCGGATTCAGATAGATTTTACGCTATTACGAATTCAGGTTGACCAATAAGAAAATTTACTTATTTTAAGCAGTGGCAATTTCGCAAAAAATGCAGGCTTCTAATTGGTCAATCTGGTTTCGTTAATATTGCAAAATCCATCGGATTGTGGACAACTTCTCTTTCGCTGTTAACAAAATCAGATTGGCCTGTTTGAAGTCTGCTTTCTTTGCGAACATTTCACTGTTTGCTTCAAATACACTGTTAAAAATATTGACCCATTTGCTGCAGCATCACTCCACTGCTTTTATAGAAAACGGTTACTTTATAGTGTTAAGGGGCATTCTCATTGGTCATAAAAGAGATATTCTATAAAATCTGTGGAGTGACGCTGGGTCAAATGGGTCAAATTTTTTACAGTGTAGTGAAAAGTTTGCAAAAATGCAGGTTTTTGATTGGTCAATCTCGTTTCGCTAAATAGTGGGAAAATATGTATATACACTGTAAAAAAAATTACCCTTTTGCTCCATCATCACTCTATTGCTTTTATAGAAAACGATTACTTCACTGTATTATGGAGCATTCTCATTGGTCAAAACAGAGACATTCAATAAAAGCGATGGAGTGAAGATGCAGCAAAAGTGTCAATTTTTTTTCAGTGTACACTGTCAAAAATTTGACCCTTTCGTCACTCTACCGCTTTTATAGAAAACGATTACTTCACTTTTATAGAAAATAAATACTTCATCCTATTATTGAGCATTCTTATATGTCAAAAGACAGATATACTGTAAAAGCCATGGAGTGACGATGCAGCAAAAGGGTCAAAATTTTTACAGTGTATTATGAAGTATTCTCGTGGGTCAAAAGAGTGATATTCTGTAAAAGCGAGGTAGTCATGATGCAGCAAAAGTGTCAAATTTTTACAGTGTATGGATTGTAGTCACTGTTGCAGAGATGAGAGTTTTTTTTTTCCAAAGTGTAAAATCCTTACTGGATCAATCAACTATCTTCAATATAATAAGAATTGTGGATATATAGTGTTTAGTACTATAATTAAAATGGTGGTGATCATTATCGATTGTGGTAGTTTGGCACCAACTTCAAAAAGTAATTCTTTACTTTTTATATGCATATACTCATAAATTAAAGCATAAATATGTAAATTCATCTCTTGTAAAAAATATTCTCTCTAAAATTCATGTTTGATGGATATTAAATTATATATATTAAATTTAACCTTTTTTATGCCGATACCTGATATCCAATGTCTGATTTTTGGATAACGTTTTATCATTAGAGAATTTTAAAGAATTATTTAATTATTTTAAGCGCTTTTTTGTAGTTAGTTGATATATTTAAAAAAAAAAATCTGATTTTTTCTCTCTCTGTGTTTCAAAAGCGTTTTAATGCCGTTGGGCATTTTATTTTCTGCAGTAATAGAAATTCTTTGTCTTGGAATTCAAATAGATTTATAAGCTGGGAAATAGATTTTATATAACTAAACTTTTATTAATGTATAAATATTCATTCCTAAAATAATTTTTAGCCTTGCTATTTGCTTCTTCTTTTAAAATGCTTATCACACGAGGCGTTCCAAAATTAACAGGGACTTTTTGGTAATCTGTTACTGAATAACAAGTTTTTGGTTAATATTACGAATATTTATCCTGTTATGTTAAATAATGCCATCTCCAGTTAGGATTCTTTGGAACGCTGACTAAATTTTAAAATAATATCACACTAATTCTCAAATATAATTAAATATCTAAATTTTATAAAAATCAGTCCGCAAGTTTTTTTTTAGTGAAAATTCGATTTTTTAAAAGCAAAATGAAATATATTATTAAAATTCGAATTTGTTAGAAATATTGTTGAAAGAAATTTGCTGAAAGAGCGGAAGACAAAAGTGATACTAAAACAATGAAGAAAAAGGAGGGAAATAATAATAATAATAGTGGTAATAACTAATAACAAATGATAATTATGAGGGTGGTGTTTCCTGGATAAATACGCAAATGTTAATTATTAATATATATATATATATATATAAATTGAGAGTGGGTTATTTATTTTAACCTAATTTTTAAACTGTTTAATTGACACCAATATATGGATATTTGACTAGTTATATCTATAGTTAAATAGCTATATTTTAATTATCAAATTATTTTTAATGTTATTGATATAATTTTTGGTATTATTATTAATAATATTATTACTATTATATATATTTTTTTAATATTTTTATTTTTATTTTTTTATTTTATTTTATTTTATTTTTTTATTTTTATTTTTTTATTTTTATTTTATTTTATTTTTTAATTTTTATTATCCTATATTAAGATAATGAGTTTTTATCATGTAAAATCACAATAAATGTTACTGATTAAAGTAACAAAATGGTATTTTAAGTTATATGTTAATATGAATGTTATCTCTTAATTCTAATTATTTTATTAATTTAATTTTATGCTAATATCGATTATTAATTATTTTCTCCGGTTCAATTATATTTCCATTCAGCTTTATCTTTTTTGTTTGTTATGGATAACTATTATTTTTACTTACTTTCAACTCCTTTTTGTAAAATATCTTTGTTCCTTGTTTAATAATTTGGTTTTTGTGTGCTGGTAGCCCCAAATACATATTATTTTGCTATTTCATGGCTAATACGTGGATGAAACCGCACACTTCATTTGTAGTTCCAGAGCATTTGGGGCCTGATGATTCTGCTTTTGGGACTACAAATTCCATTTGCATTCATTTTATTTATTTATTTATTCAGATTTACTCGTTACACTATTTTTTTTTATTTTATTATAATTCAATTCAATTCTAATTCTTCGTTTTGGTTTATTGTTTTATTGATAAAATCCTATGGTGAATCTTGTCTACTTTTAGTGGTATTATATATATATATATTCATATATATATATATAATGAAAATAGTCAAGACACGAGGGAAAGAAACTACAAAAGCAATTTCCACGCACGAGAGAGGGAAGGGGTGATGAGAGATAATTGACAAGATTATCAGAATTTTTACAAATAAAATAAGCTTCATGCTCTTTTAACTGAGAAGGAGAGGCAAGGTAAGAAATATTTCTGGGCATGGAGAAATTGGGGCCTAGAGATTTCCTGGGACCTAGAGATTTCCTGATTTTCAGTATACCTCTGATGATCGCTCAGTCTATTCTTCAACAATCTCCCGGTCTGATAAATGTAACCCAAATTACAAGAACAAGGAATAAAATAAAGACCCCGCCGGATTTCAATAGGAATAGGATCTTTCAAAGAGGAGAATTTAATTTTATTCATAGGTTTAAAAATAACTTTAGAATGGAAACGAAAAAGGATTTTAGCAATTTTAAAACAGAGAGTAGAGTAAAAGGGCAGAATTATAGAGTTGAAATTAGGAGGATTAACTGAATCAGAAAAAGTACATTTAATCATATTAAATTTATACAGAGCTTTGTTAATCAAAGAGGGATTATTACCACGAGCAAGGACAAAACATTTGAAAAACTAATTTCATTATGCAGAGCGAAATTGTCAAAACTGGGACCACTGCTTCAGTATGTTTCAGTTATGGTACGCTTTTTTTAAAATTGATTTCTTTAAAATATCACTTTCAGTGGGTAAATGCTATAGATGGATGTGCAAAATTTCTCAAGTGTATTACGGAAATCACTGAATGGAAAATTTCGACTATGCTATTTGTTTAATGAAATAACTTTTAGCAAGCAACGTAGTTAAATACAAAATTATACATCATTTACGGGAACGCTCGATAAAAGTAAATTATTCGTATATTGATTGTAATAGCAGAACTTGGATTTTCAAGTGCGTTATGAGGTTTCAAATTGTTTATTTACACACCATCTTACACATTAATAAATTTTAAAATTTTGTTACAGTACCTTAATGTGTTGGAAAGTGTTACATAATCTATGCTTGGGGCAGGATCTTGTCACTTTTTCCTTCAATGTTTAAGCACGCAGTTCTGTTACCTTTACGTTCAATCCATGATTTATTTATTTAGTAAGTTTGTTGAAAGTTTTAATTTCCTCCGGCATTTCAGTTAGGGAATGTTACATGAAAAAAACACAAATGCTCAATATTTTACACAATTTTAAGTGAAAAAATGTGTAGATCTACGTAATAGGCTTTACTTTTTGGTGGTTTTTTTATTTTATTTTTAATCATTCTTAAGAAAGTTTTTAAAAACCATAAAACATATCTGTAGATTGAGATATATGTTTTAAAGAATATACATTTTTAAGTGTAATTTGTTATCTAATGGACTGTGTAACAGTCGAAATTGTACAATAATTGAAAAATAAAAAATTGAAATTAACCGAAATATCAAGATGATTATCAATATAGATAGCTGTTCCACCCGGCGTTTTCAGGGCCCTTAATAATATTCTTAAACGAATTTAAAATATGAATTGTAGTTCCAACGAAATGTGAAGTCGAAAGAAACGCAAACCGGGTTTCCGCTGCCTACGTCATCGTATAGCAGACGTGCTACGCATGCACTGCTCGGTCCCTTCATTTAAACAAATCTCTACTTTATGCACAAACATTGAACCGAACCGACATCGAACCTGGTCCCCACTGCACGTGGCACCTTGTAGCTGGCGTGCTCCGCACGCTCTGCAGTGTCCCTCCTTTCAAATGAATCCCTAATTTCTTCTCAAATCGCGAAATGAACGTACCTCGTACCGGAAGCGGGAGTGCTGCTCACGTACTGTGAGGTAATACACTATATAACAAAACTGTATTTAAATGAAGCTCTATTAAACAGCCTATCCCTAGATATATTACTCCAGGTGGTGGAACTTTAAAGTAATAATTTATGATTTTTGCAAAAATTACAAACCAAAAAGGGTGGTATTTGACGCCGCATATATTTTATAAATTTATATCATATGTTGTAAACTCTCTTAAATTTTCAAACAGATGCAGCAAGATTTTTATAAAAAATTCTATTCGAAAATAGTGGTATATAACGCGGCATAAAATCTCATAGCATATTAGTCGAGGTGGTGACGATTTAAAGAAAGAATTTAAGATTTTTGCAAAAATTACTATTCGAAAATAACTGTATTAGACCACGCAAATTTTTTAATATAATTTTTATCATGTGTTACAAGCTATCATAAAGGTTCAATCAGATCAAACCAGAATTTATTATTTTTACAAAAATTACTATTCGAAAATATTAGTATTTCACGTGGCTTTTTTATCATACGTTA
The DNA here is from genome assembly GCA_964019185.1 of Maratus speculifer. Taxonomy (NCBI): domain Eukaryota; kingdom Metazoa; phylum Arthropoda; class Arachnida; order Araneae; family Salticidae; genus Maratus; species Maratus speculifer. The sequence continues at coordinate 185,195,829 of OZ025299.1, forward strand.
TAAGCTGTCTTTCACTTTCAAACGGATCGCATTCTTAGATTTTCAAGGGTCGAGGGTGTGACGCTTTGACCATAGGTTTAAAAAATCTTAGTATAAAATAATCACGGGATTTCCTTAAATTGTGCAGATGCAGAAAAATTATATCTGCCGTCACTGAAAAATCTCTCTCTCGTTTGCTGTCACCTGTGGCCACGTTATCTTTCGTAAATGCCGTTATCCACGTAACACCGTTGTCTTTCGAAGAAATATCTAAAGTGTTCGCGCTTAAAATCCCTAAAATCTTAGCTAAAATCTAACAGGTCTCGGCTGTCAGTTCTGTTTTTTCTAATTTTAAAAACTGATCGTCAGGTGCATCATGAGACCCTTTGGGCCAATCTCATAAAAAAATTGAGCCTCGTACGTGCCGTAGATTTTGATACCATCGCACACACACAGGCAAACAGACAGACAGACGATTTGTTATTTTAGTAATATAAATGTTAGTATCAATATCAAGCAATTATTGGTATATTATAAATATCTAATCGTTATGAAGGCTATCGCTGAAAATATTTTATGTTATTTTAACCTCTGTTATTGGAAACCTCATGTGAACTCAATTATAATAATTCATAAGGGCATTTAGATAATCTGCTTGGATAGATAAAATACCGCTGAGAATACGTGTACTCAGGAATTACATCATTTTAAAGGCTTAAGATAATGATAGAAATTTTAATTGTAAACATGCTACTTCGTTATTAGAAAAAAAAAAATAATGAAAATACGTCTTCGAAAATTATTTCATATTGCACATAGTATAGCTAAAATATATTAACTTAGGTTCTATCAGGGAATTTTTCAGTTTGCTACTATGACGAAGTGGCTATAAAGAATGTGTAATATATTTCTTCCGTACTCTTATTCGCAATAATTACAAATAAATGACAGGATATCCTGTTTTCGATAACATGTTATGAAGTAAATGAACAGTCTAACGTAACATTTTTGTCCTCTCTGTAACAAAAATTAATTTCCTTCTAAACTATTTTGTAATATCAATTTTAAGTAAATACTTTCAAGATGTTTTTTAATCTTAAAATTTGTTTTATTATTCTGTCAGTATAATTAGTTTCATTATTTTCTATGTATGATGAACTTACGTTTATACTTTCATAGAAGGCTTTTCTTTGTCCACTGTAGCAGAAGTCTAAATAAACAATGTAAACATTTGAATAATATATTCCCTTATCTTAAATTAATTAAACTCATTTTTTAACCTTCCTACACGGAATGGGTCTAATCGACCCATAACTATAATTCTTTTTATTCGATTCGAACCAGGACTTTTTTCTTAAAGAAAGTTAAATAACAGATTCAGCGAAATAAGTCAAATAAATATAATAAAATTTTTTAATGTTTAAATGTAATAATGTGAAATGTTTTTAATCAAGATTGAGTAAAATTTGAACAGGGTAGGAAGGTTAAAGAAATTAAATAGGATAAAATAAATAGGATAAAATTGATAAAATAAATAACATTGTTTTATTTTAGTATGTTTAGGAAAAATGTACATTTTATCGCAAAATTGTTAGGACAATACTGTTAATAGAAATAAATACTCGAAAAACGAAAACATAAACTTAAATTGAATATTTACATATTTTAAATTTATTTCAATGATTAAGTTATTTTTATCAGAGGTAATGGAATAAGTGATCTTTTTACTGAACCGTTTTCTAATTTTTGACTAAACACTCCATAATTTATTCTGTTACATTAGATTTCGTTTAATAATACCGGAGAACAGTCGTCAACATGTGGAATAACATATTTATGTTCATCTGTGTTATAATCAAATTCTTGATCTCCTAATAAAAAATGGGGAACAAAAATTGATTTTCAAAGAAGAAATCACTCTTTACTAAATCTGTAACAAATTATGTATAAAAAAGTTACTAGTACCGAAAGATTGAAAATAAAACCTACTTTTAAATAAAGTAGGGGGAACTGAGGCACATTGATACACCCCCTCTACTGCTCACAGGGTCATTATAGGAAGTTTCAGAACAGTTCCAAAAGGTGATGCTAATGCACTCAACTATACACAGAAAGTCTTGGGATGATTCAGTAGTTTGATGAAATGGGACGGGTGATTTATTGTTTTTGTAGGTCAAAAGTAAATTTGAGTTGTACAATTAAAATGGTATTATACAACTGCTCCAGTATTTTCAACCGAAAAGAATGCTCTCCCTGACAAGTAAAGCTACTCTTTATAACTTCCTCATTTTAATTGTTAGATAAATTATGAAGTGTTGGATTTGAGATTCATTTTATTCAAAATGGCTGTATCGGGCACATTGTTACAGCCTATATCGAGGCACATTGATACAACCTAAATCCTTCTCTAGTTCATTTTTTCATTATCTTTTAATGATTTTTTTACCATACACTCGTTAATCAAACCATTTTTCGCCAAAAATTTCTAATATTAGTTTTTATTAAACTGAAATAGCTCTATTTTTTTATATTAAAACAGTTTAATGATATCTTTGCAAACAGAAGACCTAGGAATTTACTCAATATCTAGTGCTAGTAGAACCAACAAAAGAAAAGTACGGCAGCCTGGCAAATCTCGAATTTATATCGATTTTCCAGAGAAAAAAGTATTTTCGAGATGAGAAATTTTAAGTAAGAGAAACAAGCTGCAGAACAGCAAATGATAATTATATTATAAACAGAATTTTTAATATAATTATCTTTTATTTTCTGTTTAAAAACCGATTTATAAGCAGAAAACCTGGTATTTTTTTCATCTTTTCTAAGCAAGAAGATAATGCTGGGATTGAAGTGCCATTTATGACAATGTTACCACAGCCAACAATCAGACAAGGAGCAGCCAGACCATCAAGTCATTATTCATTTAATTTTGATTGTTTTAATATTACTTACAAATAAACTGTGGATGAGTTGAATCTCTATAAATAAATATAAAATGGTTTGATAACTATATTTCCATGAAAAATATGCATTGGTATTATTTTGTCACTATTTATCCTAGACGTATCAAAGTGCAGTATGAGTGTATCAATCTGCCCCGGTGATGGGGCACATTGATACAAATTACTTTTTTTGATTTTTTGTAAATTACATGCACAAATAACGTATAAAACAACGATTGTACATTTTTATAACACACTAGGGAAGCTTTGCTGACACCAAATGGAAAAATAACTTGAAATTTCTGCTTTCTGGACACCAAAAAAATTCTCAGAAAAAAGGTGTATCAATGTGCTCCAGTTCCCCCTATATAATTGTTGCTTAGTAGGCCATTTACAAATCTTAAACAACTCAATTTTCACAATTAATTTAAGATCTTAGATTGATGTCTAGATACGAAATTTCAGCTAATGTATCTGATAGGTTTTTTATTTGTACACATTCAAAATTTAGAGCTTCTGCAGTTAAATTGTATATTTATATTTTTCTAAATACATTCTAAAGTTATAATTCTAATATGCTAATTTTTGTGTGGTTATAATACTTAAAGACCCAAAGATAAATACATTGAATTTGTGCTTTTTGTAATTTTATAATCTTAATTATGAATAATGAAATTAATATTTGAAAAAAATTATGACTTGCAAATTAAAATATTTTTAATGAATTTATGTTTATCATGGCTTGTTTTATGCACATTCAAAATTTAAATTTTTCTTTTAGTTAGTTTTAAAATTTTGCGTGACGTTCAGATGGCGGTTTAAGGGGACATTTATGAGGTCCAGAAAAGTATAATTTGAAAATATATGAGTATATATACATTTTGAAGCATTTGAGGTGGGAATAGTCGAAATACATTAAGTGAGTGAAATGGTCATATTGGCAAAAATAATATATACTGACTTAGTAATTCTGTAGCATTCCACAATCATGTACCGAACTTCAATTTTGATAAAGACCCTGACTATTATTATATAAAAGAATTTTATTTTTCTGGAACTAACCGTGTGAATTTCAGGAAAATTTTAATATAAGCTAAATGAAGAGTGCAGAAGGGTGTAAATAGTTTTTATGGTGTCAAAATTTGGTATCGCTATATTTACAAAAACGAAGTTTGGGTTTGTTTTATTATATAGATGCCACCCTAAGCAAGTGTTATATGCATATTTTTAAAAGTAAATTTTATTTCCAATCGCATGTTACCAGTAACTTTTTTCTACGATTGTGTGTTATAGACTTAGGATGTGGGGGGAGAGCTTTTTTTCCATGAATATACAAAACCTTTGTCTTTTGATTCTGCCCGGTTAATTATGAAAATTTGTGCCTATTATCCGACGAGTAGTACGCATAATTTCAAATAGGAAATCATATAAAAATGAAATTTTCCTCGTTAACAGACGTGAACAGTCTTAAGTGAAATGAATACATGATTAAACGTATCGAAGTGGCGGTTATTAGAAAATATCTACAATCTAAATACAAAATATTGGCAGCAATATTCAAAATATTATAAATCTATTAACTAAAACAATCAAAGAAATTAAACATAACATTTTTATACATAAAGAATCACTATTTCGTTTGGCTTCACTTTACATACACTGTAAAAATTTTTAGAATCGTTGCCCATCTGAAACGAAATGTTTAATTTCTGAAAAGAAATTTTAGGTTTCATTTATTCCGTTCTGAATACGGAACATCACAAAAAGCTATGGGAAATCTTCCTTCTACTATCCGTATGTAAAGGCGTTTTCCTTTACATATTAGTTAATAATTGTTTTCCCCCTTAGTTAAAATTACAATATTCCCTTAATTTGTAACTTTATTTAATAAGCTAGATTTTTAATCCCTTTAATTCTATTCAAGTACTAACGGCCATTTTTCCTTTGAAATATAATTTCACTTATCTCTAATTCTTTCTTTAAAGACACAACATATATCCGTTTGTTCATGTACATGTAAGTATTTTCCCATAGCAACAACCTTTTAAAGAGTTATTTCTCCGCTGTTGTTAAGCATAGTTAAACGCTATTCACTTAAGAACCAGATGTGCTAAGTTTGTCTTTTATTTTATTTCATTAGAATTAATTTCCTTTCTGAACCCATGAGACTTTTGTTAACCCTATGTAAAGAATTCAATCCTTGTGGTTTCCCGAGCCATATGCTATCTTTTATCATTTGGCGTTAATTATTTCAAATCATGTACTTTGGTTCATATCATTGAAAGCTATTTAACGAAAACTCTCCACGTGCCTTCTCTCACCGTAATTTGTGCTTATCAGTCGTTTTTGGCTATTTTTATGTACATGTATCGCGCCAACACTTGACGATGTGAAAAATGTATTTGTGACCACTCCTTCTCTGTAAGTACTAGCGATCGGAGCTATCTCTGCGAGGGTCCCTCTCTGGCACGGCAACCATTCTTGGAACAGTGAAATTAATAAAGACTTGTCTCTAGTAAATTAGCCTCCTGTGTTGCCTCTCTCAAATATTCATGGATTATATACGAACTTGGGATTGAAAGTACAATTACGATTTATCAATAGAAACTTCCTATACAATGTTGAAACCGTCCTCATACCGTATTTTCAGCTATTATCGTTATTAAATTAAAACGTTTCATCCTCAAAATAAATCTATTCATTTCAAAAAAGTCAACTAGTTTTCGTTTTCAAAACGGTACCTATGCAATTTTTTTTACAGTGTGGGCTGTTTCTACTTGTTGTCTAATATCAATTTTTACCCTTAAGTATACAGGTATAAGCACAGGTACACTAACAAAATTGTTTCAAATATTTTTTTGTCATTAAGTCATTTGATTCAATATATTTATTTCCATAAATGTTACAAAATAAAATTCTTATTCAATTCATACACTGTCAAAAAAAAACTCTTCACATTACACTAAATTATTCTTCATTTTCAACAAATAATTTTTGTACTCATACAAAATATATTTTATGCGTGAATTCTTCCCAAATTACCGGAAAAAGGAGCAAATTCAGTTCCTTCTTAGCATGCATGCGTTCTATAAATTCTAAAATCCGTAACAAAAGTCGTATTCAAACAATTATAATCGTATTCAAACAATTCAAACAATGTATGCAAAATTTTGGATAAAAAATGTCGGGTAGAATTAAATTGCTTTGTATCCTTAACAAAAGTGAATTTAAATTTCCTCAAAATACTGAACTGATCTTGAAGGTTCAGATCTGACAGGGTGTTTCAAAACTATATGTAAGAAACGTAATGACATGTAGAGAGGACCTACATAATCAGATTTCGTATAGGAATGTGAGTGCGGAACTGTAGCGTTGAAGCAATAGAGTTCACTGGTGAGCCGATGAATCAAAGCGCTATACTGACTTAAATTGTTATTCTCCGCACGGATTTCGAGAAACATCCATAGTTAAAAGGAGCTTCCCGAAATGCATTTTATGTATGGAGTTGTGGAAGAAAATGGCTCACATCCAAAGCACTTTGAGCAGGTACCGAGCTTTTAGAAACACTGTCGTCTACTGTGTGTAATACTGCTTCTTCAACTGGAGGAATTCTGGGATATAGACCTGTGCAGGCATCACTACCTCGAAGTATTAAATGACTCCCTTGCACAGAACTTCCGATAAAAACGATCAAATATTTGGCGATCCGGCAGATTCCTCTGGAATTGTTCCACGTACTCCTTTAAGCAACCGTTCCATTTTCATGTGCATCCCCATACATGAAATGCATGTCGACAAGCTCCTTAAAGATGTAATGACTGACTAATTTTGCTCGCGGAGAACGACGATTCTATCCATCAGAAACCGAATTCAATAGTACCATCTCCTCTCTCAACGCTGCATTTTCGCACACACATTCTTAGACGTAATCTGCTTACTTAAATAATATATAAGCTAAGGTTATTAAGTTACCTTTACTATTTCTAATATATAGTTTTGAAACACTCTTTATGAGATTATACATAAAAACGACAAGAAAAATAGTAACTTTGCTTACCTAAAATCACTAAAATAGCTTAGTAAACTTTTCTTTTCAACACACTCTGATGCGCGTTTATTGTTAAATTGTTATCGTTATAGAGCAGGAGGAATATATATGTTTTCATTAGTAAGAAAAGTTCGACCAAGGTTCTTGATAACATTTGTTTTTGAGGAACCTTCTTGAAGTGCAATATCAATTTTTTCAATCAACAACGAAATCTACACAAGATCTTTTTTGATTTTGTCCATTCTTTCTCAGCATGTTTTAAAAAATAAATACTTTAATTTTAGGTACCTGTTATCTTCTTCTACCGTTTTCAAAATTTTCACTTTGGTTCAGATCTGCAGATTCCTTTTCTAAATCTCCCATTTCATTATAATAAGAAGAAATAGTTTATTGACGTATTGGCTAAATCCTCATCCCTAAGAGAATACTCAGAATTCTAGTGTAAAAATCCGAATTCTTAAGTAAAGTTAATGAAAATTATTGTTTCATGGACTTAGGGGCCCGACATTTTGGTTGGATGAAAGCGCGTTAGAGATCAGTCCGATAGGCTATCTATCTGCATTCTGGCCCAAACATCAATAGCAAAAAAGGCTCCGTAACATGTGTGGTCGAGTTGCATTCTGTTTTGTAACACCCACAGATGGGCGTTATAAAAATTGAATCAATAGTGTGTGAAACCTGCCTCATTTTCGAATTTCCTAGAAATGAGAAAAAATATTTTCCGTAGATTTTGGAAGAAACCAATCTAGAAAAAAGCTATATCTTGTGCATCGTCACATCAGTTTGAAGTTCTTGCATGCTCTGTTCAAAATACAGATTTACTTCGTTAAAGACAAGTATTCTCAACAGTGGAGTGCGAAATACACATATGCTACACTCTTATAAGTTTCTATAAAATCACAGAAAAAAGGTGAGACTGTAAATTTACACTAGTTCTCTATTAAATGCATGCAATTTAGTTTCTCACTCATCCTTTCACACTCATTTCTCTTATGTTATATTGGCAATGGAATTCCTTGCATTTCTTTATTTTAAATATATTTATATCTATTAAATTTTGGCATTCAAAATACACAATTTTAAAAATCTTTTGCAATTTTATTAGAAATAATTAAGAGATAAAAATTATTATTTTTTTTTTTTAACTTGGAAAAATTTAGAAAGGAAAAAATATTTCATCGGAGATAATGGAATTTTTCCACGCTTAATCATAAAATATATACTTCGAATTCAATAGTGATAGCTCCTGTAGCTCCTATAGCTCAGTCAGTGAAGTGTTCTTCCATTGTCAAGAGTTCTCGGGTTTAAACCCCTGGAAGGTTAAAAACGAATTGTGTTAAAGTTTAATGAAAAATCAGTTAAAATTTACTCGAAACATTCGAATTATTTGAAGCTCATTAACGTTTTAGTGAATTTATGTATTTTTAATGATATTAATTTACAGAGTATATTTTTAATTTACCGAATAATGTCTTTGTTATTTAACAGAATCTCGGTTTTTGTTTAATATCTGTAATTTTACATTAGACATAAGATAATGGAATACCCGTAGATTATCTGTGATTTCACAGATGATTTTTTAGAAAGTATATTGGCATTTCGAGTTTCTTGCACATAAGGTAGCATGTTATTCTTGACTGAAATTATTATAATCCAATTGTATAAAGTAGCAAAAATCAATTAAAATACATCCAAAATAAAAATGCACTTTGCCAACAGGTTGGCGATAAGTAATCAATGCATATTTCCAGTTCATAATAAATCCGTTGCAAGTCTCTATAATTTTATTAGCTTTAGAAATGAAATGATAATGTGATTCGCCCTTTTTTCTACAGTAATAAAAAGGAAGGAAAATAAGACTAAAAAAAGCAGCGAAAGGAGATCTGTTAATTTTCAAAAGGATATAACTATTGCAAAAGATAATTAAATAGTCAAAGATACAGAGTTTCTCTTGACTATTTATTTGACATTTTTTAAATCCCACATTATAAGTTAACGGATTTTCGCTACAAATATTTATGTGCAAATTGAATTTTAAGAAAGTTTTCTTTATAACTGATTGACAACATACAGCTTCGCCTAAGTCATTACTATTTTTGCGAATCAAAACATTCCAATCTCATATTTAGGAAATATTTTATATGAATGAAACTTGTGTCGATTTTGTCATATATTTCAGAAGTATTTTCCTTTTTCTTCTCTCTTTTTTTAAATTTTATCTTTCATTTAACATCACTGCCAGCAGATTTAAATACTGAAGGTGGAGAAGGGGAGGGATAATTTTTTGTGTTGAGAGGGGTATTTTTTTGATAAACCTATTCCTTAATATAACAACAGAAAAACTATTCTATGTATTATTTATTTTTCTTTACTAAACAAAATGAAATGTAGAAGGTTAAGGCAGGTATCTCATTTTTCTTAACTGAGGGATCGGATGAGTGGGAAGGGGTTGAGTTTAAGATAAGCCGAAACATTATTAAAAATTATATTAAAATAGTAGGGATTTTTTATTATTTAATTTACACTTTTCACTAATTCTTTTTCAACAATATTGAAGATTTTCCGAGGCTTTAAACTATATTTTAAGTTATTCAAATTATTTTTTTTTTCATTTTTTACTTCTTTTTAACACTTTCTACAGGTTTGTAATGTATTATTATTGTATATTACCTAATTTTGTCTTTTTTAATACTTGGTGAATAAATAAGCATAAATGATTCATTTAATTCTTTTGATTTTTTAATAATTCAAGGACATCTTTTTCTATGTACCGTAATTTTCGATGTATCAAACAATCACGTTTCGACTACGAAAACATTTTAAATAAAATGTTAAACCGCGGAAAATATGTCTCTCTAATTATTAAATAAAATCTCTGTATCCAAACAGAATTGTTTTGTCTGCGAATTATACACCTGAAATTACCTTATATTAAATTTTTTCTTCATATTATAGAAGGTGGATTTATTCCGATAGAAGATCAGAGATCTCTTAAAGAATGTTTACAAAGCTGGCAACATTTACGATTTTTTGCACCACTAAAATTTAAAAGAAAAATTCTCGATATTTATTCCGTTTTTTCGCCTATGAAACAAGGTAAATTTTATTATTAAGTTACAGTGATAAGCACACAAAATAACAGTTAGCTATTAGGAATTTAGATGATTATTTCATTGTTCATTTCATAACTTACTATCATTTAATTAAAATTTTGGATAAATAGAAGTATTACAGCTATACCAATTTCAAGACATGATTTGTCCCTTAGGGAGCCTTGCACCATTAAACACCATCCATTCATGTATCCATATATTTTAAAATATTCTCAAGAACTGCTCCTTTTGAAAGATTTTCAAAACAATTTAAACATAAGGCTACGTAAATAATGTGAATGAAAACAAATTATTTATTATGTACTATACCTATATTGCAACCCTTCGTGCCAAAAATGCTAATTGATAAAAACCCACTTTCCAAAACAACATTTTATTACATTGAATGAATTAAACGCATATAAATAAATTAAAGCCATTTATGTATTTCACATTAATTGTTTGTAAAAATGTTATAGGGGAGAACAGCCGAATTTGGACCACTTCACATATTTTCAATCCAAACTGAGTTCATTTTTGGAATATCTGCAAAATATCTCTTTTAACTAAATAAATCTTAGAAAAATTTCTTCTATGAAAATCTTTAGTTATATTTTAATGTGAAAAACTTGTCAAACGTGGTCCTATTTAAGCAACTGGTCACTTAAATGAGACCCTCTGTCTCCTAAATTGGACCACAAAAGATTAGATTGTTCTAATGAGTAAGATGTGTAAAGAATTTTATTAAAAGCAAACTCTGCGGCTAATGAAACAAGCAAACAAAATATTAGCAGTGAAAAATAATAAATAATGAGATATATTAGATAACATAATAATCTATAAAAAGTAAATTGCTTGTTTATTTTATTGATGCATATAAATTTAATTATGTTTGAAACATTTAAAATTATTAAAATGAATTACGTACTCTTTTCTTCGCTGACGGTAATTTAACGGAATATTTTTGAGTGCCCTTAACTATTCATATTCAGTCCCAAACATGTAATGTTCAACATCTATAATATACACTGGTGTGCAAAAATTAAGGACGAGAGTGTTTTTCGAATGTAACGTCGCGCAGAAGCTCTCCACATCAATCAAAATCAATCAGAAGATCTTCAAGGTATGAAAATATGGGACAAGTGATAAAAATTAAATAAACAAAGAACCAAAGGGATACAAAAACACTTTATTGAAAAGGTCACTTGGATCATAAATGCAGAGAAGACATAAACGTCCATCGTACAGGCACCTAGCAGGAAAAAATCATTTTCTGCTATAGAATATGGTCACCCCTGACTGCAATGCACGATCTACAACGTCTGTCCATGCTGAAGACGAAATTGCCTAAGAGCTATAGAGGTATCGAGTCCCATTCCTCTTGTAATGCCAATTATAGCTCCGTAATCATTACTGTCACCTGGTTACATGCCTCCGGAAACGGTTACACTCACATTCTATCCAATTCATGTCTGGAGACTTGGCAGGCCAATCCATGCGTTGAGTATATTCACTCTCCAAAAGCTCTTCGACAGTCACTGGACTATTAAGGAGGGGGTGTTGTCGTCCCTGAAAAGGAAGTCCGGAGACACAGCCCCTATAAACAGACACACGGAAAGCAAAAGAATCTTGGAGCAATAGTGGGCACGAGGTACTGAACCTCCTTCGAAGACGTAGAAGTCCATGTAGCTACCAAGCATGATACTACCTGAAACAAGACCTTCAGTACCTTCAAAACGGTCCCTTTCAATGATATTGAAGGGGTGATTACGCGTTCCCTGCTCTCTACAGATATGTATGCGTCCAGATTCACTCGTCACATTAAATCAACTCCCATCCGTAAAGTGTACTCGAGCTCACGCTTACCGTGTCCACTTCTTGTGTTCTTAGAACCACAGAAACCGACGTTTCCGATGCGCAGGCATTAAAGGTACGCACAGTACTGGTCGTCGAGAAAACTGACCACCTTTATGTAGCCTCCTTGCCAAGGTAAAGCATGATATCCAACGTCCAAAAGTCTGCTCCATCTGCCTTGTGATTTCTCCAGCTGTCTTCCCTCTAATTCTTTTCGCCTGTAAAACAATATAACGGTCCCCCGCTGTTTTTGTTGCTCGTGGATGACCACTGTTGAATGTTCGAGCAGCTTTTCACATTGTTTGAAATGCATTCGTGGCTCGTAAAACGAAGATGCGAAACTCTTGTGCTACACTTGCCACACGTCGATCGCCTTCTACCTTCTCAATGATTCGATCTCGTGTAGAATTATCCAAATGACATTGCTTGGATTGTCTCTTAGATATATCACACAATGGGAGCAAAGAAACTTCGTTGAACTAACTTTACAGAGTGCAATAGATTTCATTAACTTTCTCAACGGTCACTACCTTTGTGTTTTATCCTTTTAGCACCTTTTCTCTTTACGCCATGTGCCATATACGGGCATGTCCTATTGTATTTGTTTCAGGTCTATTTCTTGATTGGTCTCTCATTTCGTTCTGTTGCCTTTTTCGGCTTTTATTCTAATTTGTCTGCTTCGTCCAGAATTTTTGCACACCAGTGTATATCAATTACATGTCAATCGGGATATATTTACTCGAGTTAGAGCACGACCATAGAACTCTAACACCTCTATATTTTTAAGTTATATTAAGAAAATTGTTTAAAGGAAATCTATAATAAATAAATACGTAATAATTTATTAAATGCAAAAATTACATATTCAAACAATGATGAATTCAGGGAAACCCTTTATGGAGTCTAAAAAAATGGGAAAAAAGTGGTTTCCTCTCAGAACTGTAAAATGTTTGCGCCCTAACCCCCACACGGAACCGAAAATATTCAACCGCATTCCAGAAATGCAGAAAACCTTTTAGGAGAAAAACGAAGCAAGTTTATATTATAGTTTCAATACATTCCATTAAATTAATGTGTAAATTAGATTTTTTTTAAATTAAACTTTGTTGAAAAATAAATTATTAATTTCTGCATGATACTCCAACATTCTTTTTCTTGAATTGCATACTTAAATATTTGTTTAAAATAATGAAAACAGAAAATTACTTGTCTTTAATATTATTAATTTTAAAAAAATGGTGTAAGAATAGCGATTTATATTCCAGACAGACAATACAGATAAAAAATTTTCGATTTGCAATACTTTTGTAGGGTAACAATTTAAAAAAAATGTATAGATTAAAAACATTTAAATTGTGATAATGTGGTTATGTAAGTTCATTTTATAAATATAAAAACGCTCAATACTTAAAATTATTTATTAAAGCATGATGCAGCTAAATTATGACATGCAAAGGAGGTCTCCAATTTCTTTTTATTCTTTTCCTAAATCTCATATTTTAATTAATAAATCTGGATAATAAATCTGTTTTTTAAACTTTTATTCATTATTATAAATATTTTCTACTTTTAGATTATTATAAGATCAAAAAAGAAATCTATATTTAACTAAATGAGTATTTACGTTTCCATATACGTATTCTATGACATAGAAAGAGTCCTTTTTTGTGACAGTGAAAGGAAAAGGAATGAGGAGGAGGCAACACAATATTAGGCTTTGGTACTCTTTTTGGCTTAATCACATGTGTTTAAAGAAAATTATTAGAAATTAATACGCGATTTTATCTGTTTATAGGTCTAATATTTCTTTCATATGAAATTTTATCCATTATCGAGTTATATATACTAAATATGCATGTTAATAATCGTAGAAATATGACCTAAGTACCATTTTAACCCGTGAATTTCATGATAATGCGAATTCGCTTCGATTAAAATTTAAAATGTTGGCTTTATTTAAACTATGCTTTAACTATTTTGTATTTTTCATTAACAAAATAAAATGTTTGTTAAAAATTGGTATTCCACTTCATTTTTTTCAAAAATTTCTTATAGGAATCATGAATTAAATTTCTTTATCACTATAATGCCGATAAAAATATGCAATTGAATTTCAGGAATTTCAAATCGCGCTAATCTGGTGATTACAGGTTAATTTGTGACGGGTTACTTGTAAATTTTAATGAAATCTTTTTGCGACAAGTATTTAACTGTTAGTGGTTTCAGAGATCCTTTTAAAATTGTCACGGTTTAACTTGAAAATTTTCAGCATAAATATTTGTAAAATTTTGTTTTGATTTGGACCTCTTATAATGTCAATAATAGGCGATTTTAAATTTTAATAGTTCAGTGCATACAGTTTAGTACAGAAACAATATTTTGTGATTTAATGAAGCATTTTGTTTTTTATCAAGCGACCACGGAGTCCTTTTTCACAATAGCTATGCGCAATTTCTCTTGCAACAGTTAAAGGCTAAATGAATTATTTTCGGATATATTGGCATGTATGAAACGCATTGTCACATTTAAAATTATGGGTGACAAATTTATCATTAAACTCATTTAGGCGCAATGACCTTGAAAGATATTTTTCATGTTTATATAACCTTAAACTATATAAAGAAATTCATCCAAATACATACGCACATTAAAAAAATGTTCAACAACTTGCGTGGAGATAGTAATTCATTATAAAACATAAGGAAATAAAGTAATAGTGTCCAAAGGCAACAATCCTCGAAATGTATTACTTCAAATTTATAATCGTACATCAGGTCCAATTTAAATAGCTCAAATTTATCCAATTAAGGCAGCTGCACTGATTTTAAAAACACATAATCTCAATACTAAGAACAAAACCTAAAACAAACGAATCCATGTGAAAAATATGCGCAATAAAGACACCATTTTAGATATGTATATCAAAATAGGTCAACTTACTTTAGTTTTAATGTATTCTCTTACGTTTAGCATGAAAAAATTACATCAAAGTAGCTAATTTTACATTTTTTTTAAATGACTGAAAACAGCACGTGGAAATTGGTTGCTTCATCTAATCACAAAAGAAGTCATTCTAAAGACTAGGATTTTAGCGGTAGACGTACTCTTTATGTAACTAATAGCAGAATGGAAACGTTCCTTCTTTGACGAATGACCTCTTGTGGTCACTCGACGGCATGTTTGTTGTGGCGACACGGTGTCTTTACACTTTAATCACTTTTGCAGGAAAGGAACGGTTGTTCGGCAAAACATGAATCTTTCCGTCAAGTAGGATTGATCTTCTTATCTCCTGATTCTTTGTTCATTCCCCTCGTCCCATTATGAAGATACCACAAATGTCCTATACAAAATACACAAAACACTTTTTCCAAGAATTCAGTTGACCGGGAGAAAATATGCATGCGTCTGCAGCTTTAAAGCGGTGGTCTAAATATGGCTACTCTCTCCTGCACGTTTTCTAAAATTACGAACAATATATACGCAATTAAAATAGCATTTATACAATGTTAAACATATTATTAACAGATCAATTATATCTTCATGTTAGATAATTAAGGGAATGGTGAATGTTTTAAAATTTTTCTTTTAATTTTCACTAGATGAAACCTTTCGAAATTTGACATAAAAAATAATTTTTAAAATGTCCTCATGAATTCATTCTTCTTTGAATTTCATTTCCTTTAAAACGCATCCAATATTTTAAGCTAATTAATTTTTATGCAAAAATGGAGATAATATTTTTCAAATTTTAATGCTTTCGACTGATAATTTCTTTCCATGGTTTCCACGTTCCCTTTCCACAATCGGGATGGCTTAGCCATTTCCACAAACGGGATAATTTCCTTGTTATAAAGTAACATACCCAATGGATTCTTAAAAAATAATGCAATATAATTATTATCCTAATCTGATTCAAAATATAGTTCAAGCAGTTTGACATGATATTAATTTTATGTTCTATATGATATGAATGTCTGTTTTTATAGTTAGCAGATTTCAGTTTAGTGACAAGAACTGTATTCTACGGATAATATAATTTGATAATTTATCTTTTTTTTTCTTTTAATTCTATAAGTTGGTTGAAAGAGATTTTAAAAATAATTCCGGCTTGGAAATAATTTAAAATATCGCGAAATTGAGTGTTAGTTTTCAAATAAATTTCATCCTAAAGTTAATTTTATTCCTGTTGTATCATGTAACGATTTAAATTGTGCAGTATTTAGATTTAGAAGTATTGTAAATACGATAAAGGAGGAAGCGATAGTGATGTCCGTTGTCTCCATCTTTATACATTTCTAAAAATTACAATTGGGTTTATTTTTATTTTAGAACCAATTAGATATAAAGTACAAACATTTCTCCATCAAATAAACTTTATAATAACCTAATATATCACATAGAAAAATAGTCAAACCAAGACAAAGGAAAAAACTTTAAAATGTCCTAACCTGCCACGCATGGTGGGTCAAGTCGGGACAATAGTTTTAATCAAAATACACATAAATTTTTGTTTTTAAATGATGAACAAAGATATTTGTAAAATTGATATTTATAAATAGATGATATTTATAAAATTCTAGTTGAATATGGAATAACTTAAGCATTAAAACACTTTAATATTTTGGTGGGGCATCTTGGGACGTTTTTCAGTAAATGTTTTTCCTGAATTTTATTAATTTTTATTTTTATTTTAGAACCAATTAGATACAAAGAACAAACATTTCTGCATCAAATAAACCTTATAATAACCTAATATCTCACATAGGAAAATAATGAAAAAAAAATTAATGTCCCAACCTACCCCACATGTTGGGTCAAGTAGGGACACTAGTTTTAATAAAAAAAACACAAACAATTTACTTTTAATTGATGAACAAAGCTTTCTTTATAAAATTTTAGTTGCACATGAAATAATTTAAGCATTAAAACCCTTTAATAATTTGAATTGTAAATGTTTTCGTTATCAGATCTTGTATTTGATGAGAAAAAAGTGATGTTCTTCAAATTCTAATAAAACGCATCTTTGACCTATTTTGTCTGTGAGAGTGCCAAGTTTTAAAAGAATATCTGTCTAATACACACACAAATGAGCTCTCAAGCTTATCAGGATAAACAAAATGATAACTCTTGTTCTCTCCTTCTCAAAAGTATATCTCATGCTTGCTGTTGTCCCCAACATTTTGAACATGCCCTACAAATGCAACAAAGATTTGTTTTCCTGCAAACTTTACCAATGCGCACTATCCCATATGGGTGTTCCTGTAAGTTTCTGAACAGAGCGAATTTGCAATCTGTAAAAAAACCAACATTACGTAAACAGTTAAATTCATCACTACTGCCATTACATAAACCATTTATATTCTTTTTTCCTTCCAGGAATAATTTTTACCAATTTTGCTAGTGTAACTGCTTCATACTCACTGTCTGATAAAAATCCTAACTTGTTGTGTATTGTTTTTTTCCTTCTGTAAGCTGCATTTGATCTTTTCAGCATTTTTGGAATGTCCCAAAATGCCCCACAACTGAGTGTCCCAATCTGCCCCATCTCGCACTTTAAGTAATAAAGACATTCACACTGTTAAGCTGAGCATTAAAGTTTTTAATCCATTTTTCCATTAAAATGACAAAAAATCCACGTTTTTTTATCATAGTATGTTTCCACTTGTATTATTTCATTTCTTTAATGAAAAATTTATTCTTTAAAACACACATAATATTACTAAATCTCATTCAAAACAAAAATAATGGTATTATTTGTTGCCAGCAAATATCAGCCATTCCAAAACACATGAGAGAATAGATTGTAGTATTATATATTGACACTTATGTGCCCGAATTTTTAATTTCAAAATACGGCCTGAAAATTGAAGTGTGTCAAGATGGGCCATGTCCCAATGTGTCCCACCTTCTCTTACTTAAAAAATAACAAACAAGTCATATTAGTATAGTTTCTGTATTTTGAGTACATAATAGCACAGTTAAAAAGCAGTAATACCACACTAGATGTACACATATGACGTGGAATGGCCATTATAAGTAAAGCAAATAACTTTGTTTTTATAAATACCTTTTTAAATCTAGAAGTAATGTTATTTTTGGAGATGTTTTAATATAATACATGCATATTGTAAACATAGGTAATTCGAAAAAGATTAATGTATTCTCGTTCCTGCCCCTTTAATATTTTCCCAAATTAATATATTTTTTTAACATTGTATGTTAACAAAGGAAATGTGATGGCGTTTTAAATAAACGTCTGCTTATGCTTACAGCATATATATTAAACGGCGGATTTTTTATAATCCCTGTTCCCAAAAATCATTTAAATATGTATTAAATTTATTCTTAGTACTAAAAATTTCTTTTTTTAGATTTGAATGTAAGGGAAAATTTTCGGCTGAATCAAATGAAATTAGCACGAAATAATTATTTAATAGCTCTTCAATCTTTTGTCTGTTAATCAGCTTAAAAATAACAGTCGCTTTACATATCCAATTATAATATCACTCTCATTCTACATTTATTGATCATAATACAAACGTGTTAATTTGCAAAATAAAATTAGCATTTATTTAATAGTTTTGTTTAACTACTGAATTAAAATAAGTTTATTCCATATTTTTTAGTGATAAAATAAATTTATTGCATCCACTATTAAAAGTGCGTTTCTAAAGTATCGTCACAAATAGTCTAATTAAAAGAGTTTTAATTTGATGTTAATTATGATCTGAACATCAAAATATAATGTTTCAGCTTTCGTTTTTAACAGAAATCATCACAAGTGAATTTTTAATGCAGTTTTAATTAATAGTATTCATTTCTAATTTAACTAATATTCATTAACAATTTGATGAAATTAATAAGATTAAATTACTAAAATTGATACTATAAATTTATTTAAAAGCAAGAATATTAAGAGTAGGATACATAATCATCGAGAGTTTATTTATTGTATTTTATTTTATTGTATTTTATTTTCTCCATAACTAGGAAAATATGTTTAAAAGATATTTCTTTCTTTAAAAAATACATTATGTTTACTCATTTGTCAGTAGTATTTGCGAGAGACATAATTTGACTTTAATACCTCGTACATTTGCGTATTATCTTTGCAAAAGGACATCATTATTTTTAAATTTATTAAATAGGGATAGTCAGGGCAAATATGAGATGAAATTTGGAATATTTCTAATTATTTGCGATGTTTCGAAATTAAGCTTAAGGGGGGGAAATCTGTAATTTCGGTTTTTATTTTCTTTATCTGATTATGAATTAAAAAAATATATCGCTTGTCATAATGATGGAGGTAACATGCAAAGAAAAAAAGACAGTCATTTTAGACCCAGTTATTAACCAGGGGTTGGGGTAGTTTGAATCATTTCATCATTCACCGGATGATTTGAATCATTTTAAATAAATTTTATGTGTAGATTTAGTTGTGAATTTACGCTGTAGCAATAGTTATTAAAAATAAAATAACGAAATACAGTATACGATTTAGATTATTTATTTATTGTCTATTAACACTAGAATCGCGATGACTAGGCATTTTGATCTGTGCCTAAAGAATAAGCGTTTTTTCGATTCAGAAATTTCTTTGTATAAAAAGTTAAATATATAGAGCCAAAAAGTATTTAAAAAAGTTAAATAGTTATAAATAATATTTTTGGTTTAAACTGTTTTTTTAAACAGTAAAATTTTCCGTGGTTCTATTGTTAACTTACATACCCAGGAAAGTGTAAGTGACTTTTTTTGTTTAAGAGTATAGTTTTAAGAAAAGGAAGGACTATTCTAGACAGTATTTTAGATTATATTACAGATTTTCTGATTATTAATGAATTTTTATAATTAGTAATATTCAGTTTATCATGAAATCTAAAAGACTAGCAGCTTCGACCGCTACGCTGATCGGTTTCTCTATAGGAATTTTGAATCAAACAAAATACATCTTAAAGATTAACCCTGCTCTTCTGTTCACATTTACTATATGCATGTAGTGTTCGGGTCAATGTGACCCGATTTAGAATATTACCTTTTCTAGCAGTAAATGAAAATAACTATTTTAGAAATAATTAAAAAAAAATAGTAAAATAAGCTTAAATATATATCTAATAATACAAAACACCAGTAAAATAACTTAAAAATATTTGAATACTTACTTTTATTTACAATTTGGACAAAAATAGCTTACGTGAAATTAGCAAGTGTGTTTTTTGCAATTGTAACATAATATATTAGTTTTGTTGTCGTTGGTTGATGGGTAGAACTTGCATCTTGCACGTTTAGTACACAATGAAGTGTTCTCATCTGATTCCGAGGGTACGTTTGCACTTTTACTACGCATTCTCTTCACAATTTTGACTGAATCTTCGCTTCTGGGAAGATGCTGTGTTACTTCAATGTGTGGAAAAATTATAGATTTCCCCATTTCTTCTAAAAAGAGCCTTCGTTTGATTAATTTATTTTCATTCCATTTCCTGTTTATATAAATCCACAGAATTAATGCATTGTAAGCAGATGTATCAAGCATATTATAGAATACTATCATAGGCCAGCGATTTGTTTTTCTCTTACAAGTGTATGTACTCAAAAGTTGATCAAGACTATCCACCGCCCCTTTAGTTGCATTATAATCTAATATCATTTGTGGTTTTTCGTCAGGTCTGTCGCTAACTTCATTTTCATGATGGAAAGTGCTCATAAGAATAACATTTCTGTTCTTTTTAGGGATGTAGTTTACAACGGTTGTATCTTCTGTAAAATAAAATGATGAGCTGTGCACTTCTTTGTTTAGAATTTTTACAGGAAGTTCGGGCTTATTTTTGCTAATGGTGCCTAGCATAGACATTTTCTGTTTTATAAGAAGTTTTCCCAAGTTACAGGATGTGAAAAAGTTATCACATGTAACATTGTGCCCCGAATACCCATAAGTAAGGTCACTCACTACCCGCATACCCGGACTTTTCTCTGGATTTGATCCTTGATTTTTCCCAGTATAAATTTGTGCATTCAGTACATACGAAGTTTTGCTATCACATAAAGTCCATATTTTTATCCCATACTTGGAGGGTTTACTAGGTATATATTGTTTGAAAGGGCATCGTCCACGAAATCCTACTAATTGTTCATCTACAGTAACATTTTCACTTGGATTATACAATTAAGGTTGAATTTCTATCCACTATTCCCAAATATCTCGAACAGCAGCTAATTTATCTACAGACCTTCTTTCTTGCCTGGTAGATTTATTGTCAAAACGAATAACTCTCGATATCATATGAAAGGTTTCGAGGGACATTGTAGCACGAAATGTATGTCTGCCTGATTCTTGATTCTACAAACTTTTTGTTGATTCTCCATGTGATTTGTACACACCAGCTAATACTAATAATCCGATGTATGCTTGAAAAGTTTCAGTACTAATATCTTTCCACTCTTTTTCATACACTTTTCTTCCTTCTATATTAGTCATTTTTATGATTTCGTTCTCGATTGTAGAATTGAAAACCGTCACAAATGCGCTTTTTATGTCAGTTATCCTTGTCGTTGCATATCTTGTGACACCTGGAGTAGTTTTTATAATATTAGCAGACGTTAACCTTTACGCAAGGGCTCTCTCGGTGTCTACCTGAGAATACATGTAAGCCTGGACAGATGCTGTCACAGCCCCTCCGTAAAGGTTAATCGACCAGAATGAAGAAGGGGATTCAATTTCCATACTATTTCACGATTCTTAGACTGAATACTTTGTATATTGTGCGTCTTTTGAATATTAATATCAAAATCGTTGTCAGAACTTTCACTTTCAATTTCCTCACTTGTATGATTTTCATACTCAGACGCATTTTTCTTTTCGCTGTCAGAAGCTTCCTATTAATTTAGCAATATCAGCGTCGCTCAAATTTCTACGATTCGCCATTTTGTCACTAATACTCAGAGATACAACTGTTCTTCAGACTATTAGAAATTGAAATACAGCAAGAAAAAAGAAACTCTACTAACAGGTGCATTTTTTCCCTTCCGCCAATGATATCAACATTTGACTTTGCTCTCCTGTCACGTGATCTAACACCTGTGCCAACGAAACAGATTTCGAGATAGATACGTTGCAGTAATTATTTTTATTGAATGATTTCAAACAAAATTAAAAGTGCATGATAAAATTATTTTTTAAGTCGGGTCAATATTACCCGAACAGTACGTTAGGACTAACTTAAAAAATATCTCTTGGAAATATAAATAAGCGTAAATACTTCTAGGAATATATAGTTATGTTACTAATGAACAAAGTCAAAAAGTTTCATGGAAATATCTCTGCGCTAATTTTTTTTATCAGTGAACAATAAAATTTTCGGGTCAAATAGACCCGAACAGAACAGCAGGGTTAAAAAAGCCCACTTAATATCTAATTAAACATCTATAATTGTTGTCTTATTCGTAAAATCTTACTTTCTCCTGTTCAATGTCGATGTTGCCTACCTAATAGATAAAATAGATCTAAGATTACTAAATGACTAAAGTACCTATATTTAACTATTTTTTAGTAGGTGTGTTATCTTGAATTTCCCGCTTCTACCTAAACCTGCTGTAGAAATATGGTAAAATGGCCTAAAAGTGGGACCACCCCATTAAACACCCTTAAGTAGGAATTTCTAAAATAGATAAGGTAAACGTTTACGTTTGTTTTAGTAGATTAGGTACCGTCAAATTCATGCCTCTATATGACATAATTTTCTTACTTTCTGTTAATCGTTTGGGAAAAGCGGAGTGGGGAGGGAGGATTTTTTAAAATTGCTGAAATAAAGTTTAATGCTAATTTTAACATCAAAGACGTAGTTATTGTAGGTATCATCGATGTTGTTATCTTGAATTTCACGCTTCTAACGCTCCTAAAACTGCTGCTAGGATATGGCTAGTTATGTGCGATTCTCAAAAATTTACCATCGGAAAAAACACAATTCATACAGTAATCGATTACTTACGAGGAGCTACAATCAAGATATTCTACAATCGATTATTAAAATAACTGTTTTAACATGCTTATTAAAAAATATTAAATACATGGCAACTGAAATTGGATGGGATTAAAAACGCAAACAGAAAAAAGGCTAAAAGGAACCAGAATAGTAGAAAAGTTATGTGACGCCATCCCCTAGTTGCAAAAAATTAAAAATAGCGAGAGTAAATATAATAAGATAAGAGAGTTTATGTATAAAAAATTAGAAGTTTTCGCCAATTAGCAGCAAATTGGCCAATGAAATAATAATTAAAGGCACTCCTAGTGGCAAAAACAGGAACTAAGCGGTAAATGGGATCAACATTTGGATTTTTCTGCATTATTGAAATCGGTTGTATAATTTACCACTATTAGAAGACCTCCTGATGGAATATGATTTCTGTATCCCCCCGAGAGGGGCAAAGAGAGGAATGGCACGGAAAGGGTATAATATGAAAAAGTTGTCACATAGTTTTCGACGATATATTACATGAGGCGTGTCAGATAAATTTACAAAAGTATGTTATGTGGTGGCAAAGTCGGGGAATAGGCGCGGCAGGTGTATAATATGAAAACTGGGACAGAGAGCTTCCTAATTATACACATGAAGGGTGCAGACCAAATGAAAAAAATGCCTCCTCCAGAGTTCTAAATATGACCCCCCCCCCCCCCGTAAGAGACGCTTCCCCTCTCTTTGAAAATTTCATATATTGTAAATAGTATTTATCGAAGAATCCCTTAAAAAAAGAAAAAACAGAAAAAAGAAGAAAAATCCGATCTAAAATGATTAAACGCTACGATTTCAGAAAAGCTCGAAAACTGCCCCCAAGGAAGGTAAATTGGCTGGCTGGAAGAACGGTTTATAATATGAAAGAGTGATACGAAGGCTTTCCTATGATATGCCACATGATGAATCCAAATAAAGTTTGGAAATTTCCCACTCTAATTCCCCCCCCCCTTCAGACTGAAAATTTTAAAATCACTGAAATACATGTTTAACATTTTTTAACAGATTTATTTCCCTCGTTTCACTATCGTATTTAAAACTGCTGACTTCTTGCTCGACTTCTGAGATATACCAAATGTTCAAATTTTTAGACTTCCTTTTAACCGCCTTAAATGAGGGGGTTTCTAAAATCGCTGAAATATGTCTTTGCTTATTGTTTTAGTAGATTTATTTTCTGGTATTTCATGCTCCCACCTTAAACGGATGGTGAGATATAGCAAGATGTTTTAGAATTTTTTCTTGTTCGATAGATATCTCGTCTTATTACACGCTTACGGAATGAGTAGCATTTTCTCCCCAATTTTCATGCTTCTAGGTTCAGTAGTTTGGGCTGTGCGTTCATTAAGAGCCAATCAGGACAAACTATTTTATCTATGGTTATGTCTTTTATACCAGCTTGAAATTATCATAGTCTCAAGTAATCTCTCATATTAGCTTTATACACTGTTTCGCATTAGTCAAATACACTCCCCTACATCAGCCTTCTAGTGCATGATTTCTTATTATTCCTTTAAAAAAATAAATTTTATTCCTGAATGGGAATACATTAAAGAAAAAATACTGAAATAAATGTCACTTTAATATTTTTTTCAATATTTTGTTTTTTTAATGGTAGCAAAACTGCAACGCTATTAATTGCATGCATACAATATTTGTTGTAAAAAATTTTGCTGTAAATTATTTAAAATAACTATTAAAAACATATTCTTTAAAAAAAAAAAATTCGCGTTTTCAATATTATTTTGTTAAAAATCCATCTATGGCTTGGGAAATTGACGGTTTCAAAAGTCGTTTTTAATTTGTATCTAATAAACTATAATACCTATGGTATTTTTAATGAATTAAATCTAAATATAGGCTCAAAATGAATACATAAATCATAAAGTTACTAAGAGGTTACATAAGGGCAACAATAAACAAACGATAAGTGCAGAAAATTTAATTTGTTGCCAATTCGCGACACTTTGCACTACATGTTTAACCACATTCCTGATGTTTAACCACTGTTTTCAATTAGCCCACGGAGTTTGTTGATTTAGAATTACGACTAGATTAAGAATATTCCAAAGATTAAAGACTAAAAAACTCGCCTTTCTTCAACGTATAAATATTAATTAGAATAATTTACCTAATGATTTTTCAATGAAAACGGATATGCTATGTTTATATTTGGGATATCTGTCCTTAAATTTTGAGCGCATTACTAAAATACAAAAAGTACAATGGTGTATCGCTTACAAAATAATCCCAAATACAATTTTATCCCTATACAATTTGGTTCTTTTTTGCATCGTTCCATTACCCCATTTTTTGAGTGTCTCATATTTGCCCCAATCGATACTATATAAAAGTTTGATTGTGAGTATCATGCTAGTTTTAAAAATCTTTGTAAATGCTTCTCAGGGGTACATTGTCCCTGATAAATATATAGGAACGTAGGCTATAATTTTAAGGTACTGAATGAGAAAAAAATATACTACACATTTTTAAAATTTCGATTCAAGAATCGAACAATTAGATTTGAATGCGTTTAGCAAAAAATGCGTTTAGGAAGAGGTTATTTATTATAATGAAATGCTCAAATAAATAAATATCGTACATTATAATACTGCTCTTAGAAAGTGTTTTAAAAACCTCAAATTAAGCATTTTAGCTCATAACAGTTAGTTGCTAGCATTTATCTTCCTCAATAACATATTTAACAAATTATGCACTCTTTTGTTTAAATCATTTTTAAAAAGTAGTCTGGCGGGAAAAAGGTCATTTAATTTCATTTTCTTTGTTTATTTTTTTAATTGCACTTTTAATGCTATTCAAGGACACATTACATGAATTATGGTACAAATTTATCACGCAAGATTTTTTTTTAAATATTTAAAGTATTATAAAGCATTAATATTTACTGCAAAGCGTTTTTCCATAGTTTTGTAGCTCAGTGCTAGTGTAATCGTCTCCTTACACTGAGATAGCAGGTTCCAATCCCATGCCTGCCGCTTTTGCTTTTTCTCGACTCTTCAACTGACGGATAGTTTACCTCTTGTAACAGAAGGGAAAAACGATGTTCGTCATTTCACTTAAACATACTGCCAGCACTGTTGCCAGGAGGATACCCGTAAATTAAAAATATTTTCTCAAAAAATAAGCGCAGCTTGAAAACTTCTTCATAAGGCTTAGACTATTCAGCATTTATAAAAATATGCTGAATAATCTAAACCTTATGGAGAAGTTTTCAAAATGCCCTATTCGCTGTGCTTATTAAAAAATATATTTTTAATTTACGGAAATTCTCCTGGCAGTACTGCTGCCAGTATGTTTAAGTGAAATGACGAACATCGTTTTTTCACTTCTGTTACAAGAGGTAAACTATCCGTCAGTTGAAGAAAGTCGAGAAAAAGCAAAAGCGGCAGGCATGGGATTCGAACCAGCCATCTCAGCGTAAGGAGACGATTACGCTAGCACTGAGCTACAAATATATGCAGAAAAACGCTTTGCAGTAAATATTAATGCTTCAGATGGGTATGGCGTCTCCAATTTCTTGAAAAAAGCTTTTCGTTTTGAAGTTAATTTCGGGAGAATTTCATCTTTAATGAGATTTTGGCTTTAGTATCAGCTTTTTATACTTTAATATTATTATTAATAAAAAGGAATAGCAATAAAAATATGAATTTCAAATATTTTTATTCAATAATATTTTTTCTTTTTTTAGTAATATCGATATTTTTCCATTTATTTATTTTTTTAATTAAAATATTTGTTAAATGCATTCATTTAAAAGTTGTAAAAGCGAATATTTATTTATAAACAATTTTATAAATTCAACTTTATTTAGCTATATTCAACTTAAAAAATAGTGAGCATGAAGAATGATAAATATTATTTATTTTTAATTCCGACTTTTTTTAAAAATTAAAATAAAAATCTTATTTAATAAAACCCATGTGTTTCATTTTAAAAATAAATTCTGGCTTATTAGTAACGCATCCAATATATAGGCATGCTAGGGAATGATTATTAATTAATAATAATAATTCTCCTTCATTTTTTAGATGTTTTGGGGAAATTCTCGGATAAAACATGTTTTCTACTTCCACGGAAATTCTATGTTAAATAAACGGTCAAGTGCGCGTATTACTCGCGTTCAGAGTGTTTCGTAAAAAAAACATGCTTATTATTAATTCCTTGGGGACGAGCGACTGCTATACGTGTCACTTAAAATTCTCAGAATCACTCATTATTCCCATCAGTTATTTTTTATTCTAAAGTTTACCTTATAACTTATAGCCGTTACTGCAAACTAGACGCGAACCCCATAGTACTTATGAAGAGTTCGAATCCATAAGGAATTAAAAAAAAAAAAAAAAAAAAAAAAAACACTAGATTTTTTAATACCAAAAATACCAACGTAATGGCCACTATATCCAAAGTAAGGAACGTTTCACATTAAATAATGTAAATAATACTTTTAAGAAATATCCTGCTGCTAAAATGAATATATTTTTTTTTCTTGTGCGTACGAACGCTGATTTATGTGATTAATTCCAATTAGTATGTTTTCAACAATATAAAGTTTATTGCTTTTATACTACTACTAGATGTTGCATCACACAAATATATTATTAATCCTTTGAGCTCTGATGGTTGAATTTTCTACAACATAATTTTAATTCCAAAATGTCACAGTGGCACCGGAATATTCGAACAAATTTATTTGAAAAAGATTTAACGCATTTTTTTCTGTATATCGCAATGCGAATTTTTTCTTTGCAAAGTGCTGGTGCCACTGTGACATTTAGAGTTTTGAAGAAGTTTACCCACCAGAGCTTAAAAGGTTAAAAGGTGTTATTTAGGATCTAAAAGCCGATGGTGTGCATAATACGCCGCTCCACGTCATTATTTATATCCAAACCATCCCTGTCTTTAAGGGTTAATATCTCGGCTGATTACCGACGAATTTTTCCAAAATTTTTAGCAACAATGCTTTTATACTTCTGGTACGATAGGTATCTTCAACGCTCCTCAACACCTATGCTAAATACACACAAATCTAAATTTGTGTGTAACAGAAAAGTGTGCTTTTCTCAAAAACTAAACGATCCTGAGTAATCACGATAGTTTTCCTGCAAAGTGTAAAGTAACATCTACTACCTCCAAATTTTTCACAATTTTAGTTTTAGTAGATTCGGAATTAGATGGAGAGGGGACATATTTTTGCACTCTGTTTTCGACGATATCACTGAAAATATAACAGCTAAATTTAAAAGAAATACATTTTTGAGTTCAGCGTAACAAAAGCCTTTACAAGATACCCCACACGATATTCAAAGAAAAGATTTTTTATTCTTCAAATAAATAAATTAGCCCCCAACCCCCCTAAATATATTTGTGGAGTCAATAGTCTTTATTACTCCCCCCAATACTTGTTTTCCATGGTTTATGAGTAAAATGGCTGGGACAGACGGACAGACAGAGAGGGGGGTGATCTTATAGCGGTCCCGTTTTCCCTATTTAAATACGGAACCCTAAAAATGTGTATATTATAATAATTTAGTGTTTATTGGTGAGTTTTTCTGACAGTGTGTGCATTCCATATCAACTGAAATCCCCAATATTTTAGGTAGCTTTCATTACAAAAAGTAAAAATTAGGTAGCTTTCATTACAAAAAGTAAAAAGCTACCTATTGCAGCCGTCCGGAGGAAAGCACTTCCGGAAAATTTTGGTATATTTTCACCGATCATGACCCCCAGACCCCAAAACCACCCTCCGTTCAAATGTTGACATATATATATATATATATATATATAACCATATATATATATATATATATATATATCTGATTTTTGTCATGCGATAACTAACGTATTTATGAACCGATTTGAATGAAACTTGGTATGTACATAGTACATACAAATGTCTCGACCGAGTTCGTTGGCCAGCATCATACGCCATTTTGTTTCAAAATGGCGGCCATTTTAAATTTTTTTAAAAATTTAAAATTTAAAATTAAATGCGAAAAAATTAAAAGATGAAAAATATTTTTCTTTTACGTGTTAGAACTTAAAGCAAAGATTCTAGAACACTTTTTATTTTGTCTATATCTTAAAAAATGATTGAGTTATAGCACTTTGAATTTTTCTTATGGCTGACATTTTGAAACGATCTGATTTTTGTCACGTAATAACACGCGCATTTATGAACCGATTTCAATGAAACTTGGTATGTCCATAGTACATACAAATGTCTCGACCGAGTTCGTTGGGCAGCATCATCCGCCATTTTGTTTCCAAATGGTGACCATTTTAAATTTTTTAAAAAATTTAAAATTTAAAATTAAATGCGAAAAAATCATAATTTGAAAAATATTTTTCGTTTACGCGTTAGAACTTAAAACAACGATTCCAGAACACTTTTTATTTTGTCTATATTTTACAAAATGATTGAGTTATAGCACTTTGAATTTTTCTTAAGGCTGACATTTTGAAACGATCTGATTTTGTCACGTGATAACACGCGTATTTATGAACCGATTTCAATGGAACTTGGTATGTACATAGTACATACAAATGTCTCGACCGAGTTCGTTGGCCAGCATCACACGCCATTTTGTTACAAAATGGTGGCCATTTAAAATTTTTTAAAAAATTTAAAATTTAAAATTGAATGCGAAAAAATTAAAAGTTGAAAAATATTTTTCTTTTACGTATTAAAACTTAAAACAATGATTCCAGAACACTTTTTGTTTTGTCTATATCTTATAAAATGATTGAGTTATAGCACTTTGAATTTTGCTTATGGCTGACATTTTGAAACGGTCTGATCTGAACGATCCATCATGTTGCTTTAAAATGGCATACACTTTATGATATCGTGGAATTTGGTGACTCTCTAAATCGCTTAAAATAAAACCAGGTTGAAGAAAAGATGACTAAGATCTAAATATTCCTATTAATATTCAGTCTTGACAAAAACTAGTTTTCAATCTTATAAAATCACTAATTTTATAAGATTATTTCTACTAATTTGAGCTTAGTATTTTTGAACAATGTAATTTACTTTAAAATAAATAAATAAATGTGTAAGTATATGAAAGCTACCTCTTCCTACCGGCATTGCCGGAAGGACTTTTTTATGCCAGTTTGGTTTAGATATAGAAATAAAATCATGCATAGTTTTTAAAAATAAATATTAATGGATAATTTGACGTTGTTCAGTGTAGAAATATGATCCAAAAATGCTAAAAATTTCATGAAATTGAGAAAATATTTTTATCTGACCTTTATATTCAAATACATGATATTGGATTATGGATTGATTGTGTATGTAAATCAAACTGACAAAAATATATTGGGGATTTTAGTTGATACGGAATGTGCATGGAGTATTTTGAAAAATTCTTCATAATGCTTAACAGTATTCAAGATAATTCCTTATTTTTCTTCAACTTTTCTTTTAAATGTCTCCTGTGACATATATATACCATACTTCATGTAATGTACCCTCGAATAAGTATTTAAAGTGCAATTTAAAAAAAATGAATTTGAAGGTCCCTTGTACCCTTATTTCCATATGTTTATGAATATAGGCGGTAAACTTTAAAAATCACATTTTTTAAACTATTAAAATGTAACATGTCTACGAAGTAAAGTGGAGAATAATCTCTTGCAGCGACTGCAAAAAACCTGTTTGTATATAAATGCAATATGAATTATTCCCAATAAAGCAAAGCCAATTCTATAAACAGATATTATTTAGTTTTTCTTCTTAAATCTGAAATAAAACAACATTTAAATATAAAAATACTTGAATATTTCCAAAATTGTTTATAAAAATTTTGTACGTATGGTTGTACCAAAATTTCATTTCAATTGTCAGGGATACGTTATAAATATTCAGGCAAGATTTCAAAAAATAATGTACAGTGGTATCTATTAAATAGCACATTGAAGTTCAAAAAACAGCATTTTGAAAAATTGAGTTTAAAGTTTAAACCTTAAATTCATAGGATAGAACGCGTTCCAAAAAATGCGCAATTCAAAGAATCAGAATTCATACCAGAAAAAAACTAAATAGTAATTTTTTCTTTATTTAATTACGAATGGTCTGTCATTAAGTAAAGTGAAAATTGTTCTTTTAAATTTCTGGTGAGAATACGGAAAATGTGAATAAAACCCCCAATAAATCGGGAACACTGTATGGTATCGAAAATGATACAATATGCATTTAAGGGTTAAGTATGTATTGCTTGCGTATGATTTAAACAAACTGATTTACCTAAAGATAAACACTTCTCTTTGACGTAGAAACAAAAGTCATATAGCTTTGTGAAGAGGAAAAATCAATAATTAAATATGTTGAAAATTTAAATAAGCGGCTTTTTTATGAACTTGCCTTCTAGGTAAACTACTTACTATTGGCAAAACATTGAGGTAAATTGTTTATTCATGTAAGGTGCCACACTAGTCACTGAAAAAGACCCGGATGATAATCTAAAGTCTATGGGGGCATTATTTTCAAATATCTCACTCAAATTTTAATGTTTTTACATGATTTTTTCCATAGAATAGCTTAGGACGATCCAAAACTGGGCTAGTTTTTTCTTGCTTTTTCGGTTTTGGTTTCACATTTAAAAAATAGTTAAACTTTCAGAATTGGTTTTATTTATTTATTTCTAACATACATCTGACTTGTGTGTTCGACATGAAAGTCTGCTTATAAGTCATCGTCAATATACAGGGACGAGATAGCACAAGGAAATTTTACAACACAAGAGAAGTAAAACCGGGAGCTCCACACAAAGAGTGCGTGCAATGGAGCCAGTGGGATTCGAACCCACAATCTCCTACGCTCGTAAAGCGATTAGCAGCGTGGTGTCTTAACCACTCGGCCACGGAGACCCCTCAGAATTGGTTCTGAAACTGAAACTATTCTAATATAAAAAGAATATAACCAAAATCGAAAAAGTAAAAACTAGCCCCGTTGTGGAAATTCTCATCTAAAAAAAAATCATGTACAAATATTAAAATTTGAGAGAGCTATTTGAAAGTAACGCCCCCATATACTTAATGTTACCATTCGGGTCTTTTTCAGGGACTAGTGTGGCGTCTAATCACGACTCCACTGTAAAACATTTATGTAATGTTACTCCATAAAGTTGGTGGCAGCCAGGCTTCCGCTAAGTTTATGGTGGTCACCGGTTTAACCAAGATAACCTACATTACACTAATATGTAACATTACACTAATATGTAATGTTACACCAGTAACAAATGTTTAAATTACATCATTATATAAGTGAAAAAAATCCCACCATAACACTGGTGGCAGAAAAGCGGCCATCAGTATTTTGGAGCAATGTTACACAAATGTTTTACAGTTTTTTATTCATAACAAACAATTAGTGCAAACATCTTTTATGCATGTTAATTATTGATCTTATATTAATTTTAAAGGTGTGTGAGCGACGCCCGGACTATCAACGTTTAATAATAGGCGGTACAAATTAAAGAAACTATCTTTAAAGATATAAATAAATATTTATCTTTTTTCCTACCATTTTTCAATTTTAAAATATAGCGGAATCTGCGAATGTGCAAAGTAATTCTTCATATTCATATTTGAAGCAGGATTTGAAGTACACTCTAATAAAGAAAATTGTCGCATAGTCTAGCAAGCATATTTGCGAGCTTGCAGTATAAATCAAGGTGACTCTTCAGAATCACCGCTATTTAGAAAAGTATTCCTTTATCTTCAAAACAAAAAAACTAAAAAAAAATCTGAAATTTAAAGCATTTCTGATTTTTTTTTTTTTTTTTTTTTTTTTTTATAATTCTGCGAAGTTATTTTTGCAGTGTAGAAATCTATTTTCTCAAACCAATATAAACTCGAAAAAATCTTTCGGAACCTTCTAATTCTCAAATAAATATTTTTAGATGCAAAATTTATATATATAAATTTATATTTATGAATATTAAGATAATGATGGCCATTTTACGCTACTAAGTTAACATGTTTGCCTGTTTAACTTATTCTTTTTCTATAAAATTACCATTCGCAAATTCAAAGCCTCTGGATTCAGAGCATTGTAAAGAATTATTCATGACATTTCCGAAAATTACGCATGGCGAAAGAAATTTCAATTTTAGGAATTTGTCTTTTAATCTGGGAAAGCAAACGGTTGTTTGAGGATTCTCCCGCAAAAATTAAAGAAAAATACTGCTGAAAAATATATCGAACCTGCTAAAACGGCAATCTGCCTTAACCCCCTGACCGCCAAGCAAAAGGGCGAAATTGTAATATTGTTTTTTTTATGAAAAAAAACCAACATGATATTTTTTATTACGTGTAGATATGTAGGCTTCCAGAATATTAATCGTAATTTCTTAAAATTGAACTATGTCCGTAGGATTAAATTAATTAAAAAAATGCTACTATTGCATTGAAACCTGCAGCTTGATGAACGGATACATCAGTTCGCAGCGGTAACTGAAAATGTCCCAGTCCATCATGACTGTTCCTTCAGACGTTTTATTGCAATTTATTATTTCAAAATCTTCTTATAAAACAAAATGCAATCAACTATATGTTTTAATTGAACACCTCAGAAGCCAAGGGGTACAACTGGCAAAAACTCGATTTGGAGTAAATTGAGATTAAAGATAATTGATGTTAAATTTACCCACATTAATAATAATTGACTGAATCTAAATAATAAACAGCCGCTGGTTTCATTGTTGTCTTTTATCTATTATTTCAATAATTGTAAAAAAGTGGAGTAGAATTTTCTTTAAATTTATAGTTAATCAATACTGACTAGTAATCGGAAAAAGTGGTTTATCTCTACAACGCTGAACATAATTGAAAAATCACTTATATTTCTTTACCTGAAGTGAAAAAATTTATTTCCAGGTCGTCTGTGCACTGTAGTTGATTTTTTTTTCAATTTTGTTACTTATACCCCTTGGCTTCTGGGGTCCTTAATTATATTGTAATGTTTTATTTATGTTTTAATTATGTAATTATTCAATTCGACTTAATCATGTCGTTATGTTTCCTTTTCATTTTTTAAATCCCTCTTTTAAACTGTTTCATATATGTTGCTTCAAATTTTGTATATGTAACTTTCTAAAGTCTCCTTTTCCCCAGAAGCCCTTGGTGCACCATCACGGTGATCTACACGCCGAGAAGATGCGCCAGTGCGAAGTACACATGAAAAGTCCGAAGGTGAATCTGTGCAGAAGATGGATGAACAGATTTCCATCCCGCTCCAAACGCATAGATGTCATCTCGCGAATATTCTTCCCTCTCATGTTTGCGCTCTTCAATTTGGTCTACTGGACCACCTACCTCTTTAGAGAGGATAAAGAAGAGTAGAAGATGCCATTGAAGAATGTTCGTAGAAGACTGTAGACCGAAACACGACTAAATCTACAAGACGAGTTTATAGTCCGACGTGTCAATCAAGTAATCGAAATCTTGAAATCATCTGAAAAACCCAAAATAAATCCTAAAATTCTTCCAAAACCTGGCCATCTGTACCTATAACATATGTTCATTTGTATATGTATATCGGAAATAACGACTGAGACAGAAATGAATGAGAGCTTGTGCAATTGCATAATGATTGTTTATATGCATGTATATAAAATTATATATTTGGATATACATATGCTATATGTTGCAATACGAAAAGTACAGCTTGGCAATCACAATATATAATGTTTATTACGCATTTTCCAAGCCCAAAGAATAATTTGTAGAGTAGCTTTGAATTTTATGGAATAATTTTAAATTTTAAGGAACTTTCACTTGATTTACTTAGTCAAAAATTTAATCAAAATTTTATTTAAATGTTTTGTTTAACATGAATGTTACACGTAAATTTCTCACGTTATTTGTGGGTTTTTCATATGACTAATCAAGTAAAGTGATTTCTGCTTTAGATAATGCGTCAAAGAAGAACCAAAATATGACACAATTTTCATTGACA
The DNA here is from genome assembly GCA_964019185.1 of Maratus speculifer. Lineage (NCBI taxonomy): Eukaryota > Metazoa > Arthropoda > Arachnida > Araneae > Salticidae > Maratus > Maratus speculifer. The sequence goes on from OZ025299.1 coordinate 185,230,730, forward strand.
ATAAAAACTGAACATGTCAGCTATGCTGACGACTCAATAAACACATCTCAGTATTGCTCAGATATGAAAGAGACTTTCAAAGCTTGTTTATCAACTGACCGACTCTGTGACTGAATTTCATCAGGTATCATTAACAGAAGTCCACATGAAAAGTTTTGAACGGAATTTGATGAACATGATTCTAATAGTTAATAATAATGAATAGTTAATTACTCGTAATAAAAATGAACAATTGCAATAAATATCTTTGCATTTTGAATATTTATTGTTTCATTGATTATAAATGATAAAACATAAGTTTGGATTTATGACATCCTAAAAATGTCTTAATAATACTACGAATCTAATTTTCAAAATTCTACCTATATTTTTTCAACATTTCAACAAATGTTTTAAAGTCGATCTTAAAGAATACCCTTCGAAATGGATAGTATAACGACTCATTGTAAATGTTACTAAAGCAAAACTTTAGCATAATTAATTCCTGTTAAAAGGATTTTTGTTTATTATGAAACAAAATATATTTGGTCATACATCTATCAAAGTCGATTAAATTGGTTTTTTAATTACTGTAAATAACTACTTTTTCTGGAAAGCCTGGAAAGCCCTTGACAAAGTGTTACCAATCATGTTCATCATTTTCCATTCAAAAGCCTGTAAATTATGTACCAGATGAAAAGATGGATTATGTCACTGTTGACATTTAAAAGGTATGGAGATGGCGATTGTTGTAGACAATATCAAACTGAGTGCCAATTTTGTCATTGTCGCGCTGCGCTCCCTATCTTAATGTGTATAGTCTCTGTTTTCAGTAGTGAGTTTCGTCTTGGCAGGACGACTGCGTAGATTTGAGAATTATAGGAAACATTAGAATGACTGAGTGGTTTTTGTATATTTGTCGAATTGTTCATCAGAAATTCCCTAACGTTCCTTCGTATAGATCTGAAAAAGTTCAAAAAAACGTTCGTTTCTAAAAGGGAAATCTTATGACTGGAGACCGAAGTTCGATTCCAACAACATCTGGACGAACAATCTCTAAAGCACATATTCTGTCACGGATTTACAGCTCAACATAATATGAATGGACAAGTTATGCCTTCTGATCACAGGATAAACTTTTCATGCTCATCACCAACAGATTCAAACTGTTTGTCATATATTTTAGGTTATGTTTAATCGATTCAACCTTTATTGTATGGGTTTTTAAAGTTAGACATTCTTGTATGACAATTATGCTACAAATATTTCAAACCTGAGGTATGTAGATAAATGTCTCCAGTCATGACAACTGTCCTACTACAATTTTAGCGTTAAGCGCAATCAAGCGCTTTGATACCTGCACATCTAACATGTACAAGTGGTGAAAACGACCCAACTGTAGAGATTATCTGATACGCAGTAACTAGGGTTAGAATCCTCATATATATTTAACAATGTTAGCCCTGCGGTAGAACTATGTTAATTACAATAAATGAGGCCAAGTTTTACTCTATGTGTTATTTACCTACAAGTTTCATACAAATTGTTTTAATGAAATATTTCATGAAATATACTCATCACAACCAAAGCGCCAAAATTTTTCTTGGAGAAGTTACTGGTATTTTAAAAATAGATTAATCTTTCAATTTCTTTCTAATTACGTATCTCATTCAGATTTAGTAGCATTATAAAAATTAATATATACAGCAAATTATTATTTTTTTCCAAATGTTAAAATTTAATTTTTAAGTTATACATTGTTTTTCTTTATAGATACTTTAATTATACAGTATATCTGAAAAAGACAAATGGATAAAGCTATATTTTGTTCTCAGACAAACATATACGAAAAATATATAAATTGAATAATGCGAAGCCACTAAAAAAGCTAACAGTATAAGAGACTGTTCTACACGGTTAGCTAATTATGAGAATATTGCTTAAAAAGATTATGAAAGATAAGAAACGGAAACGAGCTTAAATTTGCTTCTTTTACAAAGTGATTAGCTTCTATGAATGAAAAAAAAGAAATGTTATAAATAAACAGGTCTGATGACAGAAAGTTATTGAAAAAGAAATTTTTATATGTTGAATACGAGGGGATGTATGGTCTGTCCCAAAATTATTAAAACGTGCTTTAATTTTTTACCTGTTGGAAATAATTAGCAATGTAAATTGCAAAAGTATAAAAAATAAATTATTATTTAAGGTTATTCTGCTGAAATATTTCGGACATCAATTAAAAAAATATATAGGTACATTTATATTTTATACGGTTCCTGTATCTTATAAGTTATATTTATGTAAATTTAACTTTGATTTTACAAGTTAAATAGTAAAACTTTCATTCATCTAAGACTAAACCTTGACGATATAATACTTTAAATTAACCCAGAAATCTCCGCTAATTAATAAACTTCAAAGTATCATAACTAGGTGAATTTTGGCTGAATAAAAATGAAATTTTTACAGCTTTACTTGAAACAAGATGGTTACCTTTTTTAAACAGATACTTATAGGATGCAGAGAACATATAAAATATAAAAGTTGTAATGTTTTGAAAAATAATGTCATGACGTTTTAATTTTCAAAATCTTAAATCCGACCTTATTTTTCACTTTTGAAATTTTCATTCTTACGTACCTGCAACTAATAAAAATTTAAAGCTCCTTTTAATTTTTTCGGGACAACCTCCATAAAGGGAGGAGAGGTGGAACAGTCACTTCTCAAATAGTTATTTGGTGGCCTTCAAAAACGGTGTAATCTGTTTTTTTTTTTTCTTTTACAACAAATATTAAATCTAAACATCTATTTTTCAAACTAATGTAATTCAGAAATCACTAATTAAATGTAGCAAATTTTGTAGGTTGGGCCAAAATGTATAATATATTTGAAGGCATTTGTGCTTTGGAATGAAAGTGAAATATTGTAGTGTATGTTCGAAATAATTTAGTGGTGTTTTTTTATTGGAAATGTATAGCTGAAAAGTGCTACTTGTTATGACTACCTTGACACAGAACATCATAATATGTTATTGTAAATAATATTTATATTTTTTACGTATTAATTAATTTTACATTCTTTCAATGTATTAAAACATTTAGTAATATTTACAAAATATTGTGTCCTGAAGAGCCGACTTAAAAGTAAAAAAATGCATAATGAAATTTAAATTTTCTGGATAAATACCTTCAAATCCTACACAGTCAAACTTATAAGATTTAAAAACATCAAACTGTCCTTTAATTACACTTCGACATTTACGCAACTTCTAAAACTACATTTGCTCTATTAGAAAAATACTTGCGTAATTATACTTTCCGAAAATTAAGTACTTGGTGATGTTCATAAATTATGTTCATTACATTTAATGAACGACAAGGCAGCTATTTATCTATCAAATGCATTTTCTCGGAAAGTTAGATCGGTATTTTTCTTTATTTCATAGTGACTAAATACTAGTGTTTTGAGTCAGTATTACGAATTAGTGTTGAAAAAATGTTATAGCAATAGTCTAGGAAGAAATATTTTAAAAATCGTTGGGATACCAAATTATCAATTCTAATCTTAAATTAATGTTATATTGAAATGATAAATTATTATTATCATTTATAAATCTTTCTTATTTGCTGTGTCAAGGAGCTCTACTTCACTTAAACATCAAGTGAGTGACATACGTATTTCATACCTAGAAATTTTGTATAGATAACTTGTTACTGTGATTTGCATCAGTGCGAACACTTTGTCGGAGGTTTTGCTTACATGGGTGAAAAAGCAGAGTCTTGCAATAGTTGTGATGCTACGTCATACCACTCCGGTACTGAACTGAGTGTTCTACCGACCAGATTTACTTGTAGAAATCACAGCCGGTTGCAAGGCTCTGCTGCGTATTCAGCTCTGGAAGGGAAAAAATGGTCCTTTTCAAGAATCAATACATAAGTCCTAAGGATTTGTTACGGGTGAAATGAGGTTAGTAATAACACTTATTTACATTGCATGTTTCTTTTCAGTCGGAATCAGAAATAAGCAACTAATTTAATTATTCGTGAATGATTGTATTATTGGAAGTGTATTGGAATATTTTGTTTCCTGCAGCTTACTTTAGATGCATAGTGAAAGCATTCCTATGACTCAATCCTATTGATAATAACATTTTGTAAACCCATTTATCAATCCCTGTCTTACTTATGTATGTGATTTTGTGCATTTTGTTGTGATATTTAAAAGAAAGGAACTGAATTCTGATATATGGTTGGTAGAAAGCTCGTTCAGTACCGGAGTGGTACAGATTTTAGTTCCATCTCTGTATAAGCGCTACTTATCATTTAGGTGACGTCAGTTGCGTTAGAAAAAGAGCTGAAAAGGCAATCAGCTCTGTCCTTTTTCTTATATATTTTGTAAGCAGAGCTGGATTTCAGTAAGTGGCATAGAATTTTTATATAAAAAATGTTAAACTCAAATCAAATTTTATATTGTTATGTTTGTATTAATAAAATCATCAGAAGAACAAATATAAGCTCGAGATGAAACGTCATGTGTTCATGGAGTTTCTATGTCACAGATGCTGTTCAAATCCTGCTCTGTAATATAAAACTATAATCATTATATTTGTGCAATATAAAGTACATGAAACTGTCGTATTATACTACAGTTTAAAACAAATATTTCCCGTGTCCAGTGAAAAGTGTAACTGCAGAACTCCACGTTCTTTATTGTGCGTTGTGGATTTTGTGCAGTGAGAGCATTTTTTGCAAGATTAGAAGTCAATTCGTGTCATGTTTTATATTGGAAAAGAGCAGATGACGTAGTTAAAAATTTTCCACAAGTACACGAATGTCTAAGTTCAATTACATGTAAAGCACAAGTCTTTTACAACAATAAAATATGAACAAATTAAATCGTCTTACCTTTTATGAAAACTAAATTTGGCTTTTAAATAAAACTTCTTTTAACATTCTTTAATATTTATTTTAATTATTTTACTGCATAGAATATTTAAAATGCATTGAAATTGTATTATTTATTTATCTTATTTAAAATATCTAATAATTATTACTTTTTTTTTGCTTAAAATATGCTTTCACTTCCAAAAAAATTTGTAATGATGTATACTTTAATAAAAACAAGCTGTTATTAAAAATCCAGATTAATTTTATCGTTACATATTTATGAAAAATATTGTAAATGAAAAATAATATAAAAAATGTTATGGGGTTATTAGAAAAACAGAAAACTACTTTCAAAGTGAATACGTGCCAACAACTGATTGCAAAATCCTTGAAAATGTCGCAAGATTTTAAAAGTGCAATAATTGTTAGTAGACGTTGCAAAATGCTATTTAGAATGTTTTTATATCTGTTGAATAAAAGTTAAGATATTTGATCCATAAATATAAGGCTCAAATATATTTAAAATGTTTATGTGAGTTTTTTTCTTTTGATAAAAGAGAACATGCATTTAGCTCATAGTGTACAGAATCAAAACAAACTTGTGAAACACAGACACGTATACTAACATCGCAGCTGCTTCACAAAAACTTTCATTTGCGCTTCTAGAAAATTTTAATTCATTTACGCGCTACTTAAACTGATTCCAACAAGACAATCATAAATTAGAAATAAATTTCAAATATTTCCGAAGCAGCGCAATCACCATATTTAAGTTACCTATATTACAGAGCGATCGTCATTAAAAAAATTAATTCCATTTTAAAAGGTACAAATTTCTTATAAATTAACAATATTTAATTTGGTAATAACGTAAAATTGGCTATATTACAGAAGACCAGTGGCGTAGTGGTTACATCATGTGACTGCGGCGCCCCATGTTGTGAGATCCACTCACAAATGACCACGGTGCACTGGGACTTTCATCCCTTCGGAGTCGACAAAATGAAGATCAAGCTTGCTTGGGAACTAAACACCGAGGGTCTCGCGTTAGGCTGACCACCTGCCTGGGCCATATGCCACGTACGACTTCAGAGCCCAGGGTCTAGTAAACAGGGATGGGCACTGTCGGCGTTCATAGTTCATGGATTTTAATGCCACATACTTTAGTTTTAGTTTTTAACTATAATATAAGGCGATCGACATACTATAAATTTAATTCTCTTTTCAAGTTTCTAGTAACTAAACATTTTTTAATTTGGTAATAACATAACCGTATACAGCTTTTCACAAGTGAAATGTTTAGGATTAATTCTAATTATGAATATATTTCACAATAACTATGCAAAATATTTTAAAAACTTGAATACTTTTAATAATTGCATAATAGGAAGTTCATATTAAGATTAAGTATACGTAAGTATACAGATAGTAAAATAGCAAATTATATCACATTACAGTATATTTTACGCTATACTTAATTTGGTGTTCATAAAATGCTTTAAAGTTACGGCTTTATAAGCACTATGCCTGACAAGCACATTTATAGCATTCATTTTAATAAAATAAAATTAAGATTTTTTTTATCAGGTTATCTTTTATGAATTCGCTATGCTTTTAATAGGGGTGCAAAATAATATAGAAGTAATGGATGAAATAGATCTCAAATAAAGGTACATTGGATTCAGAAAATTAAAAGGATTGTACTATTCAAAATAAAGTACGCAAACGAATTTTCATTTGTTCTTGCAGTTTTTTAAACTGTCACCTCAATTAAAATAATAAAATGGCTGCATTAACACTGTTTACAGAAGGAAATAAATAATAATATAAAACTAATAATGTAATGCACACTCTTTTAAGTAATACAATAGTGCTATCAAGAATATATTTTTTTTCCTCCTGAAGCGCAGTAATACATATACAGGAGGCCTTATAATTTAAATAATCGTTTCATTTGCATGTTCATTATGCAAATGAATTTTTTTTTGTGTTTATTTGTTGCAGTTGAGATATTATAAAAATATTTAATTCATATAACACATTAAAAATATTTAATTCATATAACACATTCATATTCATTTTTCTAGTAAAGTTATTTTCAATAAGAACAGTACGGCCTTTAACATTTCTGCAGAATGCGTCAGAATATATTTTAAATTTTAATTAAATAAAAAAGGCAATAAATACACATAGTCAGCAATTATAATCAGTGCCTGTGTATTTATTATATTACAATTATAAGTAAATCCTCATTTATGCAGACGTATAATTGCAAGCATATGTAATGAAGTGTTATTTTTAAATTTTATAAGTTATAACGTACGTGAGACATTGATTTCTATAGAAAGAAGAAGACGTGAGTACAAACCTGGCTATGCTAAAAGTTCTTATTAATTATCCATTGAAATAAAGATGCAAAATATTATTTTTTATTAAATTATGAATGAACCTTATTTATAAATTAAAAATATCTTTATTTTTCGTAGACATATTTGTCTGCTTTTTTATCAAATTATAATAATATTTTTATTATTCTTAGTTTAGAATGTGAACTTTTTTAAAGGCATCCAATTCTTTAAAACGCGGTAGCATATTATCTTTGAATTACAATCAAAATTTAAAGCAAAAAATTCTGAATATTTTTTTCTTTTTAAATTTTACATGAAACAAAAATTGCAGATTGCACGAAGTTGATTTCAGAAAACATTTGTCATATTACAGAAATATAATTACTACCTCGAGAGTGTTAAATAGTTTCAACTTTAAAATGTTTAAAATGTTTCTAAAAATGGTATTAATTTTATAATTTAGAATTATTAAGAGAAAATTTTAAATGTAAGAAGTGTTTTGCTTCATGTTTATTTATTTATTTTTTTTTTTTTTGAAATTTATAAAATACATTTTTATAATATTTTTGGTGTTAAAGCAAAAGCAAGTGACATTATTCTGGTAGATCAACAAAAATTCCAGTAAAATACAATGAAATATGAGCTAATTTTTACTTATAAGGATAAAAGAGTGGTGTAAAGAATCGAAAAAGGAAAAGTGGCATGTATATAGGATACTAAAACACAAATTTATTTTTTGAATATAGCGCAAAACGTAAGCAACATCTGACAGAAAATATATTTAATTCTAATAGCATTAAAGTTTTTATATCATATATAAATCTACTTACTGTATAAAACGGTACAAGTAAGTTTTCTTATTAAACTTTTGTTAAATAAAAGAAAACAATATATATATATATATATAAAATATGCGTTATTGTATATATTATATTACATTAAGAATATTATTATGTAATATTTAACCATTTTACAGAATACCTGTTGGGGTAAATCATGATTTTATTTAATTTTATGTTTTTTTCTTAGTTACACATCGTTTCGATCCCAAAGATCGATTTATTTGATTTTCAGGACAAAAAAAGTTTTAAACAGCATCACGCACAGTTAAAAACGATTTCAGAAAATAAGTATTATATTTTATATTGTACTCTTAAAAATACAAACAGGCTTATTGAAAAATGGAATCGTAAAAATGAACATTTCTTTTCAACTCATATTTAAATGGAGTACGTTTAAATTATTTATAAGGCATGAGGTTACACAACAACTGTATGCTCAGGTGCGCCTTATGCAGATGCATTACATACTTGATAATTAAATGCATTTTCTCTTTTATCGGTGAAATTTTAATAAAATGTTTCAAACAGTTTGTAGTTACAATTGAAAAACTGTTTACTTTATGATTTTTGTGGTGTTTTCATAATCTAGAAAAAAATTTCTTACAACTTGTGTGTAGCATGCAGAAAATATACACACTATACATACATGTATATGCAAATCATAAGTGAGTTAATCAAGACTATATTAATTTTTTAGGTGATATATATTCTGGTTCATTGTTATTGCTTTGTTAAAAATCTATGTAGAAGAAACGAGCTCAGATCTATATGAATTTTCACTGTTTCCATTTTCATTTTACAGAAATTTACATTGGCACAGTTTCAATGTTATATAAAATTGTGTTATTACAAGGAAAATTCTAAGTCAATCTGTTAGAAATTCTTTATATTACAACTTATTCATAAATTTATCATTTCCGAAATGTTGTAATATCACTTTATATGATATAAGATTTTAGATTATGAGGGTATATATTCATTTCAGTACTTGTTATAACAGCTATTTTTAAATATGTATATACATAGAGAATAATACCAGATGTTCAAACAGTACGATTAAATTAAGAATTGATATTTTAAGTAATATTGATTGTTTCTGTATAGATAAAATTTCTCTTAGAGTTTATGCTAATATTTTAAATTGTTTTCAGTTTTTATTAAAAAAATGGATAACCAATATTTAGAGCTATTGTTTCATTTTTGTAGAAAAAGAGATCATAGAGGTAGAAATTCATTTTCAGTCCATGTATAGAGTATATCACTGAGAGTAGAGTTAACTTTTCATGTGCGGGTTCAAATCACATGACTTTTATTAATATAAATCAAGTCTAAAGCCGCCTATACATTTTAAAGTATTAAACACAGCAGTTTCAACAACTAGTTTCGAATAAGAAAACATGGTACATTTTAGTCCCGCTATGAATTGAACTATTACTTTTTATGGCAATTCATTTTAAGTGTCAATCAAATTTCATAAAGATATTCAATTTTAATTACTTTCGTAATATTTGAAACATCTGGTATGTCATTTAAATAAATGTTAATTAGATGAAATTTTACTATTAATATGTTTCATATGTAAAGATAAAAAAATGTCTGATATAGAATTCAATTTAACTAAGCTGTAACATTTTGTGAAAAGGGAAGATATAACAGTTTTATTGTTGTACATAAAATATTTCTCTTAATGCGTTCAGGTGAGCGCTACTATAAAAGCGACCTACTGCTAGCGCTACCGGCAGCTAGACTAACAATTCACTTGTTTTGTTATTCAAAATTATTTTTATTTACAATGAATTTTTGTTTAGTCGACTTTATTTTTCTTTTAATTATGTATTAAGGAAGGTTTTTGATCTTGCAGAATATGACTGAAGTTACTTCAGATTGTTTGTACAGCGTTGATGCATACTAAAAAATGGCTAAATAAATATTGAAAATTAATTTTGTTGTATTTGTTTTATTTGCAATCACTCACTTACAGATGCTCACGTACAAAAGAATACTTTTTATTTGGCAAAAATATTATCAATTAAAAAAAATGCAAATGAATTCCTATCGAACCATGATAAAAGAAAATTTTGTTGAGCCAAACATATTTTCTTAGATCAACAATGTTTTCGTTAGATTATTGTAGATACAGCAAAAATATATTTGATTCAAAAATTTGATTAAATGTGGTTTGATACGAGAAAACCACCGAAATCTGGCGCTAAACCACAATTAGAAGAATCACTAAGAGTAAAAATATCCTCACGAATTTAATGTTGCAACCAATGTCCAATGCCGCAAATATTTATGTTAACTAAATATTAATGAACTCAAATATGTACTTAGGTAGGGGAGAGGGGTGTTAGTGTGGACAAGGGGTTAGTGTTGACATTCAAAATAACAATTTAAATAATGTAGAAAAAATTACTAAAAAATTTACATAAACTGACAACAATGTACTCCATACTAAGAAAAAATTTAGTTGCAAAGGGTTAAAAAGTTTTTGAATAGTTGCAAGAAGTTTAATTTCATGCATGAAAAGTAAAAATAAGATTTCTTTTTCATTTTTCCAGCGCAAAGAATTTAAATTTAGAATCCAATAAACACGTTGCTATAAAACAAGTGTGAGTTGTCTTCTTTATTTCTATAACCTTCATTAAGATATTAAATTAGTTAAATGTGTATAATTGAAGAATAACTTCACAATGTTAGCATGGGGTTATTGTAGGCACACTACTAGGGATTAATGTAAAGACAGCTTATTGTACTGCATAATTTGTATTTTAAGTACTAAATTTATTATAGTGTAAAGATTTACAGAAAGTGTGTTAACTTACAAATGTAATTACTATATTAAACAACAAATAAGACAATTTTCTATATAAATAAGGATATTTATTGAAATTGTCATCAAATAATTTCAAGCAGAATTTTTAAATTTTTTCTTTTGCTTTTTTTTTTGTTTAAATTCACCAATTTTGCATTTTTCGAGGATTAATTTAGCCTTAATTTTAAATTAATTCAATAAAATAGAATATACATTTTTTTCTATGTGTATTAGAAGCATTAGAAATATCAACTGTTACATTATTATAAACGAATCCCATCATCACCAACTCTTAGGTGTTGCAATATTGTATATTTTGTAGGAAGAGTGGAAAGTGTAAATGGTTTTAGTGTCTATGATGTTGTATTTCGGCAGAAAAAAAGATCCAGCACATCGTTTTGCTTTTCTTGATATGAAAAATAATTCCCTAATGAAAAAATGGAGAATAATAGAAAAAAATCACACAACTTGTGATTGTTCGTGTTTCTTCTTTCTCCATAAACTCTTTAAACAGTAATTTAAACTTAGAAGTTTAGACAATAAGGAATATTTGTGAAAAAATTACCTGTCCAGATTAGCCCCCAACATATTTTGGTTTTGTCCACACTAACCCCTTGTAGGGATTAGTGTGAACACATGGATCAATGTTAAAAACTGCCAATTTTCTCATTGTTTAACTGTATTATCATCATCTTTCCTGTATATTAATAAACATAAAATATCATTCTTCAATTTGAAAGGGTTGCGAAATTAAAAAAATGTTCATAGAATTTTATAAAATTAAATTAAATTTTTCTGTCCACACTAACCCCCCTTTCCCCTACAAATGTTACCTTCTTAAATAGGCAAATTAGATGATTGAAAATGGACGTATGTTGGAATTCTGCTCTGTCGTGTTGTTAAAAGTGAAAGTAGTGTCTGAGTGCGATCAGTATTCCTTAGTTATGGTTCAAAGACATCATTTAAATTAAAGTGAAATGTGGCGAATGATTAAAGTGGCGAATCGAAGAAGATCAAACACAAATAGAGGTCACACAAGATTTGAATATCCATCAAAATGTCATATCAAGAGCTTCGAGCCACTTTCCCTAGCACTGGATCCGTTGACAGACAATTTTTTCAAACGAGACCAAGAGCAACAACTGCATCCGAACACAATTTTCTGGTATTGTGGCTAGAAAAACCTGCTAAGCGACTGTAGGAGATCTTGTTTTAGTTCATGCTGTTATAGGAACTCGAAATAGATGTTCTACTGTTGGACGAAGGATTAAAAAGAGTAGACTGTATGCGAGAAAACCATTACTTTATGTCAAATTCACTTCAGCTTCCAAATGGTCCTGTTTAAACTGTTGCCCTCGTCATGTTAAATAGAGCCAAGAATACTGGGCTCAAGTATTGTTTACTGAACTTTCCATATATAGTCTGAACACCTATTCTAGACGTGTTTTAATCTGAATAGAAGAAGGAATACAAAACTGTCCTTCAATAGTCAATGAAATATCCCGTTCGAGCTCAGTTTTCTTGGCTTCATTGAACATGACGATGGCCATTGCTTTAACGGACTCCTTTGGAAGCACAAGTGAGTGAAACACAAACTGTGGGTATTCTCTCATGTGAGTCCACCCTCGTTAAATCGTCGTGTAACGATTGAATGGCTAAATCGATTTCCTGTAGCAGTTGAAAATTCTGAAAAAAATTCTCGCAATTTTTTCACAATTTCTACGAGCTTACAAAAAGTCTTCGTATACAGTTGTTGCTCTTGTTCTCCTTCGACCAGACTGTCTATCAACACATCCAATCCTTAAAATTGGCGCAAAGCTCTTGATATAATACGTTGAGGGATATTCAAATGTGTTTGACTTCGCTGGATTGACCTCCTTTATTCACCACATTTGATCTTCACTTAAATGATGCCACTGAGTCATAACTAAATAATACTCAGTAATCTCTGACACCGCATCCAGCGATAACATGTGCACAAAAGTGTAATTTTGTATTCAATTTTATTTAATTAACAAAAATAACTGCAGCATTCAGCACTGATTGTAACATTAACTTAGTGAGTTTTAACCCTTTCTGGCACGTGCAAATTCTGTTAGTAAAATGAGAAATTATCGACTGTCATCGGAATTTACAAACGACATTTTTAGAAATTAAGAATCCCTTAATTTAAGCTTTAAACAAAAAGCAAAATTTTATTTAAATATTATTGGTGCCTTTTGGAAGTTTGGAATTAAAATTAGGTATCCCAGACTGGGCACAGTGTGCCGGAAAGGGTTAAATTTGATGACCAGTGTATGTCCAGAAATTGCAGCTGTGGCATATTTTATCACGCTGCAAACATTGGGTAGGACAGACCAACTTGCTGCAGTACTTCAAAAAGCTTACTATCAATATCCAGCTAATACGAAACAGACATCTCCCAACATATCATTCTACGTTGCCGAATAGTATGGATAGAATGGCGTCAATTGTCGCAGCAGAAGAGAATATACAAAGTACAATATGTTATCAATCGCCGACATTTACTTTCTCAACCATTGATTGAAGGCTTGCAGATCGAATTAAAAAAACGTTTCAAATGAGGAAATTTTCATGCTGTGGTATTGTTTAAAGTAAAAAATCTGTTTTATAAAAATTACGAAATCTAACTTTACATAAGGTCTCCCAATCCCTAAAGTTATATTTACCAAAAGTTTACACATATCATAACAGATATATTACAAAATGTTTTTCTTCTGTACTACTAATATTTATACATTTATAACTTTCCAAGTTTCAGATATTTGCACATGATTTTGCCTGTCATTGAGGGATCAGTAAAAAAATGAATTAAAATGATTAAAGATCGAAACAGGTTGCGGAAATACCTTTTTCAGCCGGTATCGCCAAATCGGTATATCACCAAAGAGGTTTATTTCATTTAGAACATTATGCTGAATTGTAGGGGTTGAACAGTGCGTGTCAAATGTTAAAGCACAACAGAACATTTCAAAATAAAGATTTTTCAAAGAGTGAAAGTTACTTTCCTTTTCACATAACCTACAAATTGCAGTTTTAAAAAGATAGTTAACAGACTTACGCTATAAAATTTATCTTTAATAATAAAATTTTGTAAAACGACAAAAATGAGTGTGTCAAAGATTAAGCACATTAGTTTTTTAGTCTTTATCAGTACAAGAATGAAACAAATTAATACTTGATAATTGCTTCTTTCTGCTGAATTACTTTAAATATACGGTCTTCCGTCGATAAAATGAAGTTCTGTATTTTTCCTAGTTCAATTTAAAACCAAGCGTTCTCAATGACATCTTTCAAATCTTTAACTGAAGAATACTGGTTTCCATTTGGATAAACTGCATGAGCGAGAATGCCCCACATATTTTCTATAGGGTTTAAATCAGGACTAATTGCCGACCATTTCAAAACAGACACCTTTTTCGACATAAGCCACAATGAAGTTGAGCTTCAGTTAAGGGTCGAAGCATTATCATGTTGAATTAACCATTTTTCTCCTCCTCCCAAAACGTCGGCAACAGGAAGCAAATGATTGGCAGTGTCTCTTGGTAGTTTTCAGAGTTTTCACGACCACTGATGAATGCTACAGATGTCTAACCATTGAAAGAAATGCACCCCTATACCATTATAAAACCACCATTATGTTGTCGGCTAAATATACTCCTAGGTTCTTTGCGGAGATAATGCCAACAGTACTTAAACTCATCGGGGCCATCGATGCTTCATTTTTTTCATCACTGAATGTGACATTTAGCTACTTTTCACCAAATGACACATGCTCTTTGGCCCATTGTAATCTAGCTTCTTTATGGTACCATTTGAGACAAGGTAATCGAGCCATTTTACGGTATTTGATGTATTTGAATTCCAAAACTCTTCTATGAACATTTTTTTTTATATTTGCCCTTCAACTGCATGTCTTATTTGCGAAAGAGAGTAATTACCAGTTGAAGCCAAATTTCTGATGCGGCAATCCTCGTGCAAACTAGTCACTCGTGACCTTCCTGAATGAAATTTTCAATTGCAGTCATTACCGGGACCCAAAATTTGATAAATACCTCGTTTTGATCTTTTTAATGCACTTGCAAATTCAGAAACAGACTTACATTTTGCTCTTATACTCGAGATTTTTAACACTTCCTTCTCTGAAAATTCTGTCGACTTAGGCATTTTGTACTAACTTACAAACAATAACTGACTGATTTTTATACACTCAGAAATTGTTTGCGTTCGCAACCGCTTACGTTCAGATTGTAAAATTTGGATGAAAACGATTTTGTGCTTAAACTTCTGACACAGTTTTTTTTGTTCAATTCTTAAACTCCATATTTTGAAATAAAATTTAAAAATTAATTTCAATGAATATGGTTTTGAAACAGATATTACTAACATATAGAAGACAGATATTGAAGTAAAGTGAATGTTCAAAGTTTAATTTTAAAATTGTTACGGTGCTTAAACTTCCGACAGGCTCTGTATAAAAGCGAAAATTGAAATATTGAAATTAAACAGAAAAATATATATCAATTTATTATCATATCAAAAAATGGTCAGCAATAAAAAATGGATGCATCAAATGCCGGAATGTACTCGTAATATTTCACGGGTCAAATAATATTCAAAAGTCAATTCGGTAACATCGGAATCCGGAAAGTAAAACATACTCACTAAGAACTAGATACATGGCAGCGGAATGCAAACAAGAAAACCGGCCGAGCTATAATGAGCAAGTATATCGGATTTTGCAAATGATAATATTCCGTAGCGCTATACATTCTGGACAAAACACGAACCATCTATGACGTCATGATAGTCAGAGCTTATATAGTGATGACATACTGCACATATACCCAATATGAAAAAAATAATACTTATTTATGGTTAAAGAACAGGACAGCCAGAGTTGCCTGCCCTGATTTATTCAGAATGTTTCCCTAAGGATCAACATCCAATGCGTGAAACTATACTGGTGATAACAATTGAAGGGACAAATGTTTTTTAAAAAAACCGAACAAAATAAGTTATGCCTATACGCAAATAAGGTATCAGATGATAAATAAGCTCATTACGGACACACCTGCTAAACAGTGGTCTGCGTCGCCATAAGGTATTGGCGCTGCGATCGCTTTTGTGTAAAGGTACTTCATTTGCTCTCCGATGCTTGTAGCGTGAGAACGTTTTGAACGCTCGTAGACGCACTCCTTGTTTTTTTTGTTTCTTTTAAACCTGTCGTTAATATGGTTAGTTGTCATCGTCTAGATGATGCAACAAGATGGCAGATTGTTGCAAGACTCGAGGCCGGCCAATCACAAGCTATATATTGTAAAGAGCTCGGGGTTCCGAGAAATGCGGTGTCCACTCTGTGAGGAGGTCTCAGAGACAGGAACAGTGGTCCGCCGACCTGGTCAAGGCCGTAAGAGTGCAACAACGCCGCGCCGACTGAAGACTGTTATTTGAGACTTTTAGCTAAAAGAGATAGGTCCGCTACAGCGACACAACTCTCTCGTCACCTGTATAATGCAACAGGAACATCCATTTCACGGATAACAGTCACCCAGAGACTTAACTCAGGTGGCCTATATGCCAGACGCCTTGCAGTCCGCATCCCTTTGAGTAGGAACCATAAAAAGGCTCGTCTAGCATGGTGCCGAAAACACCTGTCTTGGACAGAGGATAATTGGGGGCAGGTACTCTTCAATGATGTGTCACGATTCAGTCTGGACAGCGACTCGAGACGCGTTCTCATATGGGGAGAACCCGGGATTCGAAATCGACCCTCTAATATAGTCGAAAAGGACAGTTATAGTGGAGGTGGTTTGATGGTCTGGGCAGGTATCATGGCAGACGGGCGTACCGACCTCCATGTGTTTGATAGAGGTACTCTGACAGGTCAAAGATATAGGGACGAGATTATTGCACCCTACGTGCTACAGTTTCACGGAGCTTATGGACAAAATTTTATCTTTATGGACGATAACGCCCGTCCACATAGGGCTAGGTTGTTAAACGAATACCTCGAATCGGAGGTTATTCAACGAATGAAGTGGCCCGCGATATCCCCTGACCTTAATTCCATCGAAACATGTGGGACGCCCTTGGACGATCAATTGCAGCTCGAAGACCAGCTTCAATGACTATCGATGAGCTCAAGGGTGCCTTGGTGAAAGAGTGGATGCGGTTGCCGCACTTATTGATAAAGACATTGGTAAACAGTATGAAATGCCGATGCAAGAGTTGTGTAGCTGTTAAAGGCGATCACGCACCTTATTAGACATGCTTTCCTTTGACTGACAGAGTTTAAGTAGTCTGCTGTGCTGGACACTTGCCCAATTTCCTTATTAAGGGTGCAGGTTGACCCATTTTTGTTTTTCCATGCATTAGTCTTGTATCGAGTGATAGTTTAGCCAAGTTTGGTTTTATTTTCTTTGTTAGTTTATTTTTAATTGCAAAAAAAACCATTTGTCTCTTTAATTGTTTCACCAGTGTATATGTCATTGTCAACTCTTTGTTTTCTGTTTATTATTCTTATTCAGTTTTAATTTTTGCATTATGGGAACATCATTATAGAAACATCATTGTTGATTATGTCAAATATATAACACAAAGATTTGCTAAAAGACGTATATTGCACAAAGCAGTTAAAAGCTTTGAAAAGATTGAGTAAAATTTTAAAAGTTTGAAACCGATAGGTTTTAGTCACTGAGATATACGTATTTTGGTAAACCTTTTTTTATACATGAGTATCAATTTCAATATATATCAGTCCTTTAATTTATTTATGTTCATTATATATCAACATTTTATTTGTTAAAAAAAGACTTTCTACTTCTCTAGATCGTGTCAGTTGGCTGGCGTTTTCTATCGTAGTTTCACACAATTAAGTTGTTCAACTCTTAAAGCTTTACTGTACCTGGAGATCATATAGGGATATACTTGTCCCTGTCCCTCATTCAGATGTCCATTTCAAATATTTTGTAAAATATCTACAGTTATATACTAAAACATATGCGGTGTTCTCATCCGCGTCAAAGAATACATATTTCGTCATACAGAACACTAATTTTATAGATTCATAGTTTTGCATAGGCACACACTGCACATTTACCATAATTACTGCGATGGAGGGCAAATTCATACTTGGCGTGAATTACGTTACACCAAAGGCATATTTCAAGAAAACTCTCGAGCAGTGGTTACATCACATCAGACAAAGACATTTCTTCATTTGCGGTTGTGATTTCAGCACTACTTTCTCACTCTAGGGATATAAGAACGGAAACAAAGTCGGACAATGCCTCATTGAAGCTCATAAACTTGTCATTGCCTTTATTAACAACACAATTCCTGCTTCCACCAATTTAACAGAAAACAAGAGAAACTGGCAGAAAGATTTCCAGACCATACACTGGCAAAACTTTCAACAATACAGAAAGTTTTCCAATAGCAATTTTTAGACGTTCACAATGACTTAGGTCATTAATTACTTGAAGTATTCTTCCGAACAATCATCGCTAGACACATCTCAAAGACAGTTGAATACCACTAGCGGTAACATTCGTAAATTCACACAAACGATTAAAACAGTCTGACCATTTCTAAGTTAACCCATAAAGAACGAAACCACCGCACAATTAAATGAATTTACCATTAAATTAACGAAATCAATAAAAACAGCAGAAAAATCGTACTTTTGATTAAAGAACAGTCTTCGGAGGCGGACAACCTTTTCGTTTTGAATAGTCGATATGAAAATTAAGCTTAACACCGCACGGCACTAAACAGAAAACTTAAATAGTCAGTCAAGTGATAGTATTGTTCGCATATAGATGGTTCCGGGGAATAAAGTATGAATTAGTATGTATTTTTACAAACATATCGTTGCTAAAAGATCAATAAGAGTTTATAAAAAAGTATATAACGTAAAGTTAGGTAACTATATGTAATAGAAATGTTCAAATGGATATACCAAGAAAATACAAAGAGGTGTGAATTCTAAATTGTAACAAATACTGCTGTTATACATAACTAACTTTCTTTTTAATCTTATCCTAATATATTTATCATTAACTAAATTCGGTGTTGACAATAAAAATAATGGATATTTAAAAAACATTTCGAGTTTCATATAGTGTGTTCCACACAAAACAGTCGCCATGATTTTGTGCCGTAATTGGAGCGAAACAGAACTACGAGAACGAAACAAATATATTAAGAAAGACTATATAGAAACGCATATTTATAATAATTCACTGTCTGCCCTACTATGTCCGAAAAAAAGAATGCATACAAATAGAGGTGGGGGGGGGGGATCGTCCCGACGAAATAAAACCACTACTGATACCGTAATTTCGGGTGTATAAGCCGCAGATCAAATAATTCTTTTTGGACCCAGAAATCTTATTTAGTGATTGAAGACAAATATTTACGGCGATCTATCTAGTTATATTTGTCTCTTAAAAAATTCTGGGTCGAAAAAGAATTGTTTGATCTGCGGCTTATACACCCAAAATTAGATTAATTATAATTATATCCGCCATGCTTACATATGACTTGAAAAATACGATGTGGCATACAATTTACCGATCCCTGGAAGACGTTAGCATCAGTATTATCCCAGGCCTCAACGATGGCGGTCTTCAGATCCGCCATCGACATGAACTGTCTGCCATCGGCATTTAAAGTTCTACTGAGGAAAATCCATGCATTCTTTTGGCAATTGCGATGAAGGTACAGGGCAGGCCATCCCATAACATGCCCCTAATTATCCCCAAAACGCTTCTAAAAGGATTTTGCAAAGATTGTGGGGGGTTTTCATGCTGAAAAATCCAACTTAGCCCACCAATTCTCTCTTGAGTTGGAAATAAATGGGTTTCTAGCAATCCTTGTTAATTGGTAGCCTACATGCCGTCTGAGGGAAGAGCCAGGTTAAGTTCACCACCATAATCGAAGCCTCCAAACACTATTAATAAACCTCCATCTAATCGTGTTGAGCCTGCCCATGTTGAAAGCTACCCAAAAGTAAAGCATTGTCGATGGGGCTAATATCTTCAGCGATTCTTAAATGTTATGCCACATCGCATTTTCCTAGTCGTATGTAAGCATGGCAGATATAATTGCTATTAACAGCAATGGCTTTATTTCGGCTGGACACTTCCCCCCCCCTCTTTTTTATAAATTTTTCTTCCTGATCAAGTGAGGCAGGGACTGAGTTATTCCTTGTTATGCATTTCCATATAGTCTTTCGTAATACATTGTTTCCTTCTCGTGGTTTTGTTTGTCTCCGATTACGGCACAAGTTCATGGTGGTCAACCCCAAATTTAGTTAATGATAAATATATTACGATAAGAAGAAAGTTATGCATAACAGCAGTATTTGTTACTATTTAAAATTCATGTCTCTTTGTACTTTCTTTATGTATCCATTTGAAAATTTCTATTACATATAGTTACCTTATTTTACGTTACATATCTTTTATAAACTCTTATTGATCTTTTATCACACTAAAAGTTAACACACAATCAGCTTTTATAGCTTATAAATGGTACAAAGAAGAAACCTGTGAAGATTAAATTAACAATTGAAAAAAAATCTCATAGCATGGTGCGGTATAAAATTGAAGTATGAGAAATCCTTTTTTTTTGCGGGGAGGGAGGTAAAATAAATTGAGGAGGTAAAGTAAATGGAAATCATAACTATGAATTCTTTTTATTAGTCTATTTTTATTTATTTTGTTGTTGTTTTATCTTTTTTATCATTAACATTAAAAAAGTAATGATATCAATACAAAAAATCTTAACTGGTTAAAAATATTTGACGCAGCACTTTATCTTGTGCTCTAACAGTCTAAAAAAAATTACTGATACCAAATTTCGAGCAACTCTATGCTATTAATTAAAATCTATATATTATTAATTTCATCATTTTCTGTTTCCTTTTTTGATAATCACATGTGCAAAAATTATTTTCAATTTAAAAAGATGCATGAAAATTTATTCATTGATGCTTTATCATCCTTATCTCTCATAAATTCAAAATATCAGTTTTAAAAGCTATGATATCAAAATGTAAGTGACTACTTCATGTAGCTTTAAACGATTTTTTAGTTCAATTTAAATTATATTTTTAATTTGGCTAAGATACATTCACATATCTAAACAATACTTTTAATTTTAAAATGCACTAGTTCAGACCACGCAAAATGCAAACCATTTTGTTATTTATGTCTTTATTACTTAAAATAAAACTTAAAATATTTAAATAGGAGAGCATTTTGAATATTCAATTTAATTAGTATCCACTTAAAAATTGTTTTTCTTGCTTTAATATAGTCTTCATTTTATATTATTCCAAACGTCACAATTTGACTAGTTATCCTTTAATTTGAAAATTATAGTTGAAATTAGACATCTCAATATGTAAAATATTTACAAAATAACTGAGATAACAATGAACGTTTTAGATTTAAAAATTGAAGATATAATTTCAATTTCACTTTCCATTCGGTAGTCATACGTAAATACAAATAATTCTTCAGGCAGAATAAGAAAATATTCTTTCAAATGTGTGATTTAAAAAGTTAATACATACAATTTCAATCTCATTTAAATAATCTTAGCATGCATTAACTATGAGAATACGTTTGTTTTTTAAATCTTTAAAATTTTCAAACATCCCTAAATAAAATTTTATAATTATGTTCAAAATATCTCTGATTTATGACAAGGATTGAAAAAATATATATTCGAAAACTATTAATTGCAAGCATATAAAAAATGTATTGCATTTAAGGAAAATTATATTTTGTAAGTTTAAAAGGAAGAAATTTTTTATCTGAAAGTATTATTCAAATAGCTTTTGACATAAAAACTGATATAAAAACTGCTTAAAATTTATCTAAAAAATATTTTACACAGAAAATATTTTTGAATAGATTTTTTAACAATTTCAAACATATAAATTTTGTTTAATTTTGAATTATGTTCGGCAAATAAATTGTTTTGCACGTTTCCTTTTTAAGTACAAAAAGAAAAAAAAAATCAAGATGTAGTGAAAATGCATGTAAAAAAAATCAGCTTATCTTGAATTCTTTTTGTGTCTTCAAATTAAATCTTGAAAGCATTCGAAGTAAAAAATAATTAACATTTCATTAAAAAGAAAAAAATAATTTTTCCAGGAAGATTTCTTTAGATAAAGAAAAGAAAAAAAGATTGTTTAAGCTGAGGAATAAAAATGAACAAAACAAACATGAAACAAACCATGTTTTATTATTCATCGTTAAAATTTAATCCGCTTTTACATTAAATAAATCATACATATGAATATTAATTTTGCATTAGTAAATTTTCTATAAGCTTATGTAGAATATATGGTTAATATTATGCAAGCAGATGCTAAATATTTTCTAATAAAAATCGTTATATAAAAGTAATTTTTTATATATAGAATCTATTTAATTCATTTGGATAGCTATAAAAATATGCTCTTTAATTTTAGAGTATATTTAAATGTTGTTCAATAAATGATCTATTTATGTGTTCCAAAACTTTGGAAGCTCACTTTAATTAGGTAGATTTCGTAAGAAATACTACCTATTGCAATCGCACCAGTTTATCTATCTATCTATATATCTATCTATCTATCTATATATATATCTCACTTTTTTATGGACACGATAACTTCTATAATTCTTCGCCAATCTCCACCAAACTTGTACATAAAATCAATGGGGATAAAATCTTGGCTGAGTTCGTTAATGGGCAAAATCGGACAAAGGGGGTCGGAATAGGGGGCGTTTTTGTGAAAACCGAAAAAACGCCATAACTTCTTAATTAAAGTAGATATCGAATCGGTTTAAAGTTTATATTACTTCTTAAGAATGAGCCAAAAGTTTATGCATGACAGATTTTTGATAAATTTAGAAGTGGGCTCAAGAGGCTAAAAAAACAGGGGTTTTGAGAGAAAAAAATTCATAACTTTGTCAATTTTCAAGATATAAAGTCCAAATAAATTTTTTATACATGTTCTTAAAATTATCTAAAACTTTTGTATTTACAAGTTTTTGATAGGACCAACTTTTACCGATGAAAAAAATTAAAACGAAAAGAAAAAGGGCGCTGAAAAAAGAGAAAAATCCATAACTCCGTCAATTTTTAAGATATAAAATCTGATTAAATTTATTTTACATCTTCTCAAAAATATCTACAACTTTTATATTGACAAGTTTTTCATAGGACCAATTCGTATAGCAAAAAGAAATTAAACAAAAATAGGAGTTGGAGAAAAAACCTCAAATCCAAACGGCTTATATTCTGACTCATTTTTAAATTCATTTTTGATTTTAAATGCATCCAAATGGTAGATCCTCTTATTTAGAAACTGTATAAAGTGACGCATTGGTCAATTTTCTGATAAAGACAGAATATATTTCAAAAAAGGCTACCAAAAAGGGTATTTTGAACAGAATTTCCGAAAGTCATCGGGACTGAAAATTGAAGGAAGTATTCAAATAAGAAATGGCGTTTTTTTCTGACTCGTTTTTAAATCCATTTTTGTTCTCAAACGCATCCAATTTACAGATCCTCTTATTTAGGAACTATATAATGTGATGCATTGGTCAGTTTTTTGATAAAGACGTAATATATTTCAAAAAAAGCTACCAAAAAGGATATTTTGAACAGAATTTTCAGAAATCATCGTAACTGAAAATTTAAGGAAGTGTTCAAATAAGAAATTGCGTTTTTTTCTGACTTGTTTTTAAATACATTTTTGCTCTCAAATGCATACAATTTACAGATCCTCTTATTTAGGAACTATATAATGCGATGCATTGGTCGGTTTTTTGATAAAGACAGAATATGTTTTGAAAAAGGCTACCAAAAATGGGTATTTTGAACAGAATTTCCCGAAGTTTTCGAGATTTGAAAATTTAAGGAAGTTTTCACATAGCAAATTGCGTTTCTTATGATTCGTTTTAAAATCCATTTTCGCTCTCAAATGCATCCAATTTACAGATCCTCTTATTTAGGAACTATATGCTGTGTCGCATTGGCCAGTTTTTTGATAAAGATAGAATATATTTTTAAAAATGCTGTCAAATGAGTATTTCACACAAAATTTTCCGAAGCAATCATGATTAAGGATGTATTCAAACAACAAATCGGTTATTTTATGACTCATTTTTAAATTCAATTTTTTTCTCAAATGCTTTCAACTGACAGTTTTTAGCTCACAGGCTATCATAGCCTGAGAGCTTATGTGCCCGCCCGTTCTGTATGTTCGTTCGTATGTGCGTAACGCGATAACTCATGATAAAAATATCCGATCCTCTTAAAATTTTGTATGTAGGTATACCCTGACAAGGCGCTTCCCTGATTAGTTTTTGAAGTTCATTCGATATGTATAAGAGGGGGAACGGGGGGCTCATGCCCCCCGTTAGTTGATATAAATGGGATTTTCATGCAGAATTAAGTTTTAAAAATTTGGATTAGGATCATTCTGATGAGGCGATTCCGTGACTGTTATTAGGTGTTCATTGAATAAGTATAAATAGGGGGAACAGGGGTTCTAATCCCCCCCCCGTTAGTTGATATAAATGGGATTTTCATGCAGAATTAAGTTTTCGTTCAAAATTTAGATTAGGATCATTCTGATGAGGCGATTCCGTGACTGCTATTAGGTGTTCATTGAATAAGTATAAATAGGGGCAACAGGGGTTCTAATGCCTCCCCCCCCTCTTAATTTATATAAATAGGTTTTTCAAGCAGAATTTTCAGATTTCGTTAAAATCTCTGAATAGTTTTGGAAGTTTAATGGTTAAGTATAAAAGAAGGGGATAACTCCTTTTAAATTATATAAATGCTAAATGGGTTTTTATTAAGAATTATCTAATTTACTCTGAATTTTGGATATAGATTTTTTATATGATAAAGCATGTCTTTGATAGTATAGGAGATTCAATGATTAAGTATAAAAAAAGAGGAAAGGGGAGAGCTGTTTCCCCTTCTTAATTTTTTTTTCGAACGGAATTAACCCTTGAAAATATAAGGCTTTAATGTACAATTTGTATTTGTAGTCTGTGAGCTCAATGCCATCAGTTTAACTGGGCAGTATTCTTTTTTATTTGTTATTTAGGAACTGTATAATGTACTGTTTTGGTCGATTTTTTAATAAATTTAGAATCTATTTCAAAATATGTTGTCATAATGGGCATTTGAGCTGAATTTTTCTGAAGATGATTCTGATAAAACCAGTTTTTGCAGAAAAATGAAATTAAAAATTTTTCATAAACGGCCAAATGAAGTTATTAAACTGGGTTTATCTCTAATCATATATATATATATATATATATATATATATATATATTTGTTGAAATGAGCACTCTTCGAAATCTACCTCCGCCTATAGGCCCAGCCGACAGGGATTTTTTTTCATCTGTTGGAGATCATAGAGAAAAATGTTCAAAATAAATAAGAAATGCTATTATGATGATGAAATAGTAGATGAATAATAAAATGGAAATGATGATGATAATAGCGATTAAATAATCGAATCATTACTTTTCAAAATGTTATATCATAAATTTTTATATGGCCCGAAGATCTTATTAGTTTAAATATTTTCTTCTGACCAGACTAGCCAAGCAGTAAAAATTCCTTTCTTCTATGACCAAAAGTCACGAAAATGTGAGCTTTTAATTTTAGGAAATACTTTTCCGTCAATAAAATCACGTTTTTTTTTTTTTTTTTTTTTTTTTTTTTTTTTTTTTTTTTTACAACCTTAAAGTTACGTAATTTCAAAAAAGCCAATGTATCTTATTATAACTTGCTATAGGGACATTTTTTGTCAACTCAACACACTCTATAAATCTAACTATCTCCGATTTTCATGAAATTTAACGTAGGTATACTAATCATAAAGATTTGGAATAATGCCAAATTTCTTTGAGATATGTCAACTAGTTTTTGAATTATAGCATATAACGTTTTAAAATTTTTGTCTAAAAATCGCAAACGGAAACTTTTTAAATGACTCCAGTAGCTCTCCTAATTGAGTTAGAGAGCTACGAGAGATGTAATTTTATAGCATTTTTCATGCTCTTTCCTGAGTTATCCAACATGCTATATGTTAACACAATTTTCTTTTTGACAAAATTAAAAAACAATTAATTAAAAAAAAATTTAAAAGTTCAAATTTTAAAATTTTGAAATTAATTCTACGAATTGTTTGTATTCTTGTAAATCATTTTGCAAAATATAAATTTGGGATGACAATGGGTTCATCGTTTAAAAAAAATTATACCTGAGCTTGTTTTCCATTATTTTCCTGTATTCAGCAGAATAATTGAAGAATACTATTATAATTTACGCTTAATGTGAAAATAAATTTTAGCACTAACCTTAAGAAATAATGCAAGAATGAATCCAAAACAATTAAATTACAGGCTTATAGAAATCCGTGAATTAGTTATTGAGGTATAGCTGTTGCGTAAAACCCAGGTGTTGCGCAGTCCCATTTGTTGAACCTTATTTTCCTTACTGCAGCAAAGTATAAAATAACATAAAAACGCTTTAGTAGTAGAATGATGCAATCAGTTTCTCGAGTTAGGATGGATGAATGCAAAAGATGAAATAAAATAAACTTTCAAGTCCTAAAGAAAACTTCAGGAGAGTTTAAAAGCATTTCGGCGTACCCACGGACATGGATGTAAAAATCTAGACACCAGCAGGCAGTCTCTTATCAGTACATTTTATTTGTTTAATTTGCTTAGAATTCTTCCAAAAAGTTTGGAAGAACGATTAAAATTTAGTGGTGAAAAACTACCTAGTAGCTCATATATCCCTGCCCATAGACATTTTCAGAAAAATAGTCTTTTTAAATCAGCCTCCATATATGCACATTAGATGCGTATAATTGCAAATTTGTATGTTTGTTGCATTGCATACTTTTCAATAATGCGTTTTAATAAGAAAATAAACATTTTGCAGGTAGTTTTCAGCTCACAGGCTATCATAGCCTGAGAGCTTATGTGCCCGTCCGTTCTGTATGTACGTTCGTACGTGCGTTCGTGCGTAACGCGATAACTCGTGATAAAAATATCCGATCCACTTGAAATTTTGTATGTAGGTATATCCTGACAAGGCGCTTCCCTGATTAGTTTTTGGAGTTCATTTGATATGTATAAGAGGGGGAACGTAGGGCTCATACCCCTCCCCTTAATTGATACAAATGGGATTTTCATGCAGAATTAAGTTTTCGTTCAAAATTTAGATTAGAATCATTCTGATGAGGCGATTCCGTGGGTGTTATTAGGTGTTCATTGAATAAGTATAAATAGGGGGAACAGGGGTTATAATGCCCCCCCCCCCTTAATTTATATAAATGGGTTTTTCAAGTAAAATTTTCAGATTTCGTTCAAACATCTGAATAGTTTTGGAAGTTTAATGGTTAAGTATAAAAGAGGGGGATAACTCCTTTTAAATTATATAAATGCTAAATGGGTTTTTATTAAGAATTATCTCATTTGCTCTGAATTTTGGATATAGATTTTTTATATGATAAAGCATGTCTTTGGTAGTATAGGAGGTTCAATGATTAAGTATAAAAAAGAGAAAAGGGGAGAGCTGTTTCTCCTTCTTAATTTTTTACGAACGGAATTAACACTTGAAAATATAAGGCGTTAATGTACAATTAGTATTTGTAGCCTGTGAGCTCAATGCCATCAGTTTAACTGGGCAGTATTCTTTTTAATAGTTGCATGCGTACGTATCATAAGCATTGATTTATAGACTGGCACATCTATGTCGCTGTTTTACACTCATTTTAAACTAGTTAGCTCACAGGCTATCATATCCCGAGAGCTTATGTGCCCGTCCGTTCTGTATGTACGTTCGTACGTGCGTAACACGATAACTCATGATAAAAATATCGGATCCACTTGAAATTTTGTATATAGGTATATCTTGATAAGGCGCTTCCCTGATTAGATTTTGGAGTTCATTCGATATGTATAAGAGGGGGAACGGGGGGCTCATGCCCCTCCCCTTAATTGATATAAACGGGATTTTCATGCAGAATTAACAGTTTTCGTTCAAAATTTAGATATAGGATCCTTCTGATGAGGCGATACCGTGGCTGTTATTAGGTGTTCATTGAATAAGTATAAACAGGGGGAACGGGGGGCTCATGCCCCTCCCCTTAATTGATATAAACGGGATTTTCATGCAGAAATAACAGTTTTCGTTCAAAATTTAGATATAGGATCATTCGGATGAGGCGAGTCCGTGGGTGTTATTAGGTGTTCATTGAATAAGTATAAATAGGGGGAACGGAGGTTTTAATGCCCCTCCCCTTAACTTGTATAAATGGATTTTTCAAGCAGAATTGTCAGATTTCGTTCAAATCTCTGAGTAGTTTTGGAAGTTTAATGGTTAAGTATAAAAGAGGGGAATAACTCCTCTTAACTTATATAAATGTTAAATAGTTTTTAAATTAAGAATTATCCGATTTGCTCTGAATTTTGGATATAGATTTTTTATATGATAAAGCATGTCCTTGATAGTTTAGGAGGTTCAATGATTAAGTATAAAAAAGGAGAAAGGGGAGAAGTGTTTCCCTTTCTTAATTTTTTTTCGAACGGAATTAACGAAAATACAAGGCTGTAATGTACAATTAGTATGCGTAGCCTGTGAGCTCAATGCCATCAGTTTAACTGGGCAATATTCTTTTTATTTTTACTCTTTTTGTATAAATAGAAGATTAATAAATGAAAAACATCATTATACCTCTAAAGTTATAAAATCCTTCACCCGCAAATGTCTGCGGAACCTGAAGTTAGTCATTAAAAAAAATAACTTATTTTTCCAAAAATAATATTTTTAAATATTAATTACTTTTTTCAATTTAGATTTCGTATAATTATGCTTTTAAGTTTAATTCTTGTACATAGTTAATGTACTTTAATTTTGAGCAAGTTTTGTTTTCTTTTGATTTCTTCCAGTTTCTTCCACTGTCCTGGAAAAAACCCAACCTTGCTTTATACAAACTATGTTTATTTGTAGCAACATTTTTATTTTTTTAATACAAATTTATATTCAGGTAGTCCCTGACAAATTTATCTTGATTAGTTTTTGGTACAAATGACACAACAGGTGGTGCTGCTATGTCATTTTGTATGATTTACGCAACAGTTATAATCTAACTAATGCATGGATTTCCACCAAACTTCAGATTCAATTCATCATTGACATGAATGGATGTTGTTTGCACTTTTGTATAAATCTCTCAACATGTGGCGCTGCTATATTGCATTTTTCATATTTTTCACAATTGCTCTATCTCAAGAACTAATGCAACGAATTTAATAAAATTTTATATTTAGATAGTAACTAATATAAATTGATGCTGATTAGTTTTTAGTGTAAATCGCTCAAGAAATGGCACTGCTATACTGCATTTTTTGCGTTTTACGCAACAACTGTATCTCAATAACTAATTCACGGATTTCCATAAGCCTATCATTTAATTGTATTGGATTCATTCTAGCATTCTTTCTAAAGGTTAGTGCTAAAATTTATTTTCACATTAAGTGTATATATTAGCTTTATTGAATTATTCCGCTGAATACAGGAAAATAATGAAAAACAAGCTCCAGTTTTAATTTTTTTAACAATGAACCCATTGTCATCCCAAATTTATGTTTTGCTAAATGATTTACAAGAATACAAACTATTCATGGAATTAATTTCAAAATTTTAAAATATGTACTTTTTGAAATTTTTAAAATTAAAATATTTTTTTTTATCTTGACAAAAATATTTTTGCATTAACCTATAACTTGTTGGATATCACAGGAAAGAGCATGACAAATGCTGTAAAATGACATCTCTTATAGCGCTCTAGCTGAATTAGGAGAGCTACTAGAGTCATTCAAATCATTTCCGTTTCTGGTTTTTAGACAAAAATTTTAAAACGGCGTATGTTATAATTGAAAAACTAGTTGACAAATCTCAGAGAAATTTGGTATCATTCCAAGTCTATATGGTAAGTATATTTGTACCAAATTTCAAGAAAATCTGAGGTCAGGTAAATTTTGTTTTAAAATTTTGTTGATTTGACCTGGAATGACCCGGATAGTTTGATCGTCGAAATTAGAGTTTTTGCTATTTTACTTATCACAGCATGCATTTAAAAACTAGGTCTTAAGGATATAGCATCTTCACAGTGTAAACCTTGTTTGGATACAACTTTAAAATGGAACCTTTCATATCGTTGAACAAGAGCCGGAAAATTCACGTGTCCACTGCCGAACACATGTCGATGGATATCGAGGACATGATTTAGGGTGTCGCTTAAAGAGTGTTGTGACATCGTGGCAGCAAAATGTGACTATCCCCAGGCTAGTTGGGCAACGACGAATCGTAAAGCAATTTTGTACACTCTTAAAACGAAAGAGTGGATTTGGCTTCTCAGGAAAGAGCTGTAATTTATTGGATCGTGAATGAGTTGTTTTTAAAACGTTTCACTCTTCTTGATTTAAATCGCTTTTTTAAGCCACTCATCTCGATTTAAATTGCTTACAAATAATTCGCTATTCGAGTTGTTTCAACTCTTTTTGAGAAGCTGCCTTTCAAAACGTGAGATGAGCGAATTTCGGCTCAACTTGAGTTATCTTTTGGCTGACATTTTAAGAGAGTAAGCCTGTGATTATTGCTAAATATTTTTATTTAATACGTTTTACTCTTCAATAGGGTGGAGCGAAAAAAAATTATTTTTTTAAAATCAAAAACGGGTAGGTGCCAAAAGTTGCCTTTATAATAGTAAATCAACTGTGTAAAATTTTACCGCTGAAAAAAAATGGCTTGAGTCTGCGCTTTTGCTTCAAAAATCGAAATTTTGGGTAAAATTTGTCATTTTTTGACATTTTTTCACAAAAATTTAAAACTTTCTACAGAGCTGGTTATTATTTAAAAGTGTTACTTAAACCTTTATATTTATCTGCTTAACATATTTCAACTATAAAACAATATCTTTATTCGTATAGCTGGAGCATAACAGACAACTTTTGGTAAGAAAACGGCATAACCACTCTATCGGGACATACAATGAATTATTGTTTTTAATACAGCTCTTCTATTCAAAACTACCTTGGACATACGTCGTGGAGGTGGCTATATTTCATATACCACACATCTTAACTAGTCGATCATCTTAGTACAGTGTTTTATTTATATATTGATTTGTGATTTTCTTTATCAAAATTTGGCATGTTTTCGATGCATCCACCTAGTTTATCTGTTTTTGTATCTACATGCTTCTGTGACTACCTTAATTTTACAGCTTATACAAAAAATGACAAGCAAAGTAATGTACGGGAATATTATTAAAGAGATCTATTCGGCCATCTGTTATCTTTATAAAACTTACATCCAGTTGAAAGTAATTGGAAGTTCTGTTACCACAACATTTTTTCAGTCAATTATATTTTTTTACATAATGACCTGCGTCAAAGATGATTTCAGATGTTTCAACTATAAGTATACTATCATTTATTCTGCTTTTGCATTTTTTATATGTTGAGGAGCGATCTGTTTAATGTGATTTCTGGTGATCGTCAGAGAGAATTGCAATGTGAATTTGTCCAGCACGTGCAGAGCAATCGTTGTTGTAAATACTTCTTTTTGCATTAGTTTTATGCCGTTTTCTAAGTGTTTTCGTAGCAAGATAATTTCCCATTAACTTTTAGATCTCCATTTTATAAGTGAACAATATTTGATGGTGAACTGTCCTGCGAATAAACTTATAATGCATAGTACTTTTTGAGAGAATGTAAGACTCTAATCGACTATAAGTACCCATTTAAATTTAGGAGAATTTTATTTGTCGCTGTGAACCATTTTGCAATGGCTAAGCTTAGAATTGTGTATAATAATTGATCATATGCTACTTCAACTCCAGTGAATTTCCTCTGCGTCAATTATTAGAGAAGTCGATGTACAACGTTATAATCTACATGGATTCACTGGATGTATAAGAAAATCTTTGTCTACGTACATTTCCTATTGCAATTTTTTATAAAATAGATAATAATTTAAAAAAATTATTTTCTCAAATTAAATAAAAGATACTCAGAACAGACTAGAAATTTCTGTCGGAGATTGCAAAGCTAATTCATAAGGAAAGCTATTTTTCAGAAGAAATGGGGAATAGGAATTTAGAAAACATGTCGCACAAAAAACAGCTCATAAAGAGAATAAAATTTTCCGCTTTATATAAGCACAGATTGGCAATCAGAGTCTATAGATTCACTCACAAAATATATAATCAATGTTTATACCACGGTATATTTTATACCAAATGTAATACACACCTAAAGAATAGGTCTAAAAACTTATTAGAAATTATTCGACTATGAAACAACGCAGGAAACGACATAAAACAACTACTAAAACTTCTTTAGAAATATTGTTGCTTTACACGCAAATTTTGTTTGCAATCCATAGTGATGATAGTCGTAATATTAAACTGCTAGCTTTTCAAAATATATTCAATGTAATAGGTACAGTAAATGATGACATACTAGAAATTGAATTCATACAATCAATTTTTAGGCATATCATATGTATAATTTAATTGAATGAAAAAATGTCGTGGTAACAGAACTCCCAATCATAATGTATTAATTGTATGAGAATTTAATGAAGATAATAGACGGCTGAATAGGTTCAGTTAACAACATACCTAATACATTACTCTTTACAATACATTACAGCTTCCTCTTCTGTTATACAAGGTATAAAAATACCGTAATTTCGGGTGTATAAGCCGCAGATCAAACAATTCTTTTTCGACCCAGAATTTTTTAAGAAAAAAATATAACTAGTTAGATCGCCGTAAATATTTGTCTTCAATCACTAAATAAAATTTCTGGGTCAAAATAGAATTGTTTGATCCGCGGCTTATACACCCGAAATTACGGTATACGTGCAGCAGGTCACACCAGTAGCATCCAATGTCAGTGAAAACAAATAATAGGTAAACTACTTTGATACATAGAAAACTTATGCCCTTCTTCGGGAAAAAAATAACAATTCAATACATAAATAAAACACTGGGCCTAGATTGTTGCTAGCTGATACGGGTGGGATATGAAATGCAGCCACATCTACGAGTTATATACAGAATAGTTTTGAAAGCGGATAAGTAAGAAATGCATTCAAAACAACATTTAGTTGCATGCTCCAATAGAGATGTAACGTTGGTTTTTACCAAAAGTTGTCAGATTTGCTCCAATTATACAGACTACAGATCTTGTTTTATAGTTTAAATATGTTAAGAGGATAAATATAAAGAGAATTTTTCAATTTTTTTGAAAAAATGTCAAAAAAGGACAAATTTTACCGAAAATTTCGATTTTTGGAGCAAAAGCGCAGACTCAAGCCATTTTTTTTCAGCGGTAAAATTTCACGCAGTTGATGTACTAGTATCAAGGCAACTTTTGGCACCTACCCGTTTTTGATTTTTAAAAAATAATTTTTTTCGCTCCACCCTACTCTTCAATCCTAATTCAAGCAGACCACTATCAGAAACTTCTGGAATTTATGTTTCCATAGATTACAAAGAAAAATCATTGCTTTTATGTTCTTTGAATGTATATCACAACTCTCTTATATAAGAAATTCATTGCGGTAAGTCAAATGTGGCAGCCCCTTTCATTTAAAACTGAATAATAAATTGTTTTTTAAAAGTGTTTATCACTGATTATTCTCTCGAAATTTAAAAGTGCAATTTTACGTGTTAGTGGAAATAGATAATTGGATCGTATCGTACTATGTTCTCCAAAGTATACAGTCATCTCCAATATTAAAGTAAATAATAAAATAAAATAATATATAATAAAAAAATAACGAAAAATGATATAAATTTTTTATTTGCTTGCAAATATTGTGAGCATGAAACATTTAGAAATAGGAATTGCAACTTGATGTTATCGTGTTATTAATATTTTTCTGAATTATTTTTATCAAAAAATAAGATAATTGTAAGAATCCCAAATACAAACTTTTTATATTTTCTGGTGACATTTGAATACCCCCTCCCCAAATTAAAAACTTATTCAATCGAAATAAATATTTCAATAAAAAAATACTTGCGGTATGCAAATTAAAAATTAGAAGATTTACCATGAACTAAAGATATCCTATTAGAGCATTTTTTATATGATGACTTGATTATTGATTATCAGTATTACACGCTTAAATACAGAATTATCCTCACAAATTGGATGCAAATTTATTCGAGGGTAGCAAGACTTACGAGGAGTATCCGCCTCTATTTAGTCCATGCAAATTATCACAGAAATCGATAGGCATAGCCTCTCTTTGATCGTATCTCTGCTCATTGCATACCGCTTAAAAAGATTTACGGAAACTTTATATCACTTTGATATTCTCAAGATTTTTTTTCTAATCCATTCTTTTCTCTCTCTCTTTTATTTTTTTATCGGTTTTGTGATTAAGCAGCAAAAGAGATTTGTCAAGGATAAAATTAGGTGCTTAAAAAGAGCTATGTTTCTTTAAAGATTATTATATACAGAATATTTATATATCAAATATATTAATTTCCGATAATAAAATTTTTTTAATGTAATGTCTAAAATTAAATATAATTTTAAGCTTCGGAACTTATTGACTGACCCAATAATAAACCTCTAAAAAACCTAAACCTCTCTCCAATAAAAACCCTAAATTTTTTTTTTTTTTTTTTTTTTTTTTTTTTTTTTTTTTTTTTGCATATATGGTTAACCGATTTTTTTCTTTGCAAAATACTGGTGCCAATGTGACATTTGGAATTTTGAAGAAATTTACACCCTAGAGCTCAAAGGGTTAGACAAAAACGAATTCAACTTATCTGACAATATTTCTTTGAAAAAAGTTCAGGTTTATTTTTCTAAATTTTAGTATGAGTGGAACAATGCAATCAACTTCTGATTTCTTAATTGGAATTTATTGTATTTTCTTTCAAATGACTCAACGTGCCAGAAATAAATTGTGAGAATACACATAACCCTGGAGTTAATCCTGGATTTATAAATCACATTTTTCTTAGGGAATGACTAAGAAACACAGAAATAAACTGAGGAAAACTGCTCGATGCAATTTTTTTCTCAGGAGATCAACCTGAGATGCTAGTTTCCAATATTTTTAAGAGCGCTATCGTTGGAAAGTTCATGATATGAGCAGTAGCGTAGCCAAAGGGGAAGGGGAGAGTCCAGATGCACTGGTCACCACTAATTTTTTAAAGTTTTTTTCGTCTTGCCTAATCAGAAAATTTCCTGCTGTTAATGTAGTACGAAAAAATCTGTTAACTTTTCGTGGCATAAAGAGCATTTCGACCCCCCCCCCCCGGCTACTTTACTGGTTGTGAGAAACAAAATAATCCAATGAAACTGCCGTCCGAAATAAACATCACAAGAGCTGAAAGGTAAATTTGAGCAATGAGTGCGAAAACTGCTGGAAAAGCTACATTATCCCATCATCTGCTAATCAGCGCTACTTCAAGGAAAACAAAAATGTGGATGATTGAAATGTATTTCGAAATTTAAAAAAATGTATGCATAAATGTATGCACACTCTCTTCAACTTATGTAAGTGTGAAGACAATGAGTGTCAGGAACTTCTCAGAAAAATGTGGAAAAATGTTGATGGAATGATTATATCTGAGGTTTTTGCCTCCATCTATAATAATTCCAGGTAAACTAAGTAAATTCAGACTCTGGACATTGAAACGTTCTTTTACTATAAGTTTATAGTACCGTAATTTCCGGCGTATAATCCGCGGATCAAACAACCAATTTTCGACGCAGGAAAATTTAAAAATAAAATATAATTTTTATTTCGTGTTAAATATTTGGCTTCAATTATCAAATGAAATTTCTTGGTCGAAAAAAAATTGTT
Organism: Maratus speculifer; assembly: GCA_964019185.1. NCBI lineage: Eukaryota > Metazoa > Arthropoda > Arachnida > Araneae > Salticidae > Maratus > Maratus speculifer. The sequence goes on from OZ025299.1 coordinate 185,266,572, forward strand.
TGATCCGCGGATACCGGAAATGAGGGTACATCATAAATTAATAGTCTACGTTAGTATAAATTTATAGCCAAACATAAGGCCAATTATTCCAAAACTCATTGGCTTACTTGTGGTGTAGAAAATTTGATTACACGAGTAACTATCGTAAAATTGCATCATTTGGCTCACAATTAAATCTCTGCCTTCCCATTTTAAGACATTCTTCGAATTGATTTCCAGAAGTGGTTACTTAGAATTCAAATACAAAGCTTCAGATTTGTGGCACAAGCATGTTTCACATAATAGTGAATATTTATTACACATGTAACAGTCAAGGGTTTATCAAATGTGCCATGTGTATGGATTCCCCATGCTTTAAACGCCTTACATTGGCACACACTTTCATCAACAGACACGTGATCTGCCAAATGTTATTAATGGGACTACTGTCATACAGTCTAATTAGTTTTTATCAAGTGCAGCAGTTGTGTCATAGCGGACTTTTATGTGTTAATAAGTCTGTTGTTCGGGGCGTATGGAACTTAAGCCCCATGGTAGGAAACCCCGCATAGCCGGTACCTGTTAATAAGCCTAAATTCAAATAGAATAGTCCTTTAATTACATTATTCAGCAACATATAGTGTATATTTAAATATTACAATCGCATGCCAGTTGGACACAGTCATATTTGAATAAATATTTATTTATTTATCCAATGGTAAATGCTTGTGCATATTGCATATCATCTCCTATAGTATTCATTTCAGACGAGTAGCTCTATTGGATATTTGTTTCACAGAGCAAGACCTTTCAAATGATACCATTCTAATTAAAATTGGGTCCTGTACCTCAACTAAATCCTTTGTAAGTCTAATATATTTTATTCGTTAAAATTTCATAAATATAGATTTTGACATTTTTTTTCAATGCTGCACATTTTTATGCTACCTGTCATAAAATGATCATGACCTGAACTTTGTGAAGTTGTGTGTATGAAAATACTGATTTGAGTTATTTCAGAAGAAATATACGCGGATACCATAGGATGAAAATGAACAGTAAATAAAAAGGAGACATTAATTGACATTACTTCATATATTCATGAGAATTATAATAATCAGCAAAGAAAAAAAAAATAAGCCATATGTGAAAGAATTACTATTTAAATAAAAGACGCTCCAGAAATTTAAATTCTTATTTAAAATATAATATGTGATTGTTAATTAAGAATGAAGCTTTTTTACAACAAATAATTTAAGAAAGTATCGGCACAAATATAACAAAACAAAGATATCAATCACATCATTGTGATCCTGTTTTCTGCTTTACTTAGCTGTTTCTTCGAAATGATAATAAATCATTCCACTGGAAGACAAATCTACAATGGACAACTGAATGAATTTGCTCTACAAAAACTTCGAAACTTTACACGCATTGTAATTTTTAAAATTATTTGCATTGCAATTTCTCTTAAAGATATAAAAAAACGAAAGTATTTAATAATGCACCAAGTACAGACTTTTCTGATTTTTGTAATTGAATGTGCTCATTTGTTTTCATTTTTGTAGCCTTTTTACATATGAGGAGCCCAGAAGCCAAGGGGTACAAGTGACAAAATTTAGATTTCGAGTAAATTGAGTTCAAAGTTACACATCGACTGTAATTGAATGAATTGAGATATGAAAATTTTGCTTATTTCTTAATGATCCTTGAACTCTTGTTTCAATAACTGTTTAAAAAAAAGGTGGAATAGGATACTTTTTTAATTTATAACTAAGCAATATTTATCATCATTCGGCACTTATACCCCTGTGCTTCCAATCAGTAATGAAAACTGCTTGAAAACTAAAGGGTACAAGTGCCGAATGAACACAAGAAATGAAAAATTTTTAAATAAAAAATTGTATTTATGAAAAAATTAAAATTAATGTTGATACAAATAAATCAAAGGACAAAATTTTGTTTTAATATAAATTCTAAAAAAGGAAAAAATATGAAATAAAAAAATGAATTTACGAAAAATTTATGAACAATGTTGATATAATGAATGAAATGAAAAACTTTTGTTCTAATATAAGTTTTAAATTTTTATTATAAGTTTAGAAACATTGGAATTTCATATTTTTTAACACTTACCAACAAAGTTGAAAAGTGAATATGATTTTGGTTTGTCCGTCCGTCTGTCCTAACTCTCGTAAATATATTCGGATTGCCCTGAAATTTTTGGGAGTTATTCATGTTTATTTCAACACGAACTTATTGCAAATGACTCTTGCAATGACTCTGTGCAACTTATTGCACATATTTCTAACATGATTAGTTTATTTACAGGGACAATCAAAAATTTTCCGTTACATTACGGGTTATGGGAAAAATCGTTTTAAATGAATTTGAAATATGTTACACCTTGTTACATGTTAAAATTTATATGCATTTATGAATTGCACTAAAATAGACATTCTATAAAATCTGAGGTGAAAAGAATAGTTATTAATTATTTACAGGACCATACAAAGATTTACATTACCTAATAATAAAGAGGGAATTGTTTGCGACTTGTTTTAATTATATTACAACTTTCATGTATAATAAAATTAATGTATATCGCTGAGGCTTAATATAAATTATTTCGCACATAATACAAAGTACACAGTATTTACAGGGACACAAAAAAAGATTTCAAATAGGAACGAATTTCTATCCGAATTACTATATAATTATCGATGATGATTGATGGATGAACAAAATACTATTTTAATTATGATTTGCGCTTTTAAGTTTCACTAAATGTATACACGTTATATGATATGTATAAATGCTATAGTTCATATACAGGGCTACACATAAATATTCGTAAAGGTTACAGACTATGAGCGTACTTTGCTTAAAGATTTCTTTTAAATAAGTCTTGTATTTCTATGCTGAACTGCATTCAGTTTACTAAGAAATGCTTGTAAAATATAGGTAAAATGATATACAGGATCACACACAAATTTTCATACATGGTCATCGATGAATGATAATTTCTGGAAACGTGATTTCAATAGTCTTAAGTGTGTTTAATTTGAAGTAAATTTCAGCTAAATACTGGCGTATAATAAAGGTTCAAGATAAACTACAAGATGAACAAAAGTATACAAGTGTGCTTCCATCTATTAATATAAACTGCTGAAAGAAAAATTTCAAACTGTTATGCGTTTTCTTGCTAAACTAATTTTTCCCATTATACAGTACTAGCTGTTACCCGTGATGTCGTTCACGTAGCATTTAAAGAAGAAATAATTGGTCAATCAAGCAAAAAATGTCGATGATGAAAAGCATGTGTAATTAACTTTTTATCGCGAATTTATGGTAAAAAACTTCTGATAATCCCTATTTGCTGGTTAAAATTTTCCTTTCAGCGATTAATACTAATAGATAGAAACATTCTTGAATTCTTTTGTTCAGCCCTGTAGTTTTCCAAGTGCCTTTAATGCACGAAAGTATCTTTCTAAAATTTAGCTCAAACAAAAATATTTCTTATTACTACCTAAATTACATTTTCAGAAATTATCATCCGAAGACAACCTTGTATCCAGTTCCTTGTTGGACCCTGTATATCATTTTATATATATACTACAAACATTTCTTAGTTTACTAAATGCAGTTCAAAATAAAAATGCATATTTTATTTAAAAACCACTTTTAAGTAAATTACGCTCATATTCAGTAACTTTTCCGAGATCTTTTGTGTAACCCTGTATATCTAAATTTACCTATTTATACTATTATCATTTATACTCTCCATTTAATATGCATACATTTAGCGAAACTTAAAAGCACATATCATAATTCAAAATGCATTTCATCCATGCAACAGTCATCATCCATCATATACAGTACTTCGAATATAATATTTGAAATCTTTTGTGTGTCCCTGTAAATGCTATGCACTTCGTATTATGCATGAAATAACTCACATTAAGCCTCAGCAACGTATATCAATTTGATTATACATGAAATCGTTTACCATAATTAAAATATGTCGGAAACTGTTCCTCCTTTTATTCTTATGCAATGGAATTCTGTGTAACCCGGTAAATGAATAATAAGTGTCCTTTTCACTACATACTTTACAAAATGCATATTTTAGTGCACTTTGTAAATGCATGTAAATTTGAATATGTTTCAAAGGGTGTAACATCGTTAAATTTAATTAAAACGATTTTCCCCATAATGCCGTAATGCAAGGAATTTTTTTGGCAATCCCTGTAAATAAACTAATTATGGTAGGAACTTTATTTTCAATAGGTATTCGTGCGAGGTAAACATTAAGAACGTCCAAAAATTTCATGGAAATCGGAGTATACTTACGAAAGTTAGAAAGCGAGCAGACAGACAGACAAACCGAAAGCATAATAACTTTTCAACTTTGTTCGAAAGTGTTAAAAAATCGAGCCAAAAATATATTAATCAGTAGTTTTATTTTCCCCTTTTTCCCCACAAAAAATTTCTTCCATTGATAATTATGAGTTTTGAATAAAAATATTAATTTGTATGTAACTTATAACTTATTAATTAATATAAGTAAAAAATATTTCTGATTCATTTTAAATATGACGTCATTATTTATCTCGCTCCATTAGCTACTGATATTCATACCCCTTATATTTTTAACGACTGCTATAAAGTACCTGTTTTATTTCAACTATGACGTCACATTTTCATAAGTGAACTATTTTATTAAAAATATAATTCTTTTTCATTCTTTTTACTTTTAATTTATGTCGCCATATTTTACACAAAAATTCCCATTAACTAAACAAACATCCTTGTTAAATATATTATAAAAAAAAATACACCTTTTATTTTTATTTCAAACATGACGTCATATTTATTTTCTTTTAAATTATTTTATTATAGTTTTTCGCGTGGAAGTTTTTTATTAAAAATTCAATGCCGCTGAAAAATTATTATTCCAATTTTTTATTTTCTTGGCAACAGGAAAGGAAAATAGTTAAATTTTATCTGAAAAATGCCTATTGATTTTTGTATGAAAAATAATTAAATTTTGATTTATTAAGGAAAATATTTGAATAAAATAAATAAAAATTAGCCTATGTTCATTCCACTCCTATAATCTATCCATATGCAAAGATTCAAAGACATTAATCCATCCGTTTTGAAGCCAAGTTCATTCCAATTTTTCGGACACACTTTCACATTTATAATATATATAAGGATATATCAACCGACAAATAAAACCTAGGACTGTTAAAAAGTATCAGAATACATATTTGGCAATGGACTGTAACACTTTATTACCCTCAATAGCAAAAATTTTTAAAGATTTCAGGGAGTGTTCGAAAGTGTTTCATAATCCATGCTTAACGCATGATTTTTCTTACTTGATAACAGTTAAAATGCATATATTTAATGCATAAAAAAAGCAAATGGCTTTGTATGTATGTCGTTGGTCGTGCTTCTGCTATATAGACGTTAACGGACACAACTGCACTTATACCCCTTGGCCTCCAATCGTTTCACAGTTTTGGGAAAGGGGTTAAGTGACTGATCCCTATAACTCAGTACATAATGAAAAAATCACTCTTAACTCTTTACCTACAAATAAATAGACATATTTCCAGATAGCCTGTGCACTTAACTCATTTTTTTCAATTTTGTCACTTATACCCCTTGGCTTCTGGGCTCCTCATATATTGTAGAATATTAAATGAAAATAACAAAAATAGTACATTAAAATATGGCATTATTTAACATATACAGTGACATTAAATCAAATTCAAATAAACTGATGAAAATCAAATGCTCAGTACGATGACATAAAGTATTATCCTTGGTAAATACTACTGATATATTGTATAGTTTCCAACAGTAATGCGAAATTATAACAGAACATCGCTTCCACATGAGCAATATTCCCTGAAATATAAACGCTGGTTTTTACATATGACGAATTTCCCAAAAAAATTCTGAAAATAATGTCTGTATGTATAAAAAAATATTTGCGAAGGAAGGGAATAAATGACCAAAAAAAAAAAAAAAAAAGGAAACCCACCGTAATTTTGCCTAATCTCATAATAATTTGCTCATCAGATAAATATCTTTTGAAAACAGAACGTTTACTTAAGATAAATGAGGTATATTTTGGGTTTTGGGTTTATTATTTGGTTTATTTATTGGGTTTATTATAAAATTTTTGGGATTAAACCTATTCCTCCAAGCCGCAAATTGCGATAATTATACAAAAATATACTTATAAATTAGAAATATAAACAGTAGTGATTAAAAAATTAACCAAATCTATTTGAAAAGAATTGTTTCGGACCAGAAGATATATTGCAAGTTCGAAAAGAAGAAAATGCCGTACAACAGAAATTTAGAATTTGCTCTTTAAAATTTGAAATATCTTAACAATAAAGTACATTTCAGTGGCGTAACCAAGGTGGGTGCCGAAGTGCTCTGAACACTGGTAATATATCAGAGTTCTGTTCACCTTATTCAACCAGAAAATTTTCTGCTATGAATCAAAGAGAAGACAACTTTACAATATTACTGGTTTTGGCAGTCACAATGGTTACGCCACTTTATTTGCAAATGAGGTTTTTATGCAGGTAATCACAGTTATTAAAGTGGGAAATTATTCTTGGTTTTAAATTGTGGAATCTAAAAGCGCGGTGTACCAAAAACTCATTTATGTATATATATGTTTTTTTTTTTCTTTGAAAAAGAATTTTTCAAAGACGAAAGTATTGGGTAAAGAGGAAGTAAGTACACGTGAAGTACAAAATAATCTTTCTTGGTTATTTAAGAACAAGGACGGAGAAAATTGAACTGTTTAAAGAAGTGAACTCCATAGCTATGCTTCCAGAAATCAGACAATCTACGTTTCAAACAAAATGAGCAACAGTCTTGCTATAACCCTTTAAAGGGCGCTGATGCCACCACGGCATCACGTAATTTTTATCCCTAAATGCCACATTGATACCCGAATTTTTTAAAGAAAATTTCACGTTTTTTAAATACGCGAAAATACACTTTTACATATTTATGAATAAATTTTCTTGTAAATACTAGTGCCAAACAATTATTTCAACATTTTATGAATACAAAAATCTTGCGCCAGAAAGGGATAACAGATTAGTTCAAAAGTAATTCTGATCATTTTGATGAAAATTTTTAATAGCCAATTCCATTAATATTATGATCGTTTTGTTTTCATAAATTAGTTAAATGTTCTAAAGCTTACAAATGTAAGTTTAATGTACTATATGCAGTTACGTTTAATGTTATTACACATTTCCTATGAATTTAGTGTGTGCACAATATCCAGTAAATATTTGGACACCTATACAAATGCCAATATCTGCAGTCATGCCAAATGCCATGCTCTCCACTATCTTGTTGGAATTCAAACTATCATCAGTCTCAATCAAGATGACACGAAGAACACGGCTATGTGATTTCGAGAAAGGTGTAGTCATCGGATGCTACGTAAATTACCGACACTTAATGGAAATTTCTAGCGAGGTGAATTACGCAAAATACACTGTGGATACCTGATTCAGAAGTGGAATGTGAGCAGTGATTGTCAAAATATGGCCAGAGTCGGCAGACCCAGGAACTGTGAGATAGAGATCGGCGGCGGGTGCTGCCCTAAGAAATTCTGAAGAACCGCCCCCATTTTGTGGAACACACATGCCAAGTGTTTCAAAAGGCATCCAGTTGTGTTGTTCAGATGAATAACATCTGCAAGGAAGCACATCTGCTTGATGTTCACGGTCATGCTGGCCGCCCAAAAGCCTTAATTACGAAGTCCAACCACACTGCTTCGTTAAAGTGGTGAAACCACGTTCACAGTGATAAGAATGCATTCTGCCCATAGTCAATTTTGATAGAGAGGTATTTATTGTCTGGGAAGGATTTTTTCTGTTTGGTCCGGGACACTTGGTTCTAATTCATGGTAAGCTCAGTACAGACAGTGATTTAAAGTATATATAAGCCAAATTTCAAGAAGATTGGATAATAGTACTTTGATCAGTTTTGCAAAGATTTTTCTAACTTAATTACTTTTATTGAGAAAAAGAGAAACCACAGACTTAATGTAATACTAAAACTAGACACTAAGATAAATAAGTAGTATGATAGGCAAACAGGAGTGAGTAGATACAAGAGTGAGAGTTGTGATAATTCTTTACTCTTGGATGACAGTCTTTTAGGACATTTTGGAAGTAGTTAAACATTTTCACTCGTTGTTTTTCTAGAAAGCCTTGAATGGTACTTCCGGAAAATCTAGATGTCAGGACAACTTGATGATAAGCCAAAACACATCTCAAACACTCCTTTCAACATTAGTTCCAGGTGGGATGACTGTAAGTCAACAATGGGGTCCGAATTTTCTTTCTATTCTGGCAGTTGCCCCTTGGGTCGATATTGTATTAGATACAACAGAATCAAAAGATATACCGATATTGTCGCATAGGCGAAATAAGTGAATAACGAGTTCAGATATCTACTCATTAATGCCTTTCAGGTAATAGGTACGTCAAGAAAATATTCGAAATCTTTGAAAGTCACTAGAACTGCAACTCTGTTATACTTTTATTTGACATTTTTATAGATAACTAAGAATAACAATTTACTATACCAATGAAAGACCAAATGAGGAGCATTTTCAAAAAAGAGACCCTTCAATTTCTTTTCCCATTTCACTTATGTTGATCACCCAACCTTGGTAAATGGTACCTGGAGATATTAGAAATTTCACGAGGTTGGGAAAAAAACGATCAATGAGTACAAATCCTAAATATTATCCAATATTCTTAAAATTTGCCATATATATCTTTTACAACACTGAGACTCGAGGCGTATTCAAAATCACATAAAAATCACATCTTTAAAATTATGAAACACCCCAATGAATATTCTTCATGTATGACATTATTCAACAATGATTTTAGGTATTATTCGGATTATTATCACCGGATCCGGCGACAAGAGGGAACGGTGTTAGAGCAATAAAACATTTAATTGTAACTTAGGTAGAAAATAAAAAGTGTTCAATGCAATAATCTAACTTACCTTCATATACTTTCTAAAAAAAAGTCATTTGAATACACATTTAAATAAATAAGATATATGCATAACAGGGGAGAGTGGGGATAAATGAGCATAGGGAATACTTGAGCCACCCCTATTATCTCTACAATTGGTTAATTTTTTTTTCTAAAACTGGCAATATGGTAACATATTTATAGTTCTGAACATGTAAAAAAGAAATCACATACCTTGGTACCATTTTGAAAGTATGGTGATTAATAGTTGTTTTTTCCCTATCAGAAGTAAATATTTAGGTGCATGTTTTTTTATTTTTTTGTAATCGAAGTTTTGTTTAAAGTTGCAACAATATATATATATATATATATATATATATATATGTAATAAGTATAATATCAATTGTATTTTGAATCTAAAATAGTTCAAATAGCTGCATGCTTTACTTAGTAGAACTCTGATAAACAAAAATAGTGGTAACGGGGATACTTGTGCCAGTTGGATTGGGGATACTTGAGCCATGGGTCAACCATCCCCACTAGAAAATTAGACATGGGTGAAACAAACAAAAAATAAAATTACGTCCATATATTCACTGATAGATTTTTTTCTGGATAAAAAGGAGCATATTTTTTCCTTAAAGAAAATAATGAGAAAAAAAATGTTTAAAGATGTAAATTTTTTAAATGAAAATATCCATTTTATTTTTTATTTTGAGTAACAAATCAGCCTTTTAGATAAATGTAAACATAGTTAACATAACATAAATGTAAACAATTTAACATTTATTACATTAATATAACTTTTTAAAATTGTTTTACAGGTCATAATCTCTAATACTTTAATTGAAATTGTAACCTCTGTTATTATAACTTTTTTTTTTTAAATCAAAGAAATTACTTCTATTGTCCCCAACAGAGGGCTCTACTGAGTTACCATGTAGTTAAAAATAAAAAGATGTGTGGTGTTACAACCATTCTGAATTTGTTCTTCAAACATGTTACAAAAGAGCTGAAACATCCTAATTCCAATCTCAATTGGTTTTGAAGGATTTTATGTATCATAATTTATCATTCTATAAAATATTTGTGCAAAAATAAAGCGAAAAAAATTACTTTTGTGGGTATTTTCCGCGCTGGCTCAAGTATCCCTTCACCATGGCACAAGTATCCCCCTTATGGGTTATACTTGAGCCACGATATAAAACAAAAAGTAAAAAATTATTAGACATATAAAAATAGTTCAAAATTAATTAAAAGTGGTTTTCAATTGAAGAAAAATTATCAAATTTTCAGTTTCAATATTTTATTTTGTTCTAAGAAATTATAAAAAATTAAAAAAAATTAAAATTATAAAAATGGTTCAAGTATCCCCATCTTCCCCTATATACTACAACGTGTTAACCATGTTTTTCCATAACACTGTACCAAGTTTATCAGTCATCTACGAAAATGTGTTAATAAATAAAATAAACAATTTCTGGGGATTTTCAGTTTCACATTGGTAATGGCAGGGATTTACATATTTAGAAATTTCAGTGTAACTTAAGCATATTATTTTATTACTTGCTATGCACTTACTTTTTATAAAATATTTTTTATGCTCTTCGAACAAGAATTGCTCCAATGAAGAATTTGTGGCCTTGACGATTTACTCTATACAGAAGTTAAACTGACTTCATTTTGAGAAACTTTTATAAAAAGTTTTAATTCGTTTTTTACGACGGGTGTTATTTATTTTAAAGAATAGTTTGCAACATGCACCCCTGGATACATTTGTTTTGCCAATGAATTTAAGTACCCTAAAATTAAAAAAAGTATGTAGTTCGTATTTGCTTAATAAAGAGGTCTAGAATAAATTTATTCGCAAAGGAAAGAGATATCTTACAAGTAAAATATTCTAATGGGAAAATATGCAGACACTGCAAAAGGTATGGCAAAGAATTTGTAAACTTATTTTTTTGTGGACGCTCAATACCATGTATATTATAAAAATATCTTCGTATCGTAAAAGAAATATACAAAATTATCGTATGTGAAATAACTTCAAATTCGTAATTCCATTAGGGAAGAACATGATTTGGAAAAATATGTTTCAAAATTAATCTGCATCATCCTTAATTATCTAAATATTTATATTTGCATCTGTGCTGATTCACAGTGAAGTAACGAAATAAAATTCTTTTTTATGTACAACAAAAACCCGAATTCAGTGTATTCTCTTCTTATTCATCTTTTATATTTTCCATCAAAATTCTTCCATAAAAGTTTTTCTTATTTAAAATTGTATGCAGCTTCACGTTAGAAAGAAAACACATGTATTTTTCAACATAGTAATTAATAGGCATCGTTAAAAGAAACGAGACATAATAAGCATTTAATAAAGATCTCCTCCCGTATCTTTATTATGTAAAATTCTAAATATATTGGCATATGACAAAACATGATTTGCAAAAGAAAAAAAATCTTTTTTCGACAGTTACCAAAAGTGTTCGATCAGCATGAAATAAGAACAAATCAGTCAATATAAAGTGCAACCTCCTCAATCACAATTTACATTTGACTTAATTTTTGCATTTTGACCACTGAATAATTTAGGAGAATTTTGAGATTCCTGCACATTCATCGATAGAATTTTAGTTCTTATGCTATCCAAGGAGCACTTTGTCTTTGTTAATCACTTTCGTTTTGAAAGATTTTCGTTTTGAAGCGTATAATCTAATCAAACTAAGCTAACAGAAGCATAAATGCAGTTTTTTAATTATCTCAGAAACCCCAAAAATCACAGAACAGCATTCGCAACAAATTTCTTGAAAGGGTTAACATTGAAAAAAAAAATCACATCGTTTTAAAGAGAAAAATACGCAGATTAAGTGAACATATTTAAATATAAAAAAAGACGCATGCAGCTGTAACATGAAGTCATATATAAATAAGGCTCACGTATTGTATTTAAGTATGAGATAGTTATATTGTTTTAAGATTAAAGAATTTTCAAAGCATAAATTCCTTAAAATATAAAATATATATTTTTTAATCCTTACATATAAAGTGTCGGATATTGATTCATTTCATGTCAGTTATTATTTTTTTAATAGAAATGAGTCAGTTACTTGATTAATATTGACCACATTTATGAAAAAATAATTTTTAATTATCCTTAGTGAAGCAGAAAAAAGAACATTAAAAAGACAACTATTAACATCATCAAACTAGGTTTCGAAATTACGACCCGGAGCCGTGATCATTGAGGCGCATGTCCATTGTATGGAAGTACTAATGTTCTCTAGAAAATACCGCGAAACATCCGAACTTCCCTAGCCGTTCCACAATGCGTGCAAAAAGTTCAACACTAAGAAAAACACTAAATGAAAACTAAGAATAATAAACATGTTTTCTCTTCCTGTTTGTGTCCTTTCTTTCTTGAATTTTTTGTCGTCACTGCCACCACAGGAAAACGTTTCCAACCATGGCTTGTTCTGCAATTCTAAAACCCTGTGGAATAACAGGGATCCTGTGATGTTCCTTACCTAATCTTAAAGATTTTCCCAATATTTCTGGGACACCCTGTATATATACGGTTCAATTGTGTAACAAAAATATAGCAGAACATGCCGTCACCAAGATCAGAAACGTATTCTAATGGCAACCTCTTTACAATAAAAAATTAAGATAAGCGCTTAAGGAGTGTTGCCCAAATAGCAGTTTTTGGAGAAAATACTTAAGAGACTGAAATAACAAGATTGGTGTAGCTATTGACAAAACATGCAATACAGGAAAACATCTACAAATTGGATCCGTCATTACTGTTTAAGAGATATGGACACAAACTTTTTTTTTTCAATAAAACTATTAAAATAAAAGTTTTTATTTTTCAATCATTGATGTTCCATTATTCAGTAACTTGCAACTCATATATGTAATTTTGTGCAATAAAAGTAAATTTAAACTATAATTCAAATAAACTTAAAATTTAATTTAAAAAATATAACCAATTCCCATCGAATTGCATATTTTAAAACTATTTTCGAAACATCGGTTTAAACTTTTATATTTTTATATAAAAGACAAATTCTCTATATTTTTCTCTAACGACAAATTCTCTATATTTTTCATCTTTTATTTTAAAAAAATCAAATTTATTAACTCAATCTATTATGCTGCAGTATTATGCTTACGCTACATTCATTAAGTCGTTAACTCTTAAAGTATAAGAAAAACTGTCGTTATCTTTATTAAGAATGATACATTGATAGTAACAAGATTGCTGATGTTCATGAAAAACGGTAAATTAAGGTTTTCTAATTAAAATATGTTGAGATAAATTCTTTCTAGTCAAATTATGTGCATATAGAAACAAGTTCTTTCCTTCCATTTAAGAAAACTAGTTATCGGAAGAAAAATATCCTTCAATTTCAAAAATGCTTTGTTAACACGAAGTTCATTACTTAAGAGCAGAAATTAGCCATGAAAATTATCGTTTTATTTAATGTTTTAGTTGCAGTGGTCTTTAATAAAATCAATATTACTTCTTCATTTAATGTAAGTTAAAGTATTTTTAAAAGAAAAAGAAGAAGAATATAAAAATTGAAAAAAGTTTAACATGTAATCTTTTTGGGAATAAAATTGATAATTTAAATAGATATCAAATTATCTAAAATTTTTAAAGTTTTAAAAGAATTACAATAAATGAAATGACGTGTGGTTTCATGAAGGGATAATGACGTTATTTGAAAAGACTGATATTTTAATATTATTATATGTACAGTCGCAAGAAAAAGAATACCTCCTACAGAAAACAACGCAAATCATTGTATGCGAAGAAAAACACTAGTGCCAACATATTTTCTATAACGTTTTCTAACTATCTGCAGTCTTATACTTTAAGACAGTATGTAATTTCAATTTATTTCTCAAGGCCAATTTCTCTGGACCTTATCTTAGGTCAGAAGTTATGACAACTGACTGACTGCTCTTTTTTCCCCCATACAACGAAGGGATGAAGAGGGACGAATAAATGTCCTTGAGAAGCCAACTGAAATTACATAGCGTATAATGCTGAGCTATGCTTAAATAATGATTTAGGATCCTTTGCATAGTAAAGAAGTAACAAACGTTAAGATGTTCTGCAAAATCGCCTATTCTAACATGATTTTTCGGATTCTTTGGTAAATTATACTTTTGGATAACAAACAGAAAAAGATTAAGTTATTTAATTTAGGGATTAAGCACATGTAATGTTTTGACATCCTAATGTTAAATTCATTTTTAGCTCTTGGAAAACAGATTACATGACGTGTATATTTTTTAGGGTAACACTTAAACGACTTCACGAAATTAGATGTTATTTTTATTAGACTACTTCAAGGTTATAAATAGAGATTTTTCAAAAAAGCATTTATATGTTATAATTAATGCATTTTTTTCAAATATTTATTTGAAAATAATATTTTAAATGAATTGTTTTGTCTTTGAGTAATTACATTAGGTATATATTAGAGGAAAATCTAATGTTCACAAATTCACATAACGCTGTCCCATTATTAAAAAAAGAAAAAAATATTTAAAATACGCATGATTGGAAATTTCAATAACAACTACTATGCATCTCAAAACCATGCTTCATAAAATTATATTGTGTAATAATTGATTTAGGTCTGATTGATTTATATTTGTTCTGAAAGTTAATTTTACCAAAATTTAAATAAAAAAACTAATTAAGAGACTAGCTACTTTGCAGTTTTAAAATACATAGCTTCAAAAAGAAGCAGGAGTAGAACTTCTTTTACAAAAAAAAAAAAAAATAATAATAATAAAAATAAAATAAAATAAAATAAAATAAACGTAAATAATTGAACGGTCAGCATTGTTTGGAGAAAAATTAGAATGAAATCTGCGTGTGTGAAATTAGAAAGGTGACAAATATTTACTGAAACATTTAACACATTCGCTACCGATCAGGAGCCAGCGCGTGAGATGGCGCCAACAGTGAGGGGTCACTCACGTACCAGAGCGTGATGTGGGGTGTGTCTCAATAGCCAGTCACGCGCTGTCACTGGAAAATCTTTCACTGATTCTTTGTTATAAAACGGAAATCGGCTTTTGGGAAAAACCCACTTCTACAGTGCGGCATTAACTATCATCACATCTTCACGTAAGCGGCAGCGAACGTGTTAAAAGACTTCCGAACCGTCGAGTCACTGAGTATCGTATTTTGAACTGTTCTGAAAAAATAGTCCAGGAAAGGATAAACTGAGAGTATGTAACAAGGTATAAGAACTTGCACCTTTCTGAAATTTTTGATTTTTTTTAATGAATAAAAAACTGTCGAAGTACTAAGGTTGTCCTTTGTCAATGACCTATAACACATTTCTAAACCACTAGTTTTTGGTGTTTAGACCCAAACTCAAAATTTATTTAAATTCTGCTTGTCATCATATTCGTTTGCGAAAAATTAATTATTTTTAAACACTTAAAATTTCTACGTGACATTGGCTTCTATAACTTCTATTTAAAAGAACATTTTCTGTGCTCTAACAAGTAAATTAATAACAATTCTATTTTTGTTCAACTAAAATGTACTGAGTTACCGCATTGAGAAATTTATAAACTTCCAGCATGTTCAGCTATTGAAATTGCATTTTCTTTCTATCTTTTGACATAAAACGCCAAATTTTCTTTAAAATTCAAGATAGTAATTTGCTCTTTGAGTCCGTTTTGAATTAATAACAATCTTTATAACATATTTGCAGAAATTATAGCATTTAATTATCTCCCCATTTGGTAGTTGTAGCAAATGTTTTTTTTTTTTTTTTTTTTATAATCATAAGGGATTAAAAATATCCAGATGAGCAAATGTGTCATTTTTTTCCTATTAAAAACTGTTGTGCAAAGAGTTAACAAAATAATAAAAAATAATGCCCAATTATTATTAAATATTATGTTTTCTATTTACATGTTTCATGTCTAATGTTTCATGGTGATTATGCTATTTTGATTAGGTAATATTATGACGGGATGGATAGTTTTTTCCGAATAATTTATTTATCATTTGATGTAAATTTTATCAGATTTTAGGAATTTTAATCATTTGATATCTATTGATAAATGTATTTATGGTAATTACTTTAATTTAAAATTACCATAGTTAGTTTTCAAATAGTTCGATTTTAAATGTTTTATGGAAATTTAATTAAAATTAGCATTTGACTATCTAAAAATCGTCACAGCATTAAAAATGTATCAATTATATACTTCCGATTATTTAACAAGACGCAAAAACCTATCTGTCATACATTAATTAATGTCTTCATTTACATAATTGCTAAAAGGTTTTTTTCCCTGTAATCATTTCTTTCCCTTTAAGTGTTAAACACTTATTCCGGAGTTAATGTTTTTTTTTCTTTTCCACACTCACAAAAAAAAAAAAAACAAGCATTATTTTTTACTACTTCATTTTTGTATAAAAAGAAATATTATTTCTGTGATTTACCAGAATATGCATACTTCATCTCTATCCAGAGACAAAAAGAAATCTAAAATTCAAATAAAATATGCGTTACACGTTTTTATTTTTACTTTGAAGAAACGGAAATACAATTAGTATTATCTCGCGGCTCCTGATGCAATCAACAATAGAGCTTTGAATGTGAATCTCCAGTACATCAAATAAAATATTCTTCATATTTCTTTGGATAGATTCCAACTTTCTGACTGTGTGGGGCTATTAATATGATTGATGGCAACTTATTTCTTTTTTCACATGAGTGACGACAAATTATGAATTTGCCGCTTCACTGGGAACCTAAGCTCTGCTCATGCCAGATGAGCTGTTCGAAGCGATCTATTACGAATGAGAGGGCAATGTCATTCTCGCTTCTTTGAGTTGAAGTGAAATAATTACTGTGGAAAGAGAAAAAGCTATCTTGACATGTGCTATTATGTTTTCGAAAATTCAGATTTTGGATAATGCGTGTTATTATTTTTTTGTATTTTAAAGTTTCATACGAACGTCTCCTTCTTCAATAATATATCTATGTATCACAAATTAAGTATCATAAATTTTGTATAGTAAAAGACATGATATTTTCATTAAAGAGTGGATAATATTGTACTGGATAATATTTTGTTTATTGTTCAGAGGAAGCAGTTGATGACACCCGTATTTAAAATTGATAAACTTATTTCGATTCATTTAAAAAGCAAAAACAAGATTTCTTAAGTTACCTGTATAGAAGTATCACATTAAAAAGAAATCTACATATGACATTTAAGCAATAATCATTAGATTTAAAATAACATTTTATTATTATGTAAAATTATACTAAAAATATTTTAATATTCCAGTTTCCTCACCTTGAATATTAAAAAAATAGCTTTATTTTTAATCGGTTTCGTTTAGAAATAATTTATCAATTATATTTAAAATGGAAAACGATTATTTCATCTTTCGAAATTCCGATTTTTTTATAATGCTATGCGTGTGTGTATTGTACCTATATATATTTACAGGGTAAGTCATAAATATTGAAACAATAGACTATCTCCTTGAATATTGCCCCTAGACGCATACTTCCAATTGCAAAAATTCATTAAAAAGGTGAAATTTTTGATAAGGTAAGATGCAACTTCATGAGGGATCTATATGAAAAATTACGAAAATTAAATTTTTATACGTCCCCCGTAGAGCAAAATTCCCAATTAGAAAATTATTCCCTATTCATTCCTAAATTGAACAACAAAAATTTCATCTCCATATCTAAAAATCCCACGCAGATATTAGAATCCAAAATTCTCCAAAATTCGTGACTTACACCACTTAACCATGCCTGTAAACGAAGAGCTTTTGACTCGATTTGAAAGCAAGTGAGAGGTCGTCCACAAATTGGCCGTTATTAAATTTCGATTTAAGTCAATGCCTCTTATTTGGACACAGAAAAGCGTATTGATTTAAAGGTAAACTTTTTTTCAAAATGTCTTGGTAGTTTGCACTGGAGTCTGCATGGGTCGAAATATCTAGGTCCGATCCCAAACCGATCCATAGGGGAAAAAGTTCAGCCCGATTTAGAAAAATGTTAAAATCATAACCCGGACCGGCCTGGAAAAAAGTTTAAATCATAGCCCTGCTCAGCCGTGAATTTCTACATAGATTCGGTGTGGTTATAAATTGTTTCATATGGAGGAGTTCTGACCAAAAATACTTATTAAAGCTTTTCATTTTTCATATTTCTACTTTTTATTATTAAACAATCGCCAAAGACTGTGATATATTTATTTTTTCAACGAATCTCTATTAATATGTAACCGTTTCACTTATATTTTAATATCGTTAATCTATATTCGATGCGTTAGAGATTTTGAAAAATGTTATACTGTAAAACTTTTTAAGACGGAATCACATAGGAAAGAAAAAATACATTATAGACAAATACTGCAATTAGGAGGTAACTGAATGGAGTTTATTTTTTCTCGGGTATTATTATATTTATTTTGCATGGATCAACAAATTTTCCGTGTAAGGCAGGATTCCGTCGTAGACAGATTTTTTTCACCGGATTTATTGTATTTAAATTGCTTTTTATAATGGTATTCTTTAAAACAAATTAATTTTAATAATTTCTTCTTTTTCCTTTTTTTTTTTTTTTTTTTTTTTTTTTTTGTAAAATAAAAGCAATTTTAAAATCTATGTGTTTTTCGTAAAAATTTTGATTAAGCAATAATTTGCTTATTTTTATGCACGTATTAGGTCAGTCAGAGACAGTGATTATTAAACAGATTGTGTACAGACCGGATTGAAAATTTCTCCCAGTGCAGACCTAGGAAAAGAGAGGCAGTTCGGTATGAAAAATACGTTAGGCCCGACCAGGTGATTCTTCATAAAAAAAGTAACGCGCGGCCTGGGCCCAGAATAGAAATTTTAAACAGCCTCTCCCGGACGATAAAAAGCCTGAAGTTGTGAGAGCTAAATTTATAAAAATGATTTCATCCGCATTTTAGAAAAAGCATTGTTTTAAATAACTGACGGATATTAAAACAGTACAGAAAGGAGATTGAAATGAGAAAAGTTAAACTCGACCAGAAGTTTAAGTTGCAGAAAGGAGTTACTTTACACTCTTAATTTTTTAAAAAGCCTTAAACATTTTATTAAGAACAAAACTTTATTTAAAACTTTAAATTCGTTTTTCTGCATGAAAAGATTTTCCCCACTATTTCTCATGTTTAAATTATTAAAAGTCTAGAAGTGCTGAAGAAAAAAGTGAGAAAACATTAAACACGTCATTTTTGATTATTTTAGATTAATTTTGTTTCGGCAAATTTGAAAAAAAATATTTAATTTTGAAAATATGATTTTTTTTAAATTGTACTATTTTTTAAATAAACAATTTTAATAATTTTAAAATTAATATTGAAAAAAAAACACTGGAACAAAACTAAGATTAGATTTTCATCTTTAATGAAATCGAAAGAAATTGAAATCCGATAAATAATGTTTGGAGTTATAACGATTTTTAATTATCCCATTTAAACCAGTACTAATCATACTGAACCATACTAATCATACTGAACCGTACTGAATTTTTTTTAATTTTATGAGAAATTTTAGGAGGTGATTTTCTTAGCAAATTATGTGGCTAACCGTCACAAAAAAGAAAAAATAATCGAAATTCCTACTCAAAAAATATATTTTTTACATGTTTCTTAGAACTGTTAAAGTAACATTGTTTTTTGAATTGCGCGCATTTCATATTGTGTCTAATCCCTGAAAGCATGATGAATTATTTAAACGGCTATAACTCTGCGAATTTTGAAAATACGAAGATGCAATTTTTTGTGACTAATTCAGGACTGGATAAGAAAAATTTTCCTAACTGGAATTTTTATCCTATGGGGGCCGTATAAAAATTTAATTTTCGTAATTTTTCAAATAGACCCCCCATGGAGTTGCAACTTATCAAAAAATTTACCTTTCTTATGAATTTTTGCAATTGGAAGTATGGGTCTAGGGGCAATATTTAAGGAGATGACCTATTGTTTCGATAGTTTATGACTCACCTTGTATATATAAGTTTCATACTCCTTATTCTATAATAAAATAATTATGCAACAATCGTTGAATTAAAAACGGCATCTAAATTAAATGTATTCATATTTTCCTTAAAGAATGGATATGACATTTGAAGTTTAATAATAGAAGACATATAATTACTTGATTATTTAAATTTGTTAAATTAATAAGATATTTTAAAAGGAACATATATATTTTAAAGGATGATAAAATTTATCGTAATAATATACCCATAAATTTATTATGTATAGAAAATTGCTAAAGTTATTCAACTGTAATATTTATTTAATTATTAGTAAATCTTGAGAAACTGCATCGCTTTTCCATAATCGATTTCAAATATTATTTTTAAATAACGTTTAATTCTCATGGAAAACATTCAGAATTTTTAGCTCACGGGCTATCAAAGCCTGACAGCTTATGTGCCCGCCCGTTCTGTATGTACGTGCGGTACGTACGTAACGCGATAGCTCATGATAAAAATATCCGATTTACATGAAATTTTGGATATAGGCTTATTATGATAAGACACTCCCCTGATAAGTTTTGAGAGTTCATTCAATAAGTATGAGAAGGGGAACGGGGGCTATTGCGCCCCCCTTAATTTATATGAATAGGTTTTTCATGCAGAATTAATAGATTTCGTTGAAATCTTAGATTAAGGATCATTCTAATGGGGTGCCTCCGTGATTAGTATTAGGTGTTCGTTGAATAAGTTTAAAGAGGGGGAATGGGATGAGTAACCAACTTAGTTTTAGTTTTAGTTTTAGTAACCAACTTAGTCTTAGTTTAGGCTTTCACGCAAAAATTACCGATTCGTTTCAAATTTTGCAAATAGGTTTATTCTGAAAAGGCGCTTCCCTCATTTGTTTTTGGAATTCACTAGATAAGTATAAAGGGAGGATAGGGGAAACTACCCCTCATAATTTATGTAAATGGTTTTTCATGCAGAATTAACCGATTTGTTTAAATTTTTGGATACAGGTTTATAGTAATAAGAAGCTTCGCGCGTTTGTTGTGGGGTTCTTTTGTTAATTATTAGAGGGGGTTCTTCCCCTTAAGTTCGCTAACTAAAGCTTTATGCAGAGTTACCGATTTGCTTTAAATTTCGGATGTAGGTTCTTTCTGATAAGTTGAATTTCTGAACAGTTTTGGAGGTTTAATGGTTAATTATAAAAGCGGGAACAGGGGACAGCGTTTCTTAAATTATATAAATGGGTTTTTACGCAGAATTATTCGACTTGCTTCGAATTTTGGATACCGGTTTATTATATGATAAGGCGAATCCCTGATTAGTTTTGGGGCTTCAATGATTAAGTATAAAGAAAGGAAATGGGGAGGTACTTCCTTCCTTATTTTTTTTTTTTTTTTTTTTTTTTTTTGAAAGGCATTACTATATAAGGCTGTTATATACAATTAGTCTGCATAGTCTGTGAGCTCTATGCCATCAGTTTAACTGCGCATTATTCTTTTTATTTTTTCTTATTGAGGCAGGGGTCTTACACTTCAGGAAAGTTTCCGTGAGATATATCAGAACATATTTTTCCAATAATAAATCTTATAAGGAAGGTCTCCATATTGACCATACTCAGAATATTTTGAAAAAAAAATACTAATTAAACTACTTATGTATGTAATAAAGGACCAGTCAAATTTAGCAGCGGAATTACAGTAGAAAATTTGTAAAAAAAAAAAAAATACTTTCGAATATTTGGCGTGAAAAGACGAAAGCGTCATGCAATTTCGAAAGCAGCGTTTTTCCTCGCTAAAAGCAAATGATTTCATGTAACTGAAAATTATTTGTTAATAGATTTTTAGAATGCGTGTAAACGGTATTTAATGAATTTAATCTTAAACAATGAGAGAGTTTAATGTATATATATATATTACATAATATTGCAAATATATATTGCTTGTTGCAGCCGTTATTTAATTTTAATACTGTAAAAATAATTTTATGTACAAAAATATTTTCATATTGAAAAATATATTTTCATATATTTAAGTGCATTGCAAAATAAAGGCTAGATGAAGAATACTGCAATGATACGTTTCATTATCGAAGAAGTTTCTGTTTCCATAGCAACAAAATTAAATCGACTTGAACTTAATTTCGAGATTGAAACAAATTTAATTAATTTAATTTCGTTTAAATTCTTAAAATTTCATTGTTAACTTTCATTATAAATATATATATGACAAAACTATAGCTATAAAATACTAAAACCCACAAAACTAATATTATTTAGATAAATATTTTTAAAATAGTTCAACAAGAAACATTTTAATATTATTTAGATAAATATTTTTAAAATAGTTCAACAAGAAACATTTTTACCTTTAAAAGTATTTGAAAAAAAAAAAAACGAATTTTTTAAAACTTTATTTCGTTGGCAACCGGTGATAAATTGCCAAATAAACGAAATGGTCATTATTATTTCACGAACGTTCTATCGGGGTACCGCCGAAATTTTTTTTATAAACATATATATCCTCATAAGAACATTCTGTATTTTTTTTTCCAGAATTTTCTGAGTATGCCCGTATGGAGAAATTCCTTGACAGTTAAACGCGCTAAATTTCGTCGTATTTAACCAGGCATTTTCTGTAAGAATACACTGGTACCAAAGAATTTCCTGGGCGCAAAATTCCAAGAGGCATATGAATGCTGTGAGTGAAACATGATATAAAAATGAAATTTATTTCTTGATAGAGTATTTCCATGAGCACATGTCGTGTAAGTCACATACTACGATTTTGGATAGTACCAGTATTTTAAAACGGAAAAATGTGATTTATTTTATCAGAGATATTTCATTTATTGAATAAGGCCATGCAAATATTTCGATAATAACGGTGTCCAACAATTTAGCAGTTACAAATAATGCGACTTACACCACAAGTGCTTCATGGAGATAACCGATAATAATATTTGTAAACCACTACTTAATATCAAATAAAAGTACACTTTAAGGCATGTTAAACTTTAACAGTACCCATATAAGAAACATCAGAACAGCCAAGTTATATAAACTTGAAAACAAAAAAATACATAAATTGTTCCTCATAAGCAATACAAATTTAAGAAACTTAAATGTAATTATGCAAAATTTTGAAGAACTTTACCATATCGTTAAGAATCTTCACGATAAGGAGCAATACGAAAACCTAACCATCAAATTTTTCTTACTAAACAGAATCATAATGTAGTATTTTAACTAAATCATGCTCGTTGATACAGATATAAAAAAAAAATATTTTTCCAACTGAGGGCGAGCGTTTCGGCCTAATTTTTTTTTCAATGAATGAAAAAAATTTTAATTTTAATGAAAATTAAAACACGACTTTTTCTGAATCATGCTACCATCTCACATGCCTTTTATTTCAGAAACACGCCCGAGAACAACAAAAATATAGTTTTTGATTTCTGAGGCGTTGAGACTTACAAAAACGACTGTGCATCAAATTGTCACAGATGAACTTCTAATACAGAAAATTTGTGACAAGCTGTTTCTTCAAATTGACCGAGTTCCTCGCAAACCACAGTGCCGCAGCACTGTCGCAACAACTGTAAACCCTCAATTTGTGATCCATTGATCTTTTTTTTTCTTAGGTTAAAATACAGCTTAAAAGGTCATGGTTTAGACAATCTGAAGAGCATGTAGATAAACGTATCGTGGGTCTGGGACAGCATTCCTGTTGAATACTGCTAGGGAGATATAAATGGTGGCTGATTTGTTAGCAATAGCGTATTAATACAGAAGAAGTCTATTTTGAAGAAAAATAAGTGTTTGTAAAATTATCCTCGAATAAATTAGTTTTATAGAATCAGTCTCATTACTTACTCGATAGACCATGTATATATACAGGGTGATTAAAAAAAGATGGGAAAAATTTTAAGAGGTGATAGTACACACCCAAACAAACATTTTGTGTCAAAGAATGCATGGTCGAAAACTAAACGTAAAAAAGTTAGAGCGCGCCAAAAGTTATGTTCTTATACGATGCAAAAACACACAATGAGCGATTAAGTTAAGTTACGAAAACCAATTTAATGGCATTTGATTACAATAAGTGCTCAAAACATTGACCGGCAGCTGTTATGCACGCAGTACAACGGCGAAGAACAACAGATTGGCGAATTTTCTGAAACACACCAGGCATATCGCGAACTACCTCTACAGCAGCCGAAAGCTTGGTGACAAGTTCTTCTGCAGATTCAATGGGAGTCTCATACAGAAGAGCCTTTAGCTGTCCCCACAAAAAAATCGAGACATGAAAGATCAGGCGAACGCGGTGGCCAAGCTACAGGACCACATCGCCCAATCCATTTGTTTGGAAAGGTTACGTCCAGATAGTTTCCCACTGCTCGCGCGTTATGAGCTGTTGTTCCATCTTGTTGAAACCACATTACCTGCCGGATGTGTGGACGAACTTCCTCCAACATATCTGGTAGCACCTGTTGCAGAAACACGAAGTAGACATTCCATCAAGGTGTTTTGGCAGAAGATAAGGGCCGAGTAAGTGGTCGCCGATTATTCCTGCCCAAACATTGATAGAAAAACGTTGCTGATGCGAATGTGGATAAGTGGCATGCGGATTTACTTCTGCTCATACATGCTGATTGCGGGTGTTAAATGCACCATCACGCGTGAAGGTACATTCATCTGTGAAAAGAACTGTTGAAATAAAATTTGGATTTACAGCATTCTGCTGCAGAAACCAGCGGGCAAACGCTACAAGACGAGGATAATCGCTTTGCCTCAGTGCCTGGACTCGTTTAACATGATAAGGGTGCAAACGTGCATCATGGAGTACTCGCCATGTTCTGGCTTGCGATATCTGTAATACTCTACTCACTGCTCGTGCACTTGTACTTGGCTCATCAGCCACCATATCCAAAATGGCTTCTTCCACCATAATATCCCTCTTTGGACGACCTGCATCCAACCGGGATGCAAGAAAGGAACCCATCTCACACAACTGTCGGTGTCCATGCAAGCGTTCAAATGTTTTCGGATTGGGCAACCGCCTGTTGGGAAATCACTCGCCGTACAACCGTTGAGCTTCTACGCTACTTCCATTTGCAGCTCCGTATACAAAATGCATATCGGCTTTTTCCTTATTACAGAAGGGCAACATCTTCAGATGCGTTACGACAGAGATTGACAATTGCACTCTCGTATCAGGGTCTTTTATCTATGAAAAGTTACGAAAATTTGAATACCAGCTCTTCTTCTTCCCATAACATGCAATTACTACTCGCAGCACGGTAACTCGCAACATGAATGCAGCTTTCTGTTTTGAGCACTTATTGTAATCAAATGCCATTAAATTTGTTTTCGTAACTTAACTTAATCGTGCATTGTGTGTTTTTGCCTCGTATAAGAACATAACCTTTTGCGCCCTCTATTTTTTTTACGTTTAATTTTCGACCATGCATTCTTTGATACAAAATGTTTGTTTTGGTGTGTACTATCACCTCTTAAAATTTTTCCCATCTTTTTTGAATCACCCTGTATATATTTAAACAGCGTGGTAATATTTTAGATAATGTACTTTCGTGATGCGCATGAGTGATTATTGAATGAATGTTTAATTAGTAAAAGAATTATTATTTATTCAAATGAATCATACGTGTATGAGCAAAAGGCATAATTGCCATATATACATATATAAAGGCATAATTGCGCCATATTTTCTTAGTCAATAACTGCCAAAAACTTTGTAGAAAATATACAGGGTGTATCTAAACTCTTGGGCAAAATTTTAAGGGGTGATAGTACACATCAAGACAAAGAATATTAAATCGATAACTAAGAGTCCAAAATGTTTTCCGAAGGCGATAGACGCCATTAAAGTTTAGGGTCCAAAATTTCAAATAAACATAAAAAACTGAAAAATTGGTCGATTGATTTGCGGTTTTCACTAAAACTATTCTTTATGTCAGTATTTTCTTGAAAATAAATTATAAAGATAAATTTCAAAAAATGCCGATAGGGTGCGCTTTAGACTTTTGAGTAACGTACAACTATTTTGTGCCGTTATTTTTTGCATCTCATTAAAAGTTTTCGGAAGCTTAGACTTAAATTTTGAGCTCAAAATCTCAATAGTTGGGAGTGGTTAAGTAGCGCAAACTGAACCGTGTTCAAAGGTTAGAATTTCCAATGAATATAAAAAACCAAAAAAATGGTCGATTCATTTACGGTTTTCGCTAAAACCATTCTTTAAATCAGTATTTTCTTGAAAATAAATTTTAAAGATAAATTTCAAAAAATGACGATAGAAGGCGCCTTAGACTTTGGAGTAACGCACAACTATTTTTAACCGTTATTTTTTTTAAATCTCATTAAATGCTTGCAAAAGCTTAGACTTAAATTTTGAGCTTAAAATCTGAATCGTTGGGAGTAATTAAGTAGTGCAAACTTGAACTGTGTTCGAAGTGGGGGGGAGGGTTAAATTTCAACTCCTGAATACAGTTCAATTTGCGCTTCTAAACCCCTTCCAATGATTCTGAATTTAAGCTCAAAATTTAAGACTAAGCTTTTGCAAGCATAATTAGATACAAAAAAATAACGGTTAAAAATAGTTGTCGGTTACTCTGAAGTTTAAAGCGCCCTCTAAAGAAATTTATTCAAATTTATTTTCAAGAAAATACTGACATCAAAAATAGTTTTAGCGAAAACGGCAAACGAATCGACTATTTTTTTTTGTTTTTATAGTCATTTGAAATTTGAGCACCCCCCCCCCCTCCCTTGAACATAGTTCAGTTTGCGCTACTTAACCACTTCCAACGATTCAGATTTTGAACACAAAATTTAATTTCATGTCTAAGCTTCTAAAAAAATTTAATGAGATGCAAAAAATAATCGTAAAAAATAGTTGTTCGTTACTCCAAAGTCTAAGGCGCCCTCTATCGGCATTTTTTGAAACTTATCTTTAAAATTTATTTTTAAGAAAATAATGATTTAAAGAATGGTTTTAGCGAAAACCGCAAATGAATTGACCAATTTTTTTGTTTTTTATAATTATTTGAAATTTGAACGCCTGAACACAGCTCAATTTGCGGTACTTCACCTCTCCCAACTATTCAGATTTTGAACTCAAAATTTAAGTTTAAGTCTAAACTTCAAAAACATTTAATGCGATGCAAAAAATAACGGCAAAAAATAGTTGTTCGTTACTCCAAAGTCAAAAGCGCCCTCTATCGACATTTTTTGAAAATTATCTTTATAATTTTTTTTCATGAAAATACTGACATAAAGAATAGTTTTCGAGAAAACCGCAAATCAATTAACCCATTTTTCCATTTCTTATGTTTATTTGAAATTTCGAACCCTAAATTTTAATGGCGCATATCTCCTTCGGAAGACGTTTGGGACCCTCAGTTTCCCATTTAATATTGTTTGTCTTGATGTGTACGATAATCCCTTAAAGTTTTGCCCAAGAGTTTAGATACACCCTGTATAAGCAAAGTTATTCTTGCCAACTTTCATATATTTTTTAATCGCTTACTCTAGAAATTTCGTAAAATAAATAAATAAATAAATAAAATAAAATAAAATAAAATAAAATAAAATAAAATAAAATTTTTAATGTTGCTTTCATATGCATTTTAAATACAAATATAAATTCTATTATAAATTCTTTCGTAGTAAAATAATGAAAAATATATGAAGATTAGAATCGATCACTTTGCATATACCTGAATGAATTGAATACTATAATCATCCATTTTGCCAATTACTGATATAATCAGGTTGAAATTATATTTCTGAACTTTTTTCTGTAAAGGTATACTGAAATAAATATTAGTGCATGCCTATATATTAATATTTTAGTAAAGATACAGTATATATCTTTGACAAAATTTAGTGTTTAATGAGAGTTCAAGTGTTTTTTATGACGGCCGATAATCTACACGAAGGACATAGGCCCAAAGGGGGGGGGGGTTCCTTCGGGATCAAAATATGCTCCTCAGATGCGTCTTTCTGTAGCAATATAACCCGTATTTGCGCAAAGAAATTCAAAATTCGAAGAAATGCACGGAAAACACCGAAGGATTTGTCCCACTGGCCCGATTGGATTCTAACCCAGCATGTCCCGTTTACCAGGTATTTAATGAAGTTGCTTTAAAGGATGTCCACTATCAGTGGTATCGAATGACTAATTTCTTAACTGACAGTCATGGACATAGTTCAGTTATAAAAATGTAATAAATGAGGTAAAATAATAATTTTTGCAAATGTTGTTTTGAAATAATAATAATTATTATGAAATATTAATTTTTATACGGTCTCCCATACGTATAAATGATATTTAGTAAAAAAAAAAAAAATTAATACACGAACAAGTGAGACAAAAGAAGGTCCAGTGATTTAACACTGAAATTGATCGATATATGAAACTATGAAATACATGATATTATCTGCGTCTGAATACGAATGAGTTGTGCCATTATTCCAGAGATCGTACAGAAAATTTTTTAAATATTAGAAATATTTATTTCGCGTGTACAGTTCTGTGTTGCAACCGAAGGGTGTCACTTCAAAATTTATTTACAATAACTTTCATCCCTGTTAATTAATTTTTAGGATAGAGAATCTAATAGCATTTTTAAATATGTATCATTTTGTAAATAATTTATAATAAACTGTTGCTTTTCATAAATTCATTTTAAAAATTTTCTAGTTTTGTTTTAATTATATTTTTTGTACAAGTCGTATATTTTTCTTCAAAATGTCAGAATAAAAATAGATTTCAAATTCATATTGTAATGTAATTTTATTTTCAACTATTTTTTTCATTATTATTTCATGGTTATTTATCATTGTAGTAAATTTGTGAAGGGCCACTAGTTCGGAACAAAAAAGATATTTCAAATTTAAACAATTATTACACAGTCAGTTTTAAGCATCGAAGAATGGGACAGTTGAATTATTTCTTAGTGCAATAAGTTATTTTTACTAAACATAACAAATAGGACGCGGACCGTAAAAAAAATTAGTTTTTGCAATTTTTAATTAATATTTTTATTGACCTAAATTGGTTTTAAAATACTTCTTTTCCACACTTAAAACATTTTTGTAGTTGAAACATCTATGACTAACGGTTTATGAATTAGCCATTGTACATCACTGAGAGTGGAAACACTGTATTAAAAAATCCATATACAAAGTCATAAATTATTTTACATTTCAACGCCTTAATCTTCCTCTTGTATACACATTTTTTTAAAAGAAAACATAGTCGGTAAAGAAAAGCACTTACTTACCCTTTCATCTTTCATAGTAAGCCTTCACTTAATTTACTTTAATTTTGAAGGATGTTTACAAAAGTAACGCATTTACATTTGAGTAACTTTCTAAACTATGCCTTCCTGTTATAGACAACTGTGTTATAGTTGACTTTTCTTTAATTCAGTTTAGGAAAATATTAAATGAAATAAACTAAAAAATGTATACTACAGCTAACTTGTTAAAGAATTTTTGAAGGGATCGCGAGTATTACAGAAATAATAAGCAAATAAATGAGTTTATTTCTTAATGAAATATTAAAGTAATGTATGTAATACCTAATAATATTTTAATTAATAATACTGTATGTATTATTTTTTATGTTAAAACTGAAATGCATTATTAAACTTTTACTATTATGAAACATTAATATGTAAAAATCCATTATAAATAAATCATTACCAAGCGCATATCCAGGATATGTACAATTTATATTTAACAATCAATAAATTCAAATGAAAATTGTCATTTTATTTCATCGTTGACATCAATTGCAAATTCTGCCCTAAAATAATTTGAAGATTGCTTTTTGAAAATTAGTGGGGGAAACGTAATAACCGTGCCGACCCTGGGTATGTCATACCCTGTGCGTGTAACCCCGAAATATTATAAAAATTCAAAATTGAAAGTAATTTACAGGTATGGGCTTCCTAGGAGCCATTAAATAAATTTTTAATAAAGACATAATTAAATATTTTCAATAAAAAAAGATTTAAATCTCCAAGAAATAATTAACGCACTACACAAATTTTCATACATATCATTCATATTACCTGGGATCCTAATTCTGTGAAAATTTATCACCCGTACCTTCATACCATAATTGAACAAAACGCTTTTGATATAATGTTATAAATATTACATTAAGTTTTCATTGTTCATTAAACAATTATTTTTAAATTGTTTTTTAATCTTCAATCAAAATTTCAAATGCTGCCAAAAATAAAATAAAAATCTTTAAACATTCTTTTGAAAACTTAATTAACCTTAATTGGATCTTAGATAATTCTGACTCATAAAAGTAAGACTTGAATACTTTATTCCCCGATAAAAAATATCATAAAGACTTCATTGTTCAATTAATATATTTATTATTTAATGTAAGTCTTTTTAATTGATGCTAAATTAGCGACCATGTGTTTCTTAGCGATAACGACAATATCGTAAACCCTCTCGGGTTTTCTTGTGGAGGAATAAAGGCGAAAAAATGTCGATCTTAATGCAAACACTACATCCTGATAAGTAATGCCATCAAAGCTCATTAATCTTGTTGGGGTTCAAGAATGGACACATAATCCTACCACGAGATATCTTGTAAGGCCGCAGATTGTCGATTTTTCTCTCTTATTCCTATTGACAAAACAGTGCTTTTGACAGATTTCTTTCTCTTTCTCTTTCTTTCCAGTTACTTTTTAAATTGCTTGATATGACAGTACAGTGTGTATATAATATTTATACATATATAAGCCTAATAAAAAAATAAATATAAAAAGTATGAAATAATCAATTTAATAAGTACGTAACTAAACGTTTTTCAATTAGCATACTTATATATACTGTAATTTCCAGTGTATAATTTGCGAATCAAAAAATTCTTTTTGAACCCAGAAATCGTATGTAGTGTTTGAAAATAAATATTTACGGTGATCTTACAAGTTAAATTTCTTTTTTCAAAAATTCTGCGTCGAAAAATGATTGTTTAATCCGCGGATTATAAGCCGGAAATTACGGTAATTAGCGCAGATTTATCAGTAGCACGTTTAAACACTCTAATGATAAAATGTATAAATTAGTCGAATTAACATTTACACTATATTGCCAAAGGTGACCGGCCACTTGCGATTTTAGCCACTTTCTTAAATATCTAGAAAAATACATGAGGACTTATATTGAAAATCGAAGTGTGTTAATATAATACATTTCCTTGAAGATTTTTTCGCGGAACTCCATAGAGGGCCGTCAACAAATTAAAAAGAATGAAAATCTTCTGAGTAATCCTGACAAAACTAACGTAGCAAAAGACCTCAAACTGTAGATTATGATTAAGTGCCTTTTGTAAAATACTGTCGTCATTGCTATGTGTATAGCATGTATATTCGTAGAGTTATTAAGGTTTTTATAAAAACAGTCCCAATTTTTCCATGTTTTTTTATTATGATTTGCAGAGTTCTTAATATGAAATAATGTTCATTTTTTTTAAACACAAAACAAAATTGTACACCATACCCTGTAATCAGAATTAAAAATAATAATAAAATGGTATGAAAAATGAGCAGGTTTACTGAATAATTTTTCACTGTGCATGCGTCAACGATATCAAAATTTTATTTACATATTGTGTTACATATTTACATTAGCTAAATACATATAGAGCAACTTATGCGAAATTCTCAAAAACATAGCTTAAAAATTTTGAAAGTGATCGTCTATAGAATAAGCTCAAAATACGTTATTCGCAAAATGAAGCAAAAAAATATAAGGGGATGTATCCATATATCCATTTATTAATGTTAATATAGAATGCACAATATGATATGTTCTATTACATTTGGATAGAACCCCTCATGTATTTTTCTAAATATCAAGGTTCGCACACTCCTTGGAATTTCCAAGGACTCTGGCACCACTATTAAAAATAAAAAAATTTACATTTAATTTTTAAACCACAACATTCGTAAATACCACCTTCATTCACAGATTTTACGACATTTTTCTGCAGTAAAACACTTCGAAAATATTCTTAAAATTTAGTGGTAGAACTGTGCGAACCCTGAAATATATATGAAAATTTCTAAAATCGCAAGCGGCCGATCACTTTTAACCATATAGTGTATATGCGTGTAAATTTCTAAAATTACACACTTTTTACAAAAGTTTACCTATTTTTGTGTGTATTTTAGCTTATAATATAAGTGTGTAATTGATGACTGGAAAAATACAAATAAGTGAGTAAATGTAGATAAAAAGCCAACATTTACAGGACTTTTTATTTCATTAGATTTCACACATAACTATGAATAAACAGATAAGTGTGTACATTTCTAAAATTCCCTACTTCGCATAAAAACTCGCATTTTGACCAAAAAATTACCTGAATTACCTGTTTCTTTGGGTGTATAGTTTCTGACACTAAGTCTGTAAGTTGTTATCAGTTGATAAACTCAGACATTGGTAAATGTAGAAAATACCTGTTTTACAAAAAAAGGAGTGTCACAAAAATCATAATTGTGTAGATCTTAAAATGTATAGCAATTAAACAAGCATATTAACACGTTAGTTACTATTAACCTGAGATCTTTTGAATGCACATTCGTTCTTTTTAAAAGGTGAAAAATAACTGACAGGAATAGAACTTTTTTGTTTTTCTATTCAAGTCTGTCATCTTTCTTCTTTGAAAATGAATGCGTGTATGTAATAGAAATATCAGGGTTATATTCAATAATATCTTTATACTCTTGTAACACCTTTTAAGTTATACTATGTATTTTAAGCCTTTATGTATAGACATTAAACAGTACTGTAACAGGATTTTCAAAATAAAACGCTAAAACATTTACTTTTTTTAACCCCCTCCCCACCTTCCGTTTCAGCTATATTAGATCACACGAACATTTTAAATAAAATATAATTTAAAAATGCCTCAAAAATTCAGGGTGGATGGGGCAGATGACAGAATATTTTTAGTTCCTTTTTATTTACCGCTTAATTATTCTATACCTGTACAGAAAGCATGGTATCAATGACGTCACTTAAGCACGGTGGTCACATGACATCTGTGATTATAATGGAACTGCTCAGTGACGCTAAGTTGTGACTAGAATGTGATATTTTTTCCCGCAAAATTAAAAATAAGCCATTTTCAATGTGTCTTTAATTGTAAACGAAGTTCTCTGGCGGCATTTGCATTTTTTTCTGTCACATACGCTACGTTACAATTGTGATAAAAAACAAACAGCGTATTATAATGTCATATTTTGACCAAAATGGAAAATAAAAAAACCTTGAACATTCCCTCTCTGAACACTAAAAATTTTCAGATTATCGTAATGAAAATCTAAATACAAATAAGAATTCGAAAATTATTTAAGTATATCTTTGTTACAGCAAAATTCGGAAGACTTTCTTTCCTTCTAACCGATAGCCCGGCCTCTACCTGCCGGGTTTCCCCAGCTAAACCGGTTTGATATCTGGTATCGGGTCGAGTGACCGCCAAATCGCCACGTCGCAGCAATGAATATGATGATCGCTTAGATTTTTAACCTAATAGTATTGCCTACTGCTTAGTTTATCCAGTTGCTTAAGACTTTATCCTTGTTGTTTGGTATTTGCGGTTTTCTACACGTGTTGATCTCGTAATTTAGAACCTTGATCAGGTGACGAGACTTTCACTTGGCAAGGCACCTCCAGAGGTATAATTCACAGGTAACTTGGATTACTTAGCACCCACAACGGATTTTACATGCACCAGGTACCATTAGCGTACATGCCGGACATCGGCTCACACCTACCTGTTGACCAGACCCCTAGTTGCCAAATTTCCCTAATCGAATGAGTTATTTGTCTGGCATCGGGGTTGTTTTCCGACTGATCGCTGCATCATAGACATCCTGTAGACAATCCCCCCCCCCGGCTTATCTAATTGCAGATGAATTGCCGATGAAAGACAAATATCACGATAGGAAATTTTGGGGTCGAGATGCAAAGCAAGCTCACACGGCGTGATAATACAGATATATTCTCTCTTCATGCTCATACATTTATTTAAATAATATTTCTTGAAAATTGGTAATTCTTATGCTTTTTCTCCCTTAACTTAACCCCTAACTGATGTGACAGAAATTGCAACTAAACCGCTGTGAAACGGTTTGCAATACCTCCGTCCAATGTTTATTTATTTATTATTATTTTGCATTAAACTTTTTTAGACAGTAGTTATAGTTAAAATTCATCTTTTCATAAGTCTCTGGTGGTAGTACTTAAGTTCCAAACGAAACAAAATTTTAGCAGTGTTTCTAGTTAAAGTGAAAGTTTCAAATTATACCTTAAAAATTGAAAAAAAGGTAGCTGTCTGTGAGATCGGTAACATAAGTTAAATGTTGAGTTACAGATATTCAACTTTCCGTAGAATAATGAAAATAAAATCGAAAATTCATTTATCATGCAACATAAATTATAACTCACGTAATTTTAGAATCTTAAATTTGTTCACCAAGTTACTTTTAGAATTTGTACACCGAATATAAACTAGTCGTTGGGGGCCACCGTAATACTTACCCATCATGGATATGTATATGAAAATAAAACATGTGAAAACTATTTATACAATGCATTGCAAATCATAAACAAACTTTAAATATTGTTAATATACATAGTAATGCTCTATGAAAGAACTGCTGATTACCGATATCGACAAATTATATAAAACGCCAAACTACTCAAGTAGTACCGAACTGCGTAAAAGAAACATCCTTATAACTCCAAAAATAATAACTCTATTAACTAACAATTAACTGCATCGGATTAAGCGTCTCATTTCCAATTAAAATATACCTCTGAATTGAAATTTGAATGAAATACAGGGTCATGAAAAATCGAAGAATGTGGAAAACAGGATTACAAATATCTCGGCAACTAATAATCCGATTGACTTCGTTCTATATGCAAAATGTGTGTTATTTTATTTTCTTTTACGTCCATTCCTTAGAACAAAAAAATTCGAAAATTTTTATATCAGAACGAATTTTTCGAGAGTCCGAAAAAAATAGTTCCGGATAATCGAGGTTGCTGATATTAAATAGGGTTCGTCCCATTCTTACATACTAACTGCATACAAAATTTCAAGTCTCTATCTCAATTCGTTCGGGAGATAGAGCGTTTACAGACAGACAGACAGACAGACAGACAGACAGACGGACGGCAAAATTTTTTTTCTAAAAATATGTTTTTCGGAATCTCCACTATCTAAAACGTGTAAATCCGTCAAAAAAAATTTTTCGATTTTCAAAACGATTGCAAGACTTACCCTATACTACGTATGATGGGTAAGTAAAAGGCTAGGCTTTACTCTTCTAAGTTTAAATTAAACCCTACTTTTCGATTACAGTCTCACAGACCGCTACTTTTTACCGATTTTCATAGTTTAATCTATAATTTCCGTTTAACAACAGATTCAATGTAATTTTGATTTTTTTGATACCTAGTACTATTGTTACAGACTTGTGAAGAGGTAAACATTAATTAAAATAACATTGTACTTTTTTTACAAAAACAGTACTACGTGAGTTAAGGGAGCCTTTTATTCCTCTTTTGAACGAGCCGTTAATTCTTAAACTGGCTCAGTCTAAGCTTTTACGTTTTATATAGAAAAATTTACAAATCTGTATTCTTTAATATTCAAACATAGTAAAACATCTGAATAGCATAAACCTTATTTAACAGATTCTTGCATCAAGTACGGTTGTTTTCAATTTTTTCAGCACCCGTTCGAATCTATGTTTTTTCCTCCAGTTTTAGCCAATCAGATTGCTGGGTTCGGATGAGCCAATTTGGGAATTAAAGACTCATCTCTTTCATGAAGATGTCTAACAGATAGCTCATAATAGTTATGTGACAATTTTGGTCACAGCAATTATGGAATTTCAATTTTGAATTCCTTCGATAGAATTATACATTAATTTCAAAATTTGTATGCTGAATTATTGAAAAATATTGTGCGTTAATTGTTTATAATGACCTACATAATGCATAATATGTGTCTAATTGCTATATTTTCCAAGAACTGAAATGTAGAAAAATCTAAGTAAAATGTTTCTGTTCAAGATTTGTTAATAATTATTTTCAAAAATAGTTTCTAAATTTGATGAAAATAAGTTATTAAGTCCAACAGACAATGTACTCTTTACAGCATTCCGGAGAGCTCCCCAGTCCTCCTCCGGAGATTTGGGGAAAATTTTCGGAAGTAATTTTGGAGGACTTTGGGAAACTTCAAGATCACTTAGTATGCTCAAAAAATTTAAACTATGATTTAATTTAATTATTTTTTACCTATTGTTCAGACGGATTCACACATAACAGACAATCTCTATGAACAAATTTCTTATCTTCATTCTTCCTGTGCTGGATTTGAACCAGAGTACTTAGATACTTGATCTATCCGTTACGCTGTAGCGTCGGTAAACAATAACTGTTTCTAAGGTATTCATGCACTATTTCTCACCTTTTGAAACTCAAAACTATAAAATATCCAAATATTGTGTACCTTTAATGATCTAACCTTTATTTCAAAATGCATAGACTTTTACATATATTCTATATAAATTTAAATTTAAATTATAACTCCAAATAAATTATCAATAATTATTTAACAGAACATAAATGTCTTCGAATTTTCAATTTTTTACATGACACTCTATTTTAAATGATAATAATATTCTTTCAGCTTGGAAAGATGCAAAAAGATGAGGGGCTGGATCCATATACCTTTGGTTAGTTACAATATAAAGTACACAATACGGCATGTACTGCTGTATTTGGATATAGAACCTCATTGATTGCTTGGTTTTGGGAACAATGGATTTTGAGCTTATTTTAGCGACACCAATTTTCAGAATTTTTAAGCTATAATTTTGAAACTTTTACAAAAGTTACTCTATAGGTTTAGCTAACAATATGCAAATGAAATGTTGATAACATTCAAGTGCGTGCAGTGAATATTTATTTAGTCTATCTACTCGTTTTTCATACAATTTTTGTAATTTTTCAATTCTGATTGAAGCGCATTGTGCATAATGTTGTTTGCCATACCTTCTGAAAAGAACATTTTTCTTTACCTTAAAAACATTGCAAGTTATAATAAAAAAAATCTTCGCAAAATTCGGGATTGTTTTTATAAAAACCTTAATTTGTCTATGAGTATACATGCTATACACATATAAATGAGCTTAGTTTAATACAATAAGCCAGATAAAGATAATCTGCGGTTTGAATGCTTTTGCTACATTAGTTTTGAAAAGGTTATCCAAAAGATATTTGTTCTTTTTCAGTTTGTTGGCGGCCCCCTATGGGGTTTTGGATAAAAATGTTCACTGTAATATATGACATGTACAATTCTATTTACACACCTGGAGTTTCAATATAACACTCATGTATTTTTCTAGATATTTAACAAAATGTCTAAAATCGCAATTGGGCATTCACCTTTGGCAATATAGTGTAATCGTCACAAAAGTTAATGAAAAAAACCGTCACGAATGTCATAATTTTTACAAAACTGTCACAATGTTATTTAACAACATTATCACTGCCGTCACAGAATTATCACAGTGTTGCCAATTGACACAATGACAATTTAGTGACAAACGACACATATTTCACAAATTTTTCACACCATGACTTCACAAAGTGGTCACAATGTGATGTCACAAACGAGCTCTAAAACGACCATAACGACTTCACATTCTAATCATTATGACTTTACATCAACGGTCACAAAGTTACAATATGACTTCACAACGAGTGACGTCACCATGCCTTACGGGTTTTGAGCTTACTTTCATCACATAGAAGTTTGAGAAATGCTTGAAAAATGCCTATTGTGACCACTAACAACATAGAGTCTAGGTATAATGTGGGTTGTTTCTATTCTTGAATACGCAAATGATCGATTTGACCTAAAAGTAAAATCATAAATGTTTCCAACTGTTTACTCTTTAAGACCTGACCTACAGAACTGTGTAGTGTATGGTATCCTACAGAATAAAAAAAGATTTTCCTCTTTTGTTTGATTTAAAATCGATCCTTCAACCACAGAATTATGCGTGAATCCTCCCTTGGCATAACCTAACATCGGGGTAAATATCAATTTGGTCAAGTATAATCCGATTAATTTGGGAAAAATACCGAATTTTATACTTTCTACAAAAAGTCTTCTCGTCTTAAAGGGTTATAGCTACATCGGTGACCATGTGGTTAAACATTTAATAGTTCTTTTGAACGAGGCACAAAATTATAGAATTTTTGTGACACAATGTTAAATTATAGCCGTATAAGGTGTTTTTTAAAGCACACAAATTTTAAGACATGAATAATTTTGTCGTCTACAGGGTTGGTTCCACGACCACTATTTTCCAGGTGAAATATGAATGATTTTTTTTAAAATAAGAAAATAAATCTAGGTTAAACGCGCGTAATTTCCATTTTTTATCGGTCAGATTTTCTGTAACAACATACTTTATCTGAAGAAATTTTTAGTCTGGAAATTCCAGGACCCGTACGAATCCTAATCTGTAAAAGAGCATTTTTTCCGAATGGTCAATGAAGTTCTTTGAAAACTGACATCATGGTTTGACTACCACTTTATCCCTTCATTCAGCTATTCAGAGCAATGAAAAAAAATACGAAAGCGTACTTAATTTTAAGAGTGTCGTAGCACTACAGAGAGGGGAAAAGTGAATCGTGGAAAAGAAAATCGTTGTATCGCGACAGTTTACATTATTATTTAATAAATTTATTTTAATTATAGATATTTATTAAAATTATCCAGTATAATAGGAACATAACTCGTCATAGTTTTATTCTCAGATGCCCACCACTTCGTGATTTCCCTATGAACTCGCTGTATTAGGAAATTTCAAATATGAACTCAAATATTTGGATTTTTGACTGATTTGGGCCTCGAGATTAAATAGAATATGGATAAGTCCATGAGCACTTGTCGTGTAAGTCTCGTAATACGATTTTTAAATACGAGCATTTTAAAACGGAAAAAACTGACTTATTTTATGAGAGATATCTCATTAAGGCCCATAAAAAGACCTGGATGATAATGTAAAGTCTATGGGAGTATTTTTTTCAAATATCTAGCTCAAATTTTTATATTTTTAGATGATTTTTTTTTCATAGGGTAGCTGAGGATGATCTACAACCGGCTTAGTTTTTACTTTTTCGATTTTGCTTATATATTTTTATGGGCCATTTTCATCATTCGCTTACATTTCATGCTAACGGACTTGACAAGTAACGGACTTGAAATTTCAAATGAAACTATGAGAAATGAACTAGATGTGTACTTTCGAATTTAGATAATAATTTAGATACCTTCTAAAATTATTTAGTAAACTTGCTTAGCAGCTTATATTTCATCACTTACATACATGGTAACAGACATGACAAGTAACGGACTTGACATTTCAAATACAACTGTTATAAATGAACTAGCTTGTATAATTTCTAAGTTAGATATTAATACACATACCTTCTTGAACTATTTAGTAAACAATATTTAATTACAAAATTGCAAAAATCATTATTTTAATATTAAAATTTACGGTAGCAGACTAGACAGTGAAAAAAAATTCCAACTTTGATGAAAGCTGATTCTTGCCACTACTACATTGCTTCCCAATTGAAGAGTAAAAATTGGCAAGTAGTAGTTGCGTGAACAGTTTCAGTATATAACCGAATATTTGCTGCTAACTTCAGGCAGAATTAGAAACCTATTTTGACTAAAACAATCACAAGGTAACGGACTTGACGCAAAGTGAGGGATAAAATATTTCTGTTAATTTCTTAAAGAAAATATCTCTTGTAAACATTTTTTTTTCATTTTTATATAGTATTTTTATGTAGTAATTAAATATCTTTATTTAAAAAAGTTAAATAAGATTTAAAAAAATAACAGTTAATTACATAAAATTTGGAATAGAGCAGGCATTTTTGCTTAGAATCACAATTTTAAAGATTTATATTTCCAAAATTTTTATTGATTTTTTTAATTTTTTATTTTAAAAATGTTCAATATAGTCCTCTTTAGCTTATGCATAGCTGAAATCAAACTTTAAATATTAATTTATGTTTGAATTTTCTTCTCTTTACTCTTTGACTGCATATGTAAGCGAAATTTGAAAATGCTCCTTATATTATGATAGTTTCAATTTCAGATCCGGTTTACACCGGTTTTGAAAGTTAAAGTAACTTAAAAAAATCTGAAACCAAAGCTGAAAATTTAAAAACTAGACAGGTTTTAGATCATCCTCATCTATCTTGTGCAAAACAATCATGTAAAAATATTAAAATTTGAGCGAGATATTTGAAAAGAACGCTCCCGTAGATTTTACATTATCATCCGGGCCTTTTTCTGTGACTAATGTTGCGCCTTAAGGCCCCATAATAGTCACTGAAAAAGACTCAGATGATAATGTAAAGTCTATGGGAAATTTTTTTTTTAAATATCTGGCTCAAGTTAAATATTTTTACATGATTTTTTGAGATAAAGATCTCCAAGCGGCCTAGTTTTTACTTTTTCGATTTTGCTTACATATTTTTATATTATGATAGTTTCAATTTCAGAAACGGTTTAAAGGGCGGTGGTATAAAATGGTTTGAAGGGCGGTGGTATAAAATACTTACCACCTAGTTTTAATTTAAAAATGCCACATTGACACCAGAATTTTGAAATGAAAATTTTAATTTTATCAAGTACGTGAAGAAAAGCATTTATCTATTTTGAAATAAACTATCTTTAAATTCTGATGTCATTCAATCATTTTAGAATTTTATGAATAGAAGTGCTTTGCCCCTGAAAGGGTTAAAAAGGTTTTGAAAGTTAAGGTAAATTTTTTTTTAATCTGAAACCAAAACTGAAAAAGTAAAAACTAGGCCGGTTGTGGATCATCCTCAGCTATCTTGTGCAAACAATTTATGTATAAGTATTGAAATATGAGCGAGATATTTGAAAAGAACAACTCCATAGACTTTACATTATCATCCGAGTCTTTTTCTGCAACTAGTGTCGCGTCTTAAGGCGCAGAGTCTTCAATCTACTAAAACACAGATCAACATACAGAAACCTATACCCGGAAATCCCACATAAACAAGATTCTGCTGTATATCGTTTTAGAACAGTGACATACAAGGTAATTGGCATTTGACAACATTGCTTATTATTTACGAATGATTCTGAAGTATGCGTTTTCTTTTGCTCGCTTGGATCCAAGATAGTTATGTTTTGCCAAATGAATTAATATAGTTTATTCTGTATAAAAAAGATACGTTAAGAAAAATGTCATATAGATAGATTGCCAGATATAAAAATATATAAAATTCTAAATAAAAGAGAATGAAATTATAATATATAATTTTTATTGTAAAAATAAATAAATAAATAAAGTGTATGCCTGTTGACAATTTTATGAACACGTTATAATTGTTAAAGCAAGATTTCATGTTGTAAAAATATAATTTCATGTTGTAGAAAAACAAGATTTCTCCTGCCCTTACTTTTCATATTAATTTTTTGATTATGTAAATACGATTCTGTATATTTAAACATTAAATAATTTAATTTGAACTAGAATTAATGCTTGTCCGTTTTGAAGTGACTCGAATAATGTGTATAATTCTCTTTTAGGATTAAGTGTTTGGATGTATTTATTTCTAGTACGCATGATTTACAATAAGATACAATAAGAGATTTACTACAGATTAATTAATCATTTCCTGTACTAATTGTTTACGTCAAACATATTTTGTAATTAAATTTTGATTCCAAAGTCTTAATTAATGGAGCCTTTGAAATCACACAATGCTTATTATTATTATTATTATTATTATTATTATTATTTAGATTTAAAGTAATTAACCCCCTCACTGACAAGACCG
Organism: Maratus speculifer; assembly: GCA_964019185.1. Taxonomy (NCBI): domain Eukaryota; kingdom Metazoa; phylum Arthropoda; class Arachnida; order Araneae; family Salticidae; genus Maratus; species Maratus speculifer. The sequence goes on from OZ025299.1 coordinate 185,308,622, forward strand.
TCTATAGACGTTCGTGAAAAGTTTCTCTGAAACAGGCAAGGCCGACTCGGCGCGTTTCTTCAAAACATACTCTAAACAGGCACCACCGACTCAAGACGTTCAAAGAATATGGCTTCAATAATGGCAAGGACGAATCTTGTAAATGTGCCTTCCCCCACCATACTTCACCACCCTACCTTATCTAGATTTGTCAACAATACTTAATTGTTACTCCCCACCACCGCCTGTGGTGATTCGCTTGGGATCTCTCTTAAAAATTTTCCCTTAAGTGTCACAGCAGGAATAGTAGACCTTGAGTCTTCTCAACACTAGCGAAATAGAGCGACGGCTAAGCGAAGTATTTGTTTTGTAAAAGTTTTGTCATAGAGGGGAATTTATTTTTCCAGGCTATGGAAAAATAAATTGTTCCATATTATTATTGTTATATACCCCATTCATAATTATTATTATTTTTGATTGGGTCAATAGTAATATCTAACAAAACTAAAGTCATCTTTGTAAATTTAAAAATGCGTGTTCGATTTGTTTTTGGGGTATTTATATCAAAAATTCTGGATGAAGAACGTCAATTATTTCGAAAAAATAAAAATGCAGTTTACAGGAATAAGCAATGTTTTTTTTTTCTTCTTCTTCTTCCCTTTTTTTTTTTTTTTTTTTTTTTTGTTCAAAAATTGGTCATTTTAAAACGAGGTTGAAGGTGGACATTATTTGGTAGATTTGGGCTTTTTCCTTTAAATCACCTCTTCCCTCCAGGTAAAATTTTGAATTACATAAAAAAAATATTTTTTAAACACATTCCAAATTAATTGAAAAGTATTTATGATTTATATTTTTCTGTCTGCCCGACCGTCTCTGATTCGTGTAAGTTTATTGGGATTACTCTGATTTTTTGTATGTTACAGATGCTTATTAAAACTGATCGGTATCGAAAACGAAGTATGTATAATTTACAGTTTATTTATCAAGGACGATTAAACAATTTCTGTTACAATATGATCAACTGGAATTTAAAAAACCGTTTCAAGTTCAATTCAATAAAGTAAAGCAGTTTCAAACATAATGATTTTCATATGCATAAATGTAGCGCAGTGAACCATGCATTTTGTAAAACAAGGATTCAAAATATTTTTTATGCATTTACAAGGTTAGCCAAAAGAATTTTCTTACATAATGGTCTAGTGTGAAATTTTTTTGCAGCTTATTTTAGTCATTTTACACTATTTCAAACACAATAAAATTTATATACATTACTGTGGCTTCTTATATAACATGATTTGCATAGCATTCATCATCTCATTTACAGGGACGCATAAAAGATTTTGATACAATACGCTACATCTGCAGTACTGTCAATTAGATATAAGTACTGGAAATTAGATTTCATTTATGATATGCGTATTTAAGTTTAATATATTTTTGCTTTTTATGTGCTGTTTATAAACGCTTAGATCATATAAGGGGCAACACAAAAGCTTAACAATTACCGTAATTTCGGGTGTATAAGCCGCGGATCAAACAATTCTTTTTGGACCCAGAAATCTTATTTAGTGATTGAAGACAAATATTTACGGCGATCTAACTAGTTATATTTGTTTCTGAAAAAATTCTGGGTCGAAAAATAATTGTTTGATCTGCGGCTTATACACCCGAAATTACGGTACACGTTATCAACATGAATGGCATAGGTGGCTTTTATTTCAGTAAAGTGTAATTAGAACTATATTTAGTACACTAAAATATGTTTATATAATATAAATACAATCTAAATTCGTTAAAATGATTCCTCGTAGTCCGAAAAAGGGGTCTTCATAATGAGAAATCGCTATAATGAAAATGAATAAAAAAAAAGTAAACTTTAATCTGGTGAGGGAAAATTGGGGTTTCAAAGAAATTTACATAATAAAATAATATTACATTTTTTTTTCACTTTCGGGTAAATCTTAAATCGTTAAAAAAAAAAAAAAAAAAAAAAAAAAAAAATGGAAGTTTCGAAAAGCATTTTTTTTTTTAGAGAAAAAAAAAAAAAAACTGCCGTCCGTCGGCCTGCGTGTCTGTAAATGCTCTCCAAAATAAATTAAGAGACTTGAATTTTTGCATGTGCTTAGTATGTAATAATGGAAGGAAGCTTATTGAATTTCAGATACTCCTATTTTCCCCAACTATATTTTTCATATTCTCGAAATAGTCGTTGAAAAGAGAGCGACATAAGCATGAATTTTCCATAAAAAAATGAAGTCGATCGGATAACCAGTAGCTGAGATATTTGTAATCATATTTTCTACACTCTTTGATTTTTTTCATGAGCCTGTATGTCATTAAAATTTCACTTGAAAGATATATTTTAATTGGAAATGGCACACTTAATCTGACGCAGTAAACTGTTAAATAATATGACTTTTATTTTTGAAGTTATAAGATGTTTCTTTAACGTATATGAGTAATACAGCATTTAAAGTTTATCAAGCCAAAATTGGCGAAATAATTTTGAGCAAATTGCAAACGACTAGTTCTTTTTTTTTTTTTTTTTTTTTTTTTTTTTTTTTTACAAATTAATTTAAATTAGTGTTTATTATATATATATATATATATATATATATATTTTTTTTTTTTTTTTTTTTTTTTTTGAAAGAAAAAAAAAAGGGGGATGATAGGTTAATTTGGCCGCTGTATTGGTAATATGCATTTGTTCGTAATTATACTGGATGTCAAAGTAACATAACATAAATGAGATATATTTCCAGGATATTGCATATATTGTTATAATGGAACGGTTGCTATATAATGGGCTGTCGTTAATGGGCGCTAATGGGTGGTCGTTATAATGAGCGTTGACTAAATAATCATACATGAGGACATCCAAAGATCCGGATACATGGGCGACTAAGAATAATAATGTCTGATAGTGTGGATTGAGTAGTTTAATAATATTTTAGCTTCAATTAAATTTGAGCTTAATGTGTGGCGAATAAAAAAAAAAACTTTTGATAATACATTAGGCTGTACCAAATAACTCAAGCATATGTTTCCATTTATTGATACAAATTTCTGAAGGTAAAATTTTAAATTCCTAAGCTTTTTTTACTAAACCAGGTTTAAGCATATACTATGTATAACATGTGCAAATAATATAGATTAAATTCACGGCTGAACAGAATAATTTGGCTGAATTTCTGGCTGTAACTGTTGAAATTTGGTTTTAACATGCGTTATAAGCCGAGTTTTTATTTATTATTATCGTTTATTAAGATTTTCTTTTACCTTATTGAAAAGCGAAATTTCTGTAAAAACAAAGTGTTTCTTAATCTATGCTGGGAACATTATCTTTCTTTCTTTTTTTTCCCTTTTTTAGAGAGTAAAGTACACTCCGAAATTCTAAATATACTTTATGGAACTAATTTATCCTAAATGTGTAAAATGCTAAAATAAACCAATACATGCACACCTTCCACTTTTTTTTTCTATTGCATTTTTTGTTTGTGATTGTGTTTTTTAGGGTAGGCGGAAAAAAGCGCACTGGAAAAAAGCTCACGGAAAAAAGCGCCCCGGAAAAAAGCACCCCCGGAAAAAAGCGTCCCCGGAAAAAAGCGCACCGGAAAAAAGCGTCCCTTTTTATAAATCACATATTTAAATAAGTCTGATAATAGTACACATTGTTAACCTTAGAATATAAACACTAGATTGAGACGATTTTGTGAAGTTTGAGCATCCTTGCTCTCTCGGGACTGAGATAGGGGAAAGTGGGAGGGTGGGGGGGGGGTATCCTGTGCTGTTCTGCAGCTTGTTTCTCTTACGTAACACTTTTCCTGTAGAAAATACTTTTTCTCTGGAGAATTGATATAAATTTGAGATTTTCCAGGCTGCCGTCCTTTTCTTTAATTAGTTCTACTAGCACTATATGTTCGGTAAGTTCGTACGTCTTCTCTTTGCAAAAATACTGTAAAATGTTCTAGTATAAAGAAATTAAAGCTATTTCACTTCAATAAAAAATAATATTAGAAATTTTTAGCGAAAAATGGTTGCATTAAGGAGTACATTGTAAAAAAAAACAATAAAAGGTAATGAAAAAATGAACTAGAAAAGGATTTAGGTTGTATCAATGTGCCTCGACAAAGACTGTATCAATGTGCCCCATACAGCCATTTTGAATAAAATCAGACTCATATCGAATGCTTCATAATTTATCTAACAAAAAAGAATGAGAAACTTATAAAAAGTAGTTTTACTTGCCAAGGAGAGTATTCTTTTCGGTTGAAAACACGAGAACAGTTGTATAATACCATTTCAATTGTACAACTCAAATTTATTTTTTATCTACAAAAACAATAAATCACCCATCCCGTTTCATCAAACAACTGAATCATTCCAGGACTTTCTGTAAGTAGTTGAATGTTCTAGTATCACCTTTTGGAACTGTTGTGAACCTGTAATGACCCTGTGAGCAGTAGAGCGGGTGTATCAATGTGCCCCAATCCCCCCTATAGTATATAATGCCTGGAGAGATATGGGAGTTTAATGGTTAAGCATAGAGGGGAAACGGAGGACTAACCTCTTACATTATATTAATAGCTTTTTACAAGGAATTATCTGATTTGGTTGGAATTTTGGACATAAGTTCATTATGATAAGACGTATTTTTGATTACTTGTGGGTTCTTATGCTTATTAATAAAGGGGTTGGGGGATGAACAAAATTCTCGCCTCAAATTAGATAAATCGTTTTTTATGCAGAATTATCCGATGTATTTCAAATTTTAAATGTGGGTTCTTTCTGGTAAGGTGAATCCCTGAATAGTTTTAAGAGTTTAATGGCTAACTATAGAAGCGGAATAGAATATAACCCCCTTAAATTAAATAAATTCAACGCAGAATTTATCGAATTTGCTTCAAATTTTAGATTATAGGTTCATTATGATAAGGCGTATCCCTGATTATATATGGGGTTCTTTTGCTAATAAAAAAGAGGAGGGCGGTTAGTTATCCCCCCCCCCCCCCCTTAAATTAGATACATTCTTTTTTACGTACACATATCCGATGTATTTTATATTTTGGATATAAGTTCTTTCCTAGAATGTGAATTCCTGAATAGTTTTAAGGATATAATGGCTAACAAGGAAGGTCTCCATTGGGGGCATACTCAGAATTTTTTGAAAAAAATACGAATTAAACTACTCATGTAGGTAATAAAGAATCAGTGAAAATTAGCGGCGGAATTACATTATTAGATATGTAAAAAAATAAAATAGTTTGGAATAATTGGCGTGAAAAACGCGGGATTTGGCGAGCAGTGCATTTCCTCGCCAAAAACAGACGATTTTAACGAATCTGAAAATTGATTTTAATTGACTTCACTGTTAAAAATCTGCTGCATTTACTGCAACGTCACTCCACTACTTCTATAGAATATCTCTCTTCTGACCAATGAGAATTCTCCATAGCACGATGAATTGACCGTGTCATACACTGTTAAAAATCTGCTGCATTTTGTTGCAACGCACTCCACCACTTATATATAATATCTCTATTCCAACCAATGAGAAAGCTCCATTTCACGGCCAAGTAACCGTTTTATATACAAGCAAGGGAGTGCGTTGCAACAAAATGCAGCAGTTTTTAACAGTGTATTTTTCAATTTGGAACAATTTTAATCAATTTAAATTGTGTTTTAAATGATAAAATATATTAATTTCATTTTGTTATAAGTACATATAAACGTATATGACAAAATTACACTTAAAGTAAAGTAAAAATGCAAAACTAAAATTACTTAAACTAAACTTATTTAAATAAATTGAACATAGAAAGTTTTTTCTTTAAAAAGTATTCGAAGCGTAAAAGCGTATTTTTCAAAATTTCGTTTTTTCGCCAACCGAAGATAAATCGCCAAATAAACGAATTTTTTATTATTTTTTAAGGATGTTGTAAGGAGATTCCGCCGAAATTTTTTTTAAAAACATATATAACTATATGAGAAGAACATTCTGTAATTTTTTCAGATTTTTCTGAGTATGTCCGTATGGAGACCTTCCTTGTAAGTATAGGGAGGGGGAACGGAGGATAACCCCCCCTATAAATTAAATAAATGGCTTTTAACGCAGAATTATCCGATTTGCTTCAATTTTAGATGTAGGTTCATTATGATAAGGCGAATCCCTGATTAGTTGTAGATTATCCCCGTTCCCCCTCTATACTTAGCCATTAAACCCTTAAAACTATTCAAAGGATTCACTTTATCAGAAAGAACCTATATATAAAATTTGAAAGACGTCGGATAGTTGTGCAAATATATATATATATATTTAAAGAGGAGGATAATCGTTCACTCCCTCTTTTCAATTAGCAGAAGAACCTCATAACTAATCAGCGATACGCCTTATTATAATGAATCTATATCCAAAATTTGAAGCAAATCGGATAATTCTCCGTAAAAATACATTTATTTAACTTAAAGGGGGGGGGGGGTATCCCCCGTTCCTCCTCTACACTTGGCCATCAAACCCTTAAAACTATTCAAGATTCGCTTTTTGAGAAATAACCTATATCCATAATTTGAAATATATCGGACATGTGTGCATAAATTTTTTTATCTAATTTAAAGGGGTGAATAATCAACCCCCCATTTTATTTAACAAAAGAATCCCATAACTAATCAGAGATACGTCTTATCAAAATGAACCCATATCCAAAATTCGAAGCAAATCGGATAATTCTGCGTAAAAAGCTATTAATTTAATATAAGATAGGTTATTCCCCCGTTCCTTCTCTATGCTTAACCATTAAACTCCCAAATCCCTTCAGGCATTAAGAAGATTTTTATGAAATTCAAGTGGAACTGATATATTGTGAATTGACGAAGTTAAGAAATTATTATTCATCAGAAAAATATGCCGATTTCTAATCTATGTCTGAAATGAAACACTTAATATATATACCTATACTTTTTTTATACTCGAATTCGGATTCATTGGTTTACATGAGCTTGATTTTAAGTATGATTTAAATTAGTTTTTCCTTCATGTTTTTTTAAATAAATTTAAAATGCAAAGAAATATAATAATCTTTATACTTTAATATAATTTAGTTTTATTTAATACAAATAATTAAAGAGCTTTTAGAAAGATAAAGTATCTTTGTCAAAAATTAAAATTTAAGTTAACTTCTTCAGTCCCTGAGTACCCAAATGGGTACATCAGTTTTGTCCCATTTTATTAATGATATTCAAATATAAACGAAATTTCGATATAAGAATAATATGTTTCGAATTCTAAGATTCGAGCTAATGAAAATAAAACAAAAATCTCGCTCTGAAGTCAAACGAAAGAAGAAATAATTCAGTAATAATTAAAAATACTGTAATAATCACCAGTAGCGAAGAGGTTAAATAAATGCTATTAAATATTTAAATAAAATAATAAAATCTTACAACAGTAAAGAAATCCAAACAAGAATACATTAATTATTGGAATATATACTCATTAGTATTTAGAAAAACTTCAATTTAAGAATAATGTTTCGAATTCTAAGATTCGAGCTAATGAAAATAAAACAAAAATCTCGCTCTGAAGTCAAACGAGAGAAGAAATAATTCAGTAATAATTAAAAATACTGTAATAATCGCCAGTAGCGAAGAGGTTAAATAAATGTTATTAAATATTTAAATAAAATAATAAAATACAGTAAAGAAATCCAAACAAGAATACATTAATTATTGGAATATATACTCGTTAGTATTTAGAAAAACTTCAATTTAAGGTAAAGTAAAACTGCATAACTTTGTGTGCTCTTCTCTGGTGATACCTATTACATTAAGGTTTAAACAAAATCTGAACCATTCAATTCATTTTCATTTGTATCTGAGTGAATCCATGCCTTTTAGATTGGTGGAAGATTGTTGTTACAGTTATTGAAATGGCTGATAATAGAATTTTTTTTTTTTCATGATCAAATAGCTTTTTACTGTAATAGCTTTACCTGTTACATTAGAAAGAATGTTTTCTTTCTTTGGTTTTATATATCCGAAAATTAGAAATAGACAGATGAAGCTACTAAGCACGTTTTTTTTTTTTTTTTTTTGTCCAAACACTTTAATATAAGAAAAAAAAAAAATAATAAGTTAACTATTTAATTGGCTTTTTTTTTTTTTTTTTTTTTTTTTTTAACAAATTTTATGTGCTGCAATTATTTTTATTTTAACTAAAATACTGAAGATCGGATTAATTTTTGACATCTGATTTGTTTTTCTCTGTACATTTTGTGTTAATAAAGAATTTTCCATAGCCTAAAGTTTTACTTTTGAATCATTTATATAAATATATATTGGGAATATTTATAACTTGCACGTGTTATGTATAGTTTATATTTTATAAAATCAAAGAAAAGTCATAAAACAAAAATAAAGCCTGAGATAAAATAAATAAATAAATAAATAAATAAAAATAAATAAATAATGTGATTTGAATAAAAAAATTATTATTATTATTATTTATTTTAAGAAATAGAAGATCACGAACCTAACTTGAATAAATGCAACATGCTTATATAGTAAAAATAAATAAATAAGAAACCTCTAACGCTTTTTTTTTTTTTTTTTGCAGTAGTTTAAGGAAGGAATGACTGAAACAGATTTTAAAAACTGAAATAGAAGCAGTATTTTGGTTATCTTCCTATTTTAGGCCGAAAACAATTTAATTAAAACATCTGTAAATATAATATGTTCTGCCCGGACTGGTTTTTCCAAGCATAGTTCTGGCACGGAACAGCCCGAATAAAAAATGAAAATTTCAGTTAGGTTCTGCCCAGCCCTTAGAAAAATGAATGTGAGTAGGACCAATCTATTCAAAGCACGGGTCGTTAAAAATCCGATGAAATGGCCCAGTCCACTCTAACTGAATTTCAATAAAATATAAAATTCGGATTTTTCTTAAGATACAATTGATATATTTTTAAATAATACTGTGTATAGTATATGTATGGGAAATTTGTATTGTGCAATATATTGTAGATCACTCTATGTTCACATGAGGAAAACAATAGCAAAATTAATCTCTTGCTTCATATTTTATAGCACTCGAATAAAGATTCATTAAACAATTAAATTAGCTCAGAAAAATAAAGGGGGGATTTTAAAACATCAAAACAACTTGTGAATATGCATAGCCCCCCCCCCCCCAAAAAAAAAAGAGTTTTGAAACTATTTTTCTACAATTAATTAAATTCAAAAGGCTTACTTTGGGACCCATTTCTGAATTTATTTTTGTTTGAAATGCAGAAGTTATATAAAATATATAATCGAAAGTATTATTTTCCACTTTTTGATAAAGTGTCAAGATTTCAGAAAAAAGAGTTTAAAATTTTTCAGAAAATTATGACAAAATTGGCGTTTTGAACCGTATTTCCGAACGCGACAGTGTAGTAAAAGGATAAAAACTGTCATTCCGTGTCAAGAATTTCTTAAATTCTCTAAATAATTTGGAAAATGCTATTCGATTCCTAATCGCTTCCTTAGCCAGACCTGTACTTTTATGCATTTACAGCTAAAATGTTAAGCATTGAATTTGATAATTATTTTAAAATATAATTCCAGTGATTCCGTTAAACATAAATTCATTATTGCTAGTATAATTTTTACATAAAAAAGAAAAATAAATAAATAAAAATAAAACGCCTTTTCAATACATTATGTGAACAATTAAGTCCAGTTCAGTCCCGCCGCGAATGTGTAAAAAAAAAGTAAACCTAAAAAAAAATTATGCTCAGGTTTATACTATGTAACTTTTGAATGTATATCTCTAACCTGGAAATCTTGTATATCGGTATTGATATTGCGAATCTACCATCGGTTCATGCAGCATATTTATGGTTATTCTCACAAAAGTTATATCCATCGAAAATGATTCATAATATGAATATATAATTTGGCTGATTTTGAATATTAATTATAAAATAAAAATCCTTTAACTACTTAAATCAAGAGCGGTTAAAAATCTTTCACAAGAATTTTCTAAATATTCATTATTTAACAATATTAATAAAATGAAGTAATTTCATTATCTTAATTCATGGAATCAAAACAAGGGGCACAGAGGTAAGAAACAATTGAAGTATTCCCTGAAAAGGAGCCTAGTTACTACTATAAAATCTATACGAGCGTACGGAAAAAATAATTTTTGGAACTTTTGAAGTTTTAATCTTGATTTTGTACAGAATCTGCTTTAAAAATACCCTGATCAAAACAATTAATAAGCTTGTTTCATTTTAAATTGTTCTGCATTAATAGTTATTGTTTATAGGCCTTTCAAGAAAACATTCCATTTATAATAACTTTACCTGCCAAATGTAAAACCTTTACTTAAATTGGTAAATGGCATCTACTTTGCTTCTATAGTTTAAAAGATAAACAACAATATATGCATGTTATATAACAATAAATGCATGTTATATATGCATGTTTGCATTGAAACAATAGTACATAATTATTAATTAAACGTTAATTTAATTTAGAATGACATTAAATAAAATTATTAATTGAAATATTTTAATTTTGAATTTTGGGTTGTTATAAACATTTAAAATTACTAAAGAAGAATGTAATTTAAAAATAAGAAATTCCATAAATATTATTAATATCTTCTAAATTTGTGATTTTTATGCGGATAAATATTTGCAACTCTTTGCAAATAGGAGTACCATTTGCAACGGCTAGGAGAGGAAGAGGGCTTGAAAGAATGTGAGAATAATATATAGATTATTCTCACATAATATGTGAAAATAATATATGTATATCTCACATGAACCTCATATATATATCTCATATGTAATATCTCACATGAATCGTTATACGCCAGCACAAAATAAAGAATAACGTGTAAATTTTGACTAAAACAGGAACATTAGTACTAAAACAAATTTAAATCTCAAAACGATTAATTATAAATTTTATTTTCCATTTTTATATTCTTTAGGCGAGGCATATTTAACAATATTGAAAACTTTAGGAAAACTTTCACAAACTAATAGAAAAAAATATGTTTAATTTGTGTAAAAATATGTGTTATTTTTTTTCAAATATGTGCTAGATCAAAATAAATATTTCCTCTCCCCCCCCCCCCGCTCCTCTCGATTCACTCCACCAGCAAAGAAAGTTTTGAATTGCACTCCTGTTTGAATATTTCATCCCAACGAAACAGGATGATCGTCCAGCCATACGAATTTCATCTAATATCTTTATTTATTTATTTATTTTTATTTATTTATATATTTATTTTTTTACAATCTTTGATTATTATTTATAATAACTTTTGTAAATATATATACATCATCTATAAAAGAACTTTCTCAAAGAACATTCGAAAATCTTGAGCGGTTTCATATTAAAAATTCTACATTACAATCAACTTTTTAACTTTTAATGAGCACGTGCGAAAATCATCTTCAAAATTTAGTTATCTAAGCACTGCTTGCCCTGCCAGTTTACACGCATCTGTTCAGTAAGCATGAATAATAATTATAAACAGTGAAGTTTATTACAAAAACTTAAATAATGTTTTATTTAGGCTGATACAACTAAAAAAAAAAAAAAAGTTTCCGAAGAAAGAAAACGAAACTTTAAAAATATATATAGAATTTCTGTCTGACTGCTGTTCTAAACAGCATTTTCGTCGAAAATGAATTTTAAGTGAAACTCCGATTTTGAGCCGTAAAAGAAAACGAAAACGAATTTTCCTTTGTACTCTAGTTTCATGTCATAAAGGAAAAAAAAAAATATTGAATTTGTCTAAAATATATATATATATATATATATATTAAATTTGTCTTAAAAAAAAAAAAAAAAAAAAAAAATGAAATGACGCATACACACAAAACGTTTTAACAATAAAACATATGAATCAGCATTTCATTGAAACAAACTTCAAAATTCCATTTTCTTAGTGCGAGAATTTTCTTGAATACACACACTCTCTCTCTCACATACACATACATATACTGTTGCTGATTCCATTTGATAGTCTTGTCATGTTTATTTTTGTTACATTGTGTTATTCTATATTAATTGCAGATGTTTATTTGCAGCATTATATAATGGTTATATATAATATATATTTCCTTATATATCGTTATAGGAGATTTCATTAAGGTTGCTAATTTTGCTAACTGTTAATCTGTTTGTATGTTTAAAATCCATCTGATAAAAAAAAAAAAAAAAAAAAAAAAAAAAAAAAAACCACTCAATCTATATTTGACTGAAATACGAAGTTATCGTGGTGAAAGCTGGGAAACATGAATGACCTTCAAAAGAAATCCCTTTTTCCCACTCCGACCAAGATCATTACCGATATCTCCCCTACTGTGACAAATTGGATGGAGGGGGGGTCAAAATAAGCGGTCAGTTTTGGAAGGAAAGTTGAATAGTGTCGGATTTTTCTTGCTACACTATTTTACTTTTAAGGTCTAGACGAACGGCACTAGTTTTTATTACACTAAAAGAGCAATCAATCACTCATTGTTTTCGAACTGAACAAGGATGAAACCTCGTTAAATGGTTTTTGAAGGACTGACCCTACCAATTTGACAAAGGAAGGGGAACTTTTATCTATTCCATCTTCGGTCGTAAACCTGTCAACTGATATTCCTCTCTTGAAGTTCAGATTCAGTACACTAGAAGTGCAATTTATACATCAAAGCGCCGAAACGAAAGATCAAAGATAGCGCAAGAAGTTAGTGCGAAAAACTGTGTGTGTGCCCGCAGCCTTAGGTGATGCTGCTTTCATTTCCGTAATAGCTGAAATGGGTTGTCAGTGAGGGGGTTAAAATGTGCATTGTATTATATTTCTTTTCTCTTGGCACGCGCTGCCTCATTAATAGTATTTTATTGTTACAATCATGATAATTTACATTTTTCTCTAAAGTTTAAAGTGTACAAACAATTACTTTATGGTGGACTTTGGGAGTAATGTACAGAGATTAGAACAAATAACCAGCTATGCACTAAAGGTGCATAGATATTTACAACTTTTGTATTTTTCCTGTAAAAATTAACGATTTGCTAAAGTTTAAATGTTATCTTATTATTTTAAAAGTATTAATATGTCTACAAAGAAATTTAACTTATCATAAATATTAAGGTCAATGTGTTTAATTAAACTACCTTAGTATGCGACGGGTCTGTTTGAAAATGTTTACCATAAATTTTCACACACAATGTTATGGATATTCATATTTCTTTACAACTTTAAAACTATTTTCTCCGTATTTATTTCATTTTGGTCCATTTCCTTAATATTAAATATGAGTAATAGGACCCAGCTAAATAAGCTGATCAATTATCCCTCCCAACCCCTGTGCAAAACTACCATATTAAATACAACTATTTTCTAATAGTAACATTTGCTGTATTTAACTGTGGAAATCTACAAATGTAAATGTAAATAATACTCTTATTTAGTATATTACACATTTTTAAAAAATTTCTGCAAATAAAATATCGTTAGGTTTAATGTTGAATAGTCTATATTTCTCAGTTAAAAAATCTACATATTTTCTGAGAACTAAAAATGGCATTTACTTTCAGAATTCTGTAACAATCTATAACAATCTTTCCTGTTCCATATTATAATTTTTTGTATAGTGTTTCCAAGCAAAAGTTAACGTGCCACTAATTGAAATTATCAGATCATATGCTTTCACTCAACTCAATTATTTCCTCCCCTTTCCACAGTCTATTCTTATCTAATGCATATCTCTTTTATATGACAAAGTGACAAGTCCTTAATGAAAAGCAATTTTCCTAATTATGTAACAATGCCTTTTTCGCATCAGAATTAAACGGAAGATTTGGTAAGTTTAGCTACGTGGTAAGTTGTGAATTAATTTATATCAAAACTAATTATATATATATAGATAGATGTGTGTGTGTGTGTGTAAATGTTCTTTATGCTATAGATTTAGAAAATATAATATGAACTTTTAAGACATTTTGTGGTTTATGAGCAGTTTTATTTACTTGATTGTTGCTCTTCTGTTTGAAAATTGAAAGTGCATAACACCATATCATAGGTAAATGAATCTTTCAGTTCGATTTTTTTTATTTTGTTGGATATTCTATTCAAATAATATATATAGCAGTTGTATATTCTTGTACGTCGGTGATGATTTCCAGCTTCAATTCTTTGATATGAATGACAATTACATATAAATAAAGATTGCCGCAAAGTGATTAAACAATTTTCAAGCAGAATTTATAAAACACATAACCCTTTTATATATCATTATTTTCAAGATCATTGCTTGTAGAACCGTGTCTCACAAGTTAAGACTTTTTCTTATCATTCTCTCCTATCGTTCTTGGTTTTCTGCAATCTACAAATTTTGATTGAATTCATTTTAACGAAGTAATTATTAAGATAACTGACATCATTTTTATTTTTCTCTCCATTTATGTTAAGATTTAGAATAAAACATTTATTTATTTATCTACAGAAGATAATATATAAATATGTCCAGTCCTAAAGGCTAAAGAAAATTATCTTTTAAATGCGATACTTTAAACAATTTTCAGTGTCTAGATACTTTTTACTAGCTAATAAATTTCTAGCTATGAGAAAAAACAAAAAACAAGTTTTGATAAAATAATCTTTCAAATATTTTCTAATTATTCGCTTGTGTAAAGAGAAAATGTTTCCAGCTGAGTTTTCATGTTAAATTTATACATGTAAGGTAACGCTAAGAGAATAGGGGCACATTTCAAGAGAATACTAACAAAAAAATTAAATTTTATTTTTTGCACAATTATCTATGAATAATTTTGACTGCATTTGTTTTTCATGCATTCTTATTGTTGTTTGGTGTTATGCTGTAATTTAACTAACCAGCGGTAATAAAAAAAACTATTCTGCACGATCTTTACTTACAGGGTATGCAAGATTGCGCACATGGATAAAAAAGATTGTTATTAATAACAAGTGCAATTAAATTGCTAAGAATAATAATTGCACATAAATGACTTTGTTGTAAGGTTTTTGTCAGTAAATATTATTGTATTAAGAGTAGATATTTCAGCCCTCTTGTTAAAAAAATAAAAAATGAAAGAGATTTAACAAATTAAACCGTGCAGCTTTTCTACAATCACCAGCTACAGAAGCAAAGCATTGAATCCAGTCACTGGTTGCAAGTCATGTATATAAACAGCTGGTTTCTTCTCTGCTTCCGCACCTAGTTACTATTCTAATCCCATTGTTCACTTCTCAAAAATATTTTGCTTCATCCTACCTCTCACGATGGATTCGGGAATACTATTTCCAGCCTGTTGCATGCATTTTAAATGAGGTACAAAGTATTGCTTCAACGGTTAACTTTAGATTTTCTTCGGCATATGACTCTTTCTTCAATTTCTTTCTGAAAATATTTGCATTATGACCTGAAAAATGTAATATAAATTCCAACACGCGTTACTTATTAGCAAATAAAACAAATAAATAATTTATAAGAAAACTTATTTTATTTAACAAAATTAATTTATTAGCAAATTAATTTCTCATGAATTGAAAACTATATAAATATTTATTTTATTTAAAAATAAATATAATATTAATTTATTAACAAAAATAATTATATAAAATTAATTTAATAACAACTGTATTATTTATTTATTAACAAATTTTTTTCAAATCTGCAAATATTTTTTTTCAAATTAATTTGTTTTGACAAAATTATTACAAAATTAATCAACTAATATGTTTTACACGTAATTTGCAATTCGTGAAAATTTATCAATGACCTGAGTAATCTCTCCTAGCACTGAAACTCATGAGGAAATGCACCATCTCACTCTCCTAAGTAGCAGATGCGCTCTTCAGTTTTGGAAGGAGAGATTACGCGGCTTTTTATATAAACATGACCACTTCAAAAATCAATAGTTAGTTTTGAAACCCTTAGTCTATGTTAATAGCTTATATGAAATCGTTTAAATTAAAAATATTTTGTACTACTGGGCATTCTATAAAAATTCTGATGAACAGTTATGAAAATTCAAGAACTTACTTTGATAAAAAAAAAAAAAAATAAAGTAACAGTGCTTTATCCAAAATGGTCAGAATAATTGATGTGCACATTAATGCAGACACTGCACTAATGCTGCTGTACAACTACCAGGAGTCGCTGTGAGCGAACTCTAGTCTTTCCGTCGAATCTCTTTGTGCGCGATCCCCCCTGTCTTTATCGTTTAAGGAAAGTCATTGATTATTATTCTAAGCACTTGAAATTGATATGTAAACGTTTTATAGTTAAGTGAAATTTTGAATCGAAATCAAATTTACAGTTTATGGGAACAGTATAAAGTTTTAAATCTAGAATGACCAAAACAGCTAAATTAAATCTAACTGGTATGTTGAAATGAATCGATTTTTATTCAGAACATTTTATATTTTATCACACCATTCTATACACATCTTAACTTTCACAACAGTCATTATCATTGAGATTACTTTTATTTCTTAATCTATCTATAATACTAACAATAGTACCCGAATAATGTGACTCTTATTCTTAACAGTTAAATATTTGCTAAACTTAATAAAACCAATAGACTAATTATGAAGAGAGGGAAATTTTATGTCAATTAGATAAATCATATTCAAGATGGGAGTCACATAGTCAAGTGACTCCCATCAAGTTATTGCAACAGAGCTCTACCTTTTGAACTATCCGGGTGGTATCTAGCTGTCACAATTCATTCCAAATTACTGGACATAGATGCGACCTGCACTGGTAGTCTACTCATTCATGCGAGTTATAACAATAGAATTGTGCTATCCAGGTGTCGTCCGGATAGTTTAAAAAGTAGACGCGACGTTTCCCAACCTTCATTGTTGCACGACCCGCCTTAAGAATATATTTTCTTCGTGATTAACTTAATATAAGGGTATATATGAGTTTGGAAATTTTTTTATCACCTCTGTAAGCTATTTACTATTTTATACTGCGAAAAAGTCAATTTTGATACAAAGGATAGACTACCAAGAAAAAAAAAAGAATTAGTAATAAATGTGTGTGCAAGTGGAATATTAATTAAAACAATACACAAACTATAAAGGTAATTAAAAATACGATTAACCACTTAAATGATCAATATTTTTGAAAATAACTTCCAAATGATGCCTATTTTTCATGTATTTTACAGAAATTTCAATCTTTTATCGCCGGTTTTTCAAAACACAAATTTTTGCTTAATTGAATCAGAAAAATGCTCGAATTAAATAATGCAAAATTTACAATAAACCTTTTCTGGTGAGAATAATAATTTATTATTGGAATATGGATGCCAGTACGTGGTACGGGTAAATCATGATTGGCAAAAGAATCAAAATACAAACTTGATTTTTTTAAGAATATCATGAACTTTTAGATCTTTATGACATTGCAATAATGCAAATGTCATGCTTTTATTTTATTTATTTTTTTTGCGCATACATAAGAGGAAAATTGGGATTTTTAAATTTTTTTTATAGTTTCTAAGTTTTTTAAGATGAAGGAAATAAATATCAACTTTTTAAACTCGAAGAATTCGATCTTCATTTGAAGTGCCACATCAGGCATCAATTTGACAGAAGTTTTTTAATTCCACTGATTTTTATAACGTTTCCAATTTTTCTCAAAATTCAAAAATGTTCAATTTTTAACATAGTTGTAATAAGTTTATTCATGATGTTACCAGATTATAGTTTTTAAATAAAAATGGAGATAATTTTTCAGAGGTTACAATATTATAAAAAATCATGTTTTATAAATGGTTTTAAAGATACAGAACTTTACATTTGCAATTTTGGACGATTACCTGCATGCCATTCGATCGTTTTTAAATGTCCAAAACTGCTAAAATATTTTTTTCTTCGTCAAGATATTTTGCAGAGTTCTATTTAATTAAGAATTCAAAAAAGAGTATCAAATTTTATTAAAATCGATTATCATGTAGTCACGACTTTTATTTTCACGTGGAGCGATCATAATGGTCGTTAAAGGTAAACAAACAGTTCAAAAAATCCAAATTAAATAAATTAAGATAATAAAAATGTTTTAATTATAAAAGAAGAAATACACTTTTTTACTTTAATTTATTGTTTTCCTAAATCTCAAAGAAATGAAGCAACAATTGTGATGATAATAATCAAAATATTTTTGTTGAGAATTTCTCGGTTTCTGTGGTTAAAAGTTTATAATTATTTGGTAGTAAAAAATGAATTTCAATTGGATTTCATTCCATGAAGATAAGATTTCAAGAATTAACGTTTTATAATGATTTTTCCAAATGCAATCAGGTTATCTCAAGATTTTTGCTTTCGAAAACGTTTAAACTTTTCAGCGACATTGATAACTGCGAACATCTACGATATTTCCTAACCTTTTTTAGCTGAATATAAATTTTTACTTTCTTTAATCGTAGAATTTCTGAATAAAAAGTATATGCGTATAAGGAGAAGTTTTATTTTCTAAAGTTATGCTGGCAAAAGTCGTAACTGTTGGCATATTATTCATACATATTTCTTTACAACTTTGTTAATCTTTCCATATCATTAAACAAATAATTGAGGATATTAATGGAGATTATTTTTTTTATAATCTATATTTTATATTATACTTCATTGTTATGATTTGGATGTTTGAATTCTCTTGAACTTTAAGATTTTAAAATGTACATTTAAGACAATTTCCTAAATTACAATTTACTACTTTCTGGAATATTCACAAAATTATTTTCTTTCTTAAATGTATTCAATGACTCGTCATTAGTATTTACTTTTTTAACAGTACTTTCCAAAGAAAGGGAACGCTTTATCATAAAAACGTTCTCATGATTAGTGATATGAACAGGACTGATTTGACAATAACTGGTAAATAGCTGCCACTTTCAATCATTGATCTTACAATCAGGAAACATGCCAACTTATAAAGAAAAAATGGAAACATTCTTAGCATTTGCATTAAAATTCCTGACAATTTCATGCAAGTTTAAATAAAAAGAGTTTCATAAATGTTTCAAAAAGATTAGCATTGTAGAACATTTAAAAAATTATTTCTAGCTCATATAGTAAAATGCAAATTTTAACATATTTGTGAAAAAATTCCAAAGTCAAAATGAACATCGTAGTTTATGTGCAACAGTAATTGACCAGTCAATAAAAATTAACAAGTTAACGCATGATTTTTTTAAAAACTTTTTTGTATCACTCTGATGAACCACTGGTATAATAAAAATTACCAGTACACTCACCCTGTAATAAATCCAATTATAATTTCAAATGAGTTTTAAGCACGGTTGCTTTTTCAGATATTTATCACAGGTTTTTTTTCTAAAGATTTTAATTACAAATAAATGTCAAATAAGTTTAAACATGAAATAAAATAAACCAAATAAATGTGAATATATAAAGACATTTTTTTTTCTGTGACGAGTATATAAACAGGTTTACCACAAATTTCATAAAGAGCTTAAACTTCAAATTAGTACATAAAATAGCCAGGAATAAAATAAAATCAGATATATTAATATTTTTTTCTAATAACCATAGCTTCCAAACCTTACACATTTCTTGTACCACAAAAATATATTAGTAAAGTTTACCTTTCTAATTCCCATAATCTGCTGATTGAGTAAATCAAAAATTTCTACTAAAATTGTGTGGTAAAACACGCAAGAGTTGGCAGCTATGGTAAGAACACTTTCACAACTTACACATTAAATGATAATAAAAATGTTTGCGAAATTCAAATTGCTCGAATGTCTGACAGAACTGGGTAACTAAAAAAATGTTTTATAATAAGCAGCGATCCTGTAGAAACAGTGTAAAATAAATAGAATATTTTCCATCGATAAATTTTCTCTGCAAAAGTAAATCTGTTTGTGTATGGAAAAATAACATGTAATGATTGAAATAGCCGAAAAGTACATGTGCTACCATAACTTCATTATCTAAATCCCAAATCTCACATCCATTTTTATGAACCTGACCATCAGCTTGTGACTGTTCTGAAAGAATTTTTCGAGAGAAAATAATAAATAAGTAAACTTATTAAATACTGAATTTTAAGCGATACATCAAAATATTCTTGGGAAATGGACATATTCTACTCAGCTCATTGTGAACAGCTGAGCTGCAATTTATGTAGCTTCATTCACGCTTACATTTAAAAAATAGCTAAAATAATCATTAATAATAAATGTATCGCACCATTTGTGAAAATCTCTCCCTTCCGGGTCCAATTTTGTTTTTAATTTTGAAAGAAAAATTACTTTTACGTTAATAATGTTAAAACTAGCTATCTAAATAAATTTACTGCAGTTTAACGAATTTGTTATTGTATGAAATCAAACGAATGTACTTATTTCGCGTATTATTCAATTTAATTTCATAAGAAAATACAGCTCATATTCAAAATATTAGAATAATTGAGAAAAAGTAATAAGAAAAAATTATTTGTCATTTATTTATTTTTTATACTAAGTAAATGCAATTAAATTTCTTATAAATTAAATCTGGAATGTTTAGATAAGATTTTAACATTTATAAAATATAAAATACAGCACAATAAATTAGGTATACAGCTTCCTTAAACACACCAGAATATTAGAATAAAATTTAGATTGGTTCAAAATATTAGAATATTTTATTTTACGCAACAATATAACCTTATGAATATGAAGTAAATGGTAGTTAATATTTTGTAGCATCCCCTTTAGCTTTCATAACAGCGTACAATCGATCTTGCATACTATATACAAGGTGTTTACAAACATTTCTATCAATATTAGCCCAAATAAACTTTATACGTGCCACTAACTCAGTTTTACTTGAAGGAGGATTTTCTTGAAGTTTTTTCTTCATTATACACCATAAGTTTTCGATGGGATTAAGATCTGGTGAATTTGGTGGCCAAGGAAGTACCTTAATGTTGCGTTGGCGGAATCAATTCTTAGTTGACACCGAGGTATGCGGGGACGCTAAATCTTGTTGAAAGATGAAATCATCTTCAAATAAATCTTCTGATGATGGAATCATGTAATATTCTAAAATTTCTTGATATATCAGAGAGTTAACCTTTTCGTAGACGATGCATAACTTTCCAGGTCCTTCTGCACTCATACAACCCCAAACCATGCCACTAGCAGCAAATTTTACGGAACGTTTAAGGCATTCTTTATCAAATGCTTCTTGCTTCATTCTCCAAACTCGAATAACTTGATTACCATATGAAACACAAAACATACTTTCATCACTAAATAATATATTTTTCCAATCTTCATTGCTCCATAAACGTCTTGATTTACACCAGTTCAATCTTATACGCTTTTGTCTTGCAGTCATGAGAGGTTTTGTTTTCGGTACACGAGATTCAAATTTAAATTTATGGAGACGTCGTAATATTGTCGATGTAGAAACTTTAACTCCTTCTTCTTTCCATTTTCGGTGCAAGAATCGCACACTTTTAAAACGGTTTTTCTTAACTATACGCTTCAGTTTCCTGTCATCTCTAGCACATGTTTTTGGTTTTCGGCCACCATTTCGGCGATTATTTTGAAATTTTCCAATTTTTGAATATTGTGTTAGTATTTTACTAACGCTCGATTGCGAACAATGTAAATAATTCGCTATAAAACATTGATTTTTACCGTGCCGATACAAATCAACCACACGAAGTTTAGTAGATTCAGGAATATCACTCACACGGCCCATTTTAAGACGAAAAAGAAACAAACTGCAAAAAAGAATACTGATTTTAAATAAAATAGTCTGAATTTAATCAATGATGCCACAAGTTAAGAATTGGTAATAATTAAAGGAGAATTAATGTGAAATATTCTAATATTTTGAACCACTTGAATAAATATTCTAATATTTTGACTTTTCAAAATAATTTTTTTTGCAATTAATCTTTTCAAAAATGATATTAAATTTAAGATAACAAGTAAGTTTAATCAACAATAAGCTCTTAATAAAAATATCGTTTGCATATTTTCATTAAAAGACTTTAAATTACCAAACGATATTTTCAATTTCTAAAAAAAAGGTAATTATTCTAATATTTTGAATATGAGCTGTAGACTAAGGAAAATTCATCTGAGACATTTAGAAAATATCTAATTACAACAAAATTTAACAGATATTACAAATTAATACTTTTTCTGTTTTATCACTGGTGAGTCTCTCAGAAATTAAATCTATATTTTTAATTCAAAGAGTGGAATTCATGTTTAGAGATGCAAAGAGAACTAAGCAAATTGTATATTTTTTTTATTAATAAATGCCAAAAAATAAATGAAATCATAATGAGAAAAACATAGACATATATCTAAAATACTGCATGCAGATAGTTAACAAAAGTAAATGTTAAGACACAATAATACTCAGTGATAATTTTTATGTACAATTAATAGTACTCCAGACTCGAACGGGTTAAATAATAATGCTTTAGTAAATATTATTGCTAATTATTAATTTATAGGCTTAAGTGTTTATTTAACGCTGCTGCAGTACAGGCTACCGTTTATGTTCAGATTATTTAATTCCCACCATTTTTTAATAATATAATTGTTTCAATTCTCGCATAATTTTATCTACCATTAAATAAGGTAAAAGTTTCTATTTCAAAAAAGTGGTGGCAATAAATCAATCTGGATTATAAAAAAATAGCCTACCTTAAGGGGTTAAGAGGATTCCTGTTCGACACAGTTTTCGCTTCGCAAATAACGAAATGCCACATCAACTTATTGGAAAAAATTTTTGGGAGTTCACATATTGTGTAATATAAATATTGAAATACGGTTTCATCACTAAGAAGTCGCCTGATGCTAAAATTGTACTTTTTATAATTAAATTTTATGTATAAAATATTTTTATGAACGCATAATTTAAATATTTTCAAGTCGACCAATTTTTTGAAATTTATCGCCTTTTTAAAAATATCTAGGATGTAGGAAAATAATTGTTGAACACGTATTACATGGGTATGTAATGGCTATTTTCTGTTGCTTAAAATTGCATTTCGATATTTATATTAGGTACTGAGTAAAAAATTAACTAAATTTTCTGTACATTAAAATGGGATTTGGACGAGGAATGGTCAAGCAATTTCTTAACCATTTCTTCCTATCCCAGATTAGGCCTACCACCCGGAGAGTGTTACTAATTTTAAGTAGAAAGTAATTTTAAATAGAAGTCAATTTTAAATAGAAATCTACGTTATTTACTCTCATAATGTACTAAGAAAGTTGAACAAAAAGGTTACAATTAAAAATTGGTGGTACTTCGCGATTTATAAGTTGGTCAAACAAACCTTATTTTTTTTTTCTTTCCGTGAAGCCTTTTCAAAACTATGCAGCTGTGTTATCAATAAAATTTTCTTTCCTTTATCTTTTCAATTTTAAAAGAAAAGAAAATGAAAACTAGTCGTATGGGGCCACCGTAATACTTACCCATCATGACATACACTGACATATGAAAATAAAACATGTGTAAACTATTTGTAAAATGCAGCGTAGTTCCAACATAAAATTTACAGATATATTTAAAAAATTTTAATACCTATTAAGGGTCTATTACGGAATTGGGGGTACTTCTTGATTATCCTGTCACCCATTTCGACAAATTTTATAAATCACCAAATTGCTCTTGAATTATACAAATTGGCATAATATTATTTTAAATAACAGAAAAGAAAATAAATTAGTA
This sequence comes from Maratus speculifer, assembly GCA_964019185.1. Taxonomy (NCBI): domain Eukaryota; kingdom Metazoa; phylum Arthropoda; class Arachnida; order Araneae; family Salticidae; genus Maratus; species Maratus speculifer. The sequence goes on from OZ025299.1 coordinate 185,332,335, forward strand.
AAAGATGAATAAAAATACGAATTAAACGTCGAATCAAATATCGCTTGCAATCCGACCAATTTTTTAAAAATTATCCCCTTTTTAAAAATATCTAGGATGTAGGAAAATAATTTTAAAAACATATTACATGGGTATATAATCGCTATTATCTGTTGCTAAAAAACGTATTCCGATATTTATATTAGGTACTGAGTAAACAATTAACTAAATTTTCTGTACATTAAAATGGGATTTGGACGAGGAATGGTCAAGCAACTTCTTAACCATTTCTTCCTATCCCAGATAAGGCCTAGCACCCGTAGAACGCCACTAATTTTAAATAGAAAGAAATTTTAAATAGAAGTCAATTTTTAATAGAAATCTTTACTTTATTTATTCGCATAATATTTGTGATTAAAAAAGGTGAAGATTACAATTAAAATTAGTGGTATTTCGCAATTTGTAAGTTGGTCAAAAGAACCTTATTTTTTTTTTCTTTCCGCGAAGTCTTTCCAAAACTACGCAATTGTGTTTCAATCAAATTTTCTTTCCTTTAACTTTTCTATTTCGAAGGAAAAGAAAATGAAAAATAGTCGTATGGGGCCACTGTAATACTTACCCATCATGGGTATGGTTACAATGATATATAAAACATGTGTAAACTATTTATTAAATACAGTGTAATTCCAAAATAATACTTAAACGTATATTTAAATATTTTTAATATATAGTAAGGCTCTATTACGGAATTGTGGGTACTATTTGATTATCACGTCGACCCATTTCGAAAAAAATTATAAATCGCCAAACTACTCGTAAATTATATAAATTGGCATAATTTTATTTTAAAGAATAAAAAAGCAAATAAATTAGTAAAAGATGAATAAAAATACGAAATAAACATTGAATTAAAAATCCCTTGCAATTCGACCAATTTTGTGAAATTTATCGCTATTTTAAAAATATCTAGGATGTAGGAAATAATTTTTGAAAACTTATTACATCGGTACATAAATGCTATTTTCTGATGCTAAACAACGCATCCCGACATTCATATTAGGTAATCAGTAAACAATTAACTAAATTTTCTGTACATTAAAATGGTATTTTGACGAGGAATGGTCAAGCATCTTCTTAACCATTTTTTTCCTTTCCTAGATTAGGCCTAGCACCCGGAGAGTGCTACTAATTTTAAATAGAAAATTAATTTTAATTAGAATTCAATTTTAAATAAAAATATTTACCTTATTTATTCGCATAATGTCTGTGATTAAAAAAGGTGAAGATTACAATTGAAAATTAGTAGTATTTCACCATTTATAAGTTGGTCAAAACAACCCCTTAAAGTTTTATATTTTTACATTTCTAGTTTTTACATTCTTACATTCTTATATTTTTACATTCTTACATTTCCTGTTTATATTTTTACATTTCTAGGCCCAACTCGAACAGAAATCAACGAATACAGGCCCGGCCCGATCTGTCCCGACGTAATATCTACTATTTCAGAAAAAAATCAGATTTTTATCATATAATAATAATTCCTTTACAAAATACTGTATACATATTTTTGGCATGATTTTACAGTATATTTTACAGAAAACACGCGATAGCAGCATTAACGATTACTTAAATTCTTAGACTTTCAACATTCAAATAAAGATTAATTAAAAATTAATATGGTTTAAAATTTTGAAAAAAGAAAGTTAAAACATCATATTTTATGAAGGTGTATAATAAAAAGTAGATATGTGAAAATATTTCTATATCATTTTATTAAAGATTTTTACAAATCCAAAGGATCTATTTTCTAATACATTGCTGAATTCATTTCTTTTCAGTAACGCATAAGATTAGCAGATGTTTTCATCCAGAAACTATGTAATCGAAGGTCATTATCAATTTTTTATACAAGCAATTTAATTAAATGCTGTCAAAGTTAGCGCTTTGAATTGAATTTCCGGAAGCGAAAGCATGGGAAGGGAAAAAAATTTGTAAGCACATAACAAGCATCTCTTCTATCTCAACAAGTATATACAAGTATCTTATTTGCCAAAAATGGAAAACGCTATTCAATGCCAAAGCCTTTCAATAATTTTTAAACCTTTACTGCTAAAAATTAGTCAGAAAATGTGCCAAGCATTCGCGTTGAAGAGAAGTGAATTTAAGAACCACCAAGAAGTATATTTCCAAAAGTTACGTTTACATAAGTTCTTTATCGCTATTAAAATTTACACAAATCATGTTGTCTGTCCTACACATCTTGAGAACAATTAAGTCTAATCCGGCCTGGCTCGACTTTATATAGAAAAACAATGCAAGCCTGATTTCGTCCTAGCACGAGGCTGCTTAAATAGTATTAAGGCCGGATTAGACACAATGTAACTGTGCGATGCCGATCTCTACACTCTTCAAGTTACATTTCTACATTGATGTTGTCAAACTAGTATCTGCTCGTGACCACATTTATATTTATTCTCTTTAAATCCATATTAATTGAAAATAGCTCACACGTTATCGTTTTTGCTGAAATCTTTATAACTGTGTGATGATCCATATTATGCGATTATTATTATTATTTTTTTTTTTTGTCGGCCTGGCCCGGTCTATTTATTTTGTTTGTCGGCCCCGCCCGGCCCGATAGAAATTTCTTCATCATTCCGCGATCCAGGTACGGCCCTCGGGCTAAACCCGGGCTCGTGCGAAATAATGATAATATTGTAAATAAACAGAAAAAATCTGCACACTTTTATTCAACTATTTTTGTAAAGAACGGTTACTTTGACTGGACAGATTTTAATACATTTTTAAAAATGTATACCATATGAAAAAATAGTTATCAATACGGGGAGAAAAGAATATACAGTCCATTATTTAAGGTACTTTCCTGACCTAAAAAAAAATATAACAATGAAAGCGTGGTTTTTGTTATAAATTATACTTATTTTTTCTCCTTTTATAATCCATTGCGCTAATTCCCAATTGTTATATAAAAGTATAAAATATTCTCTGTAGACTTATTATTTCTTTAGAAATTATTTTTAGGACAATTTAGTTTCATAGCGTTGCACGTGGAAGGGATAGATACAGAAGCAATCACTTGCGATACAAAGTATTTAACGGTACATAAGTTTAATTTTGTGATTGAGTGATATAAAATTAAAATGAAACTTTTTCCTATAAAATATTTTAAAGTTATATAGCTCATAGTTATAAGATAAAGCATTTCTAGGAATAAAAGATGTAAATTAAATATGATTTACTCTATCGTTTGATAAATCAATATCAAATTAATTCTATATTTTTTAATTTTAATAATGGTGGCAGAGAAACTTTTTTTTTTCATTCCACATCTTTGCTTTAGTAATTTAAGTATCAATTTACGGGATTGACAAAAATCACATAGAAATTCTATTTTACAACACAATGTGCTTGAAAAAATATGAAACCGGGAATATTTACTGTATCTATTTACATCATAATAGTATCATTGCTTGAATTTTAGGGCAACATTTTAAAGCGCATACATTTCCGTAGCTATTTTATCACAACAATTTTCACTATTTCACAAAACTTAGTATTAAATTTATTCAACTCATTCCGCCTCTATAGTCTAAGGCAAACTATCATTGAAATCTCTATCGAGAAAAACACTAACAGAATGAATATCTCAGTACTTTCCTTTCAACCTATTAAGACTTGGACAAAAGATTTCCCTCCTTTCAGAGCAGTGCCCTCTCAATTTCTATGCAGCTTTGGGGGACTGAAGTAAAAGTAAAAAATGAGAACTTAATGCAGGAACGCTCCTTGTTAAGCTTTGCAAGCAAAGACTCGTTAATCTTTCTTGAGTAAGACGCCTCCGCATAATCTACTCCACTAGAATGTCTATTGAACAACCGCAAATTCTGAAGTTTTCATTTATTTCTCGCCGATGAGACATATTGCGCTGGAAGGCAATGCATATTCACTAAGGTTTTCTTCACGAAGCTTTGCGTATGTAAATCACATTAAGAGAAGGGAATTGCAGTTGAAATAGTCATAACATGATGACTTTGGAAGAAACTCAGATAGATAAAATATGAATGGAAAGAAACTAAACAATCCCCAGTGGGTATTGCTGCAAATCAACGTTCTGTCGATTTAATATGCTTTAAGGTAAAATATAATGATAACTTGATATAACAAATACTACCATATAGTGCTTTCTCGTACAGTAAAAATTATTATTTTCACGGGTATGAGAATTTCATTTGTAAATTTACATTTAGAATGAATGCAGCGTAATCTCCCTAACTTTTACAACAATAATTTGTAGTAATTAAATTTGCATTAGGCTGGATATTGAGGATTCGAACATTGTCCCTAATTCATTATACATTCCACCAGAGAATTGAATTATGATAAAAATATTATTATAGGAATACACTATGACGGACAGAACACATAAAAAATACACTGAACAACATATTTACGATATTCCTACGCATCACCGGTTTACCTTGCAATAAAACAATAATTTTTAATAAGATAAAAATGTTATTTATATTTTTTTTTAAATTAAAGCCACATTTGAAATACTTTATCGGAGGTATGTTTAATTAAAACTTGGAAGTTAAGGGTGCAAAGCAATTATTATTTATTCTACTCTATATGTTATTATTAAATTATGATAAACGAATTGAATAATAATTGCAACCAGAAAATGGATATGAAAGACACTCCGATAGACAAGCAAAATTTAAATAGAAACGTAGATGCCAATATAGTATGTTTTTTGTTACCACTAAAACATAATAAAGATTTTAATTTATATGTGCGTCAATTATGTCAAGCAAAATAAGGCAAAATTTAGTATTAAATTTTCCCTTTTTGAGCAGATTTATCATCTACGCAGAAAACAATATACAAGGTGAGTCATAAATATCGAAACAATAGGCTATCTCCTTAAATATTGCCTCTAGACCAATACTTCCAGTTGCAAAAATTCATAATAAAAGGTGAAATTTCAGATAAAATAAGTTGCAACTCCATGGGAGGTCTATTTAAAAAATACGAAAATTAAATTTTTATACGGCTTCCGTAGAGCAAAATTCCCAGTTAGGAAATTATTCCTTATCTATTCCTAAATGGAACAAAACAAAAAAAAATTCATCTCCGTATCTGAAAATCTGACACAGATATTAAAATCCAAAATTCTCCAAAATTCATGATTTACACCACTTTACCATGCCTGTAAATGAAGAATTTTTGACTTGTTTTCAAAGCAAATGAGAGATCGTCCACATATTATCCGTATTAAATGTCGATTCAAGACCGTGCCTTTTATTTGGACATAATAAAGCAGCGTATTGATTTAAATCAAAACTTGTTATCAAAATATGTTATCGTTAGCACGGGATGTCTGCATGGATCAAAATATTTAGGTCCGGTTCCAAACCGACTCACAATGAAAAATTTTCTGCCTGGTATGGAAAAATGCTAAAATCATATTCCTGGAAAAAGGTTTAAATCATAGCCAGGCGCAGCCGTGAATTTCTACATAGTTTTTTACTTCAGTGTAGTTAAAAATTGTTTTGCGGGGAAATACTTATAATAGCTTTTCGTTTTTTTTTCTATTTATACTTTTTATTATTAAAGAAGCGCCAAAGGCTGTGATACATTTACTTTATCAATGAATCTCTGTATATATCCAAATGTTTCATTTATATTTTAATATCGCTAATCCATATCCCGTGCGTTGGAGACTTTGAAAAATGTTATATAGTAAAACCTTTTAAAACGGAATCACACAGGAAAGTAAAAATACGTAAAGGACAATTGCCCTTCCTAGGAAGGTTAAATGGAGATTATTTTTTCTCAGGTATATTGTATTCATTTTGCATGGATCAACATATTTTTTGTTTAAGACAGATTTCCGTCATAGGCAGATTTTTTTTCTGGTTTTTTTCTGTTTAATTTTTTAGCATTTAAATATACTAGTCTTAAAAAAATTAATTTTAAAAGTTTATTTTTTTTTGTAAAAAATAAAAGCGATTTTAAAATCTATTTGGTTTTCGTAAAAATTTTGATTGAACCAAATTTTACTTATTTCATGCACGTATTAAGTCAGTCAGAGACAGTGATTTTAATACGGATTGTTCGAGACCTATATTGAAAATTTCGTCCAGTGCAGACCTTATTAAAAGTTAAGAATTATTTTTTAAAAAGTACAAACTTGAAACATGTCATTTTTAATTATTTTACATTAGGCTTGTTTCGGGAAAAATTTCAAAATTATTTACTTTTGAAAATAAGATTTTTTTAAAATTATATTATTTTTCCAATAAATATTTTTAAGAGTTCTAAAATTAATATTGAAAAACAGAACCCCCGAAACAAAACTAAAATCAGATTTTCATCATTAATTAAATGGGAAAAAATTGAAATCTGATAAATAATGTTTGGAGTTATAACGATTTTTAATTATCCCATTTAAACTAGTACTAATCATGAATTTTTTTTTTTTATTTTATGATAAATTTTAGGATGTGATTTTCTTAGCAAATTATATGACTAACCATCACAAACAAAGAAAAAAAATCAAAATTCTAACTCAAAATATAGATTTTTTACGCGTTTCCTATAACTGTTAAAGTAACATTGTCTTTTGAATTGCGCGCATTTCAATTTGAGTCTAATGCCTTAAAACCGGATGAATTATCCAAACGGCTATAACGCTGCGAGTTTTGAAGATATGAAGATGCAACTTTTTGTGTATTATTCAGGACTCGATAAGGGAAGTTTTCCTAATTGGAAATTTTATCCTACGGGGGCCGTATAAAAAGTTAATTTTCGTACTTCTTCAAATAGACTCCCCATGGAGTTGCAACTTATCTTATCAAAAAGTTTACCTTTTTTAATGAATTTTTGAAATAGGAACTATGGGTCTAGGGGCAATATTTAAGGAGATAGCCTATTACTTCGATATTTATGACTCACCCTGTATAGAAGAAGTTACCCAAAATTCTTCTTCAGATATCGCTATATATTCTTGATCATTCGTATCTTAAGAAAAGTATAGTATCATTATTAAGTTACAATGCATAATAAAACATTCATTATTTTTTAAATGCGTATAGATTTATTAATAAATGTAAGATGTTTGTTTTTATGTGTGTCTATTTCTCTGTTCTTAGGTAAATCTATCGCATGAAGTGGTCTGAAAAAAATGAATGAGGTTAGGCGAAGGCAAATCAGAAGGGATCTGAGACTCGTATATTTAATTTTTTGACCAATTTGTTACTTAAAACTACAATGAATATGGTAAAATGCCACAATGCCACAACTGAGTGGATGGAAACTACGTTTCAATCTTTCTTGAACACGAAGGAAATAAATAGCTAAACAACGCTCCGTTTGTTTCTTTGTCTGTTTTCGTATTTTTAAACTAATGCATCAGCTTTGACCGCGAAATGAAAAAAATAAAAATAAAAAACAGTTAGACATAGCACCTTTGCCGTTTCATCCCCAAATTTTGTTTAAAATAATATAAATACATACAAAAAAAATCACTATCTTGAATTCCGATTCTTCATTTTCTTTCAGCAATTTTCAAAAGCCACAGCCTCTTTTTGGATCGAAATACAAAACAAATTGAAAATACTCACTTATTAATGGTGTCGTTACCTTTCTAGCGATGTTTGTTTAAAAAAATAGTAATACCTTCCTTTTTAAGAAAGTTATTTTCTAAATGCCGATTTCATGGGGTTTTTTTCTGAAAATTTAATACTTCACACCACACAAAAAATGACGCATATTAATGATACTTTTCCATTTCTAACGTTGGTTTGGGCTTAAAAGGCATTCATATTTCCTATTTAAAATGTAAGAAAATATATTTGAAAAAGTCCATTCACGAATTCGCCAGAATCCTTTTTTTCCCCCACTAACTTCCCATATGCCTTTCCTTATTGTATAACAAAAGCGACTTACCTCGTTTTTTTATTCAGGTTATGAAAGAGTGAGAAAGGGGGAATTATATAATATTTACGTTTTATAAGGTACTTTTGGTCAATAATATATCTAAATTTCTGAAAATAAATCGGCAATCATTATAAAAAGAATAAAATTTTCTTCAAAAAGTATAAAATCCTACAGATTCGTGGGTGTATGCTGCTAAAAGCGGTAGAGTTCAATTAGGCTCGATTCCAAATTCGTCTGGTTAGATTATCGCTTGGGAAGGCATTGTGCATAGTACCTTAGTAGGACCGTAATTTCTACATAGTCGTTTAACTGGTCATGTATACAAAATATTTCTACAGGAGGTTTTATCTGAACTTCTGGTAGATATTTCTCCAGCTGTTCGCAGACGAATGTGGTTCCTGCACGATGGAGCCCCAGTTCACTTCAGTCGAGACGTCAGGAATGAACTGGATGCTGTGTATGGCCACAGATAGGATGAGGCGGTTAAGTTGCCTGGCTTCCGCCGCGTTCTCCTGATTTAAACTGCTTGGATTTTTTCTTTTGGGGTCATATTAAAAACCTGGTGTACGAGAGTCTAGTCACATATAAAGAATATCTTGTTGCCCGCGTGTCTGTTGCTGCTTTACAGACAGGCGTGTGTAATTAACAACACGGGTGTAACACGCGGGTGTAATGCTCGACATACCCGACGTCTTTTCTAATGTACGGCGATCTATGCGCCGTCAGTGTGAATCTTGTTTCGTTGTTCGTGGCCGCTCTTTCGAGCATCTCTTGTAAACTGTTAATATATTTTTTAATATTTTGTCTTTAGTTGTCTTTTCAGTTTCCTTTTATTAATACTGCTTTACAAGCTGGTGCTTTAATGCCTCATTACCGCACACACATTCCTATCCGAAATGTACTTACTTAGGTCTCCTCTACCTACCTTTACATTTTTGACATATACTTTAGGAGCACCCTGTATGGATACAACCCTTCATCTTTTTGCCTGACTTTGGGAATAACGGATTTTGACCTGATTCCAAAGACGATCACTTTTAGAATTTTCAAGCTATGTTTTTTAAATATTTACAGAAGTTGCTCTATACATTTAGCTAACACAATATGCAAATGAAATTCTGATATCGTTTACGAATGCGCAATAAAAAATTATTTAGTAAACCTACTCATTTTTAATACAATTTTTATTATTTTTAATTCTGATAACAGGGTAATGTGTACGATGTTGTTTGTCATATTTTTAGAAAAGAACATTATTTTATGTTACGAACTCTGCAAATTTTAAGCAAAAATATTGTAAAATTTTGGAACCGCTTTTATAAAAACCTTAATTTTGATACGAGTATACATGCTAGCCACATAAAAACAATCACAGTATATTGCAATAAGCTACTTAATCATAATCAACAGTTATAGAGCTTTTGCGACATTAGTTTTGACAGCGTTATCCAAAAGTTATTCGTTTTTTTAAATTTGTTGACGGTCCCCTATAGAGTTTCGGAAAAAAAATCTTTACGGAAACGTATGGCCTGCACTATTATATTTACATTCTTAGAGTTTCAGGATAATTCCTCATGTGTTTTTCCAGATATTTAACAAAATGTCTAAAATCGCAAATGGCCGGCCATCTTTGGCCATATAGTGTATAGGCCAAAAATTTGAATAAATTATTGAATTAAATAATAATAAAAACTACATTTGTTTTGTAGTATCAGATTTTCGCAATATTTTAACTTTGACGATTTACAAAAATTATTCTAACGTGATGGTTAAAAATGAAGATTATTTTGAGATTTAGTGCTAAAAAATACATAAAAATCAATTATCAATAGTTATAAAACACAGCCATCACCAATATCATATAATATTCGATTTTTCTTATTTTTTATCTTTGATTAATTTATCATTTTCGAAAAATCCTGTAATGATGGTTAAAAACTAAGGTAATTTTCGGATTCAGTGATAAAAATATATATAATAGTTAAAGAAACACAACTATCACAGTCCAAGAACATAACCATCACAATCTTGTGTTATCTAATCTAAAACTTTTTCAAAAACTTATAGGCAGTAATCTGGGCAAAATTGTTTATTTTTTTCCTCTAAAATAAGCATAAATGCTTGGCAATCACCCAAAATCATAACAATATTAGATTATCATCGGCATTACATCAGTATATAACATTTAATCTTGATCGCATATTTGAAAGTGAGTTAAAGTTTGAATACAAACTTTGAACTGCAAAAACATACATTGCAGTTAATTAAAAACTTATAAAAATAATATAATTTTTGCTAAAAGAAATCATGAAAGGAAACAGTCTCAAATCCTTACAAAATAAAACATATATAAAAGTACAATTATTTTAGTCAATCGTAAAACTTTCACGATTTATTTTGAAAGCGCATGCACATGAAATATGTTCTTCGAATACTTTAAGTACTTTGAATATTACTCCTCAAGACAGGCCGAACTGATCTGTGTTGCATTTCATGCTCGGTCAATTGGTCAAACTCGGTCAATTGTAGAGTTACATGAACGCGACTTTCTTCGTCATACTTGTCAGTATAGGAAAATTTTACTATATAAGGTACCCTGGGGTAATAACGCCACGTTAAGGTTCTACCAATTTTCACGGCTCAGTTTTAGATTGTATTTTTCAAACAAATATATGATTTGATACAGCAACTCATTGACTATCTATGTAAAAAATAATTTAACAGATATGTATTGATAAAATGTAATGGCGTGATTTCTTGACCAATGCTATTTGGCGTTATTACCCACCTATATCGGTAATAACGCCATGCAAACAAAACTATGAAATAAGATGGAATAATTGCATGTAGATTGCCCAATTCTAAAAATACAAACTCTAAAAACTTAGAAATTGACAAATTGCATATCTAAGCTATTGAAAATGTTCAATTTTTTGTAAAAGTGTAAGAAAAATAAAGGTGTGGGGTAGGGGGGAGGATGAGGCAAAAGAATATCAGACCGTGCGCTTCTTTTTGCTTAAAAAGGACAGCTTAAATAGAATTATTAGAAACATTGCACAGTTTTAACTGTGTTTATTTGAATCAGTATTTAAGATGTAGCTCGGCTACTGTAGGGAATCAACCGGGGTATTAATGCCAAGGATTGGCGTTATTACCCCGTTATAGTTATTGCGCTGTACATTTTAAATTACAAATTATCTCGGGAAGATATCCAAAATCTTCAACATCATTTTGAAAGTCCATGAAATATACTACAAATTTATGTAATTAACAAAGAATTTCCGGATAAAAAAAATAGTCTTCACATCACAAAACGTATCTCGCAAATTTTAGATCAAGCGTTAATTTTAGTTGCTTGTAAAAACAATAAGACCTAAAAATGAAATAAATTAACTTGAAGCTGTTTTTTGCGATTTATATGACTCAAAATCCTTCTGCGCAGAGCACATGGGTGTCATTTACCAGATTATTTCATAATTATGCATAATATTAGCACTTGGCGTTATTACCCCGCCTGGCGTTATTACACCAGACCACCTTATAACTTATGGAACAGGGAGGGCACATATAAATTTAAATTTCGTAATTTATTGAAAAAATATTTTATTGACAGAAACCGTTTTCAATTATTTATCCCATTTAAAATATTTTTGTTATTGGAACTATATGTCTAGACGACTATTAGTTAATCAATTAGCCATTGACCCCCATTGGGAGTAGACACCATGTATATTAAATTGGTAGTTAAAAGAGTACCTTAGGTTTCATCGACATATTTGGAATAAAAATGACACCTGTTTGTAATATTCAGTTTTCCGAAGCACCATCTACATTCAAGTTTTAAAACGTTATTTCACATCAAGCTAACTACGTTTTACTGCATTTATGTGATTTTTTGGCCTTAACTTTTGATATATTTACAATTGAACAGTCTGCATTGTGCTAAAAGCATTGTGTTTGACTACTAATATAGGTAAAAGAAAATAGCACCTAGCACTTTTAGAGCATTGATGAAGTGTAAGTTCTGAATATTTCTAAATTTTCTTGCTGGATTTGTAAATTTTCCTTGAAATTTACATCCATGATAAACTAATAGCTGGTTTTAGCATATGCTGTGAAAGTTTTGGGATATACAAGCATTTATTTTGAATAACTACACATTATAACAATATCGACAAAAATTATTTCCGTGTAAAATCATTGTCATATTTTTTCAGTCGAAGAAAAGCATAATTTTCCATAAAATGATTATTATTATTTTTTTTAATTCGATGTTTTGTATATATTCGCTTTCATATATTCATAAAAAAGTACAATGAGTACACATACTATTCATGCAATAATGCGATATGTACTTATCATTGGTTATTTTTGAATGTTCAGACTACCCGAGATTTATAAAATCCTTTTTTATTCTTTGACTAAGAGTTTTGTTTATTCGCAAATGTAATAACGTTTGTCTGGAATCCCACAAAGATATGTCTTCCATAAACTGATTTCCTTAACAATACCGAAATCATCCAATAATCCTTAATAACATACATCAAGATATATTCATATCATTTTTCCTTTCTATTAAATAACATGACACACCCTTACTATCTTTTCATCCTCCAAATGGCATTTTCTAATATATTTTCCGGTTTTATTTGTACCGTAAAGCATTTTTCCCTGGAATTAAAATAATTAAAAAAATACATTTCCAAAATACATGCATGGAAGTTTTTTTTTTTTTTTTTTTTTTTTTTTTTTTTTTTTTTTTTTTTTGTCTTGTAAAAGGGAAAAGGTAATAATACATGATTTATTTAATTAAGATACAATGTTTTACTTTTATTGGAAATTATTTTAGGTTCCGTTTAGGGAGCTGGAAATTTTATTTTTTCTCATTTAAATATGCCTATATTATGCAAAGATTTTTCATAAAAAATAAATATAGAAATAATATAAATTAAAGTAAATATACAGCACATTATACATTATTTCTCAATGAAATATTCTCTATGTATTATACATTAAAACCCTTTGAGCTTTGATGGTTGAAATTTCTACCACTTAATTTTAATTCCGATATGTCACAACAGCACCTGAAAATTCGAACAGATTTATTTGAAAAAGGTTTAATGCATTTTTTTTTGTGTACATCGTTAACCGATTTTTTCTTTTCAAAATTCTGGTGCCAATGTGACATTTGGAATTTTGAAGAAATTTACCTACCAGAGCTCAAAGGGTTAACTGTATCATCTACACTCTTATTAAAAACGTTTACAACTGCTTTTGAAGAAACTCTTTGGGGGAAATTATACAGGAAGGTGCGTAAATACTTTATAATTTTTAAAATATTTGGCATTACTGTGAAGAGTCAGAAATTCGTGCCTAATATTTTGTTTTTCAGATTAATAACTTTCTTGGAAGTTTTTTCGTTGATTAGATATGGAAAAATGTTTCTTTACAGGATTTTTTTCTAGAAATATATTTTTCCTTAATGTCATCCTTTTTAACAATTTCCAACAAAGTTGAAAAGTGTTTATGACTACCGTTTGTCTGTCCGTCCATCCGAATTAAAAAGTTTTTTCCTTAGCGTTATGAGACAAAAACCCAGAATTTCTTATTTCTTAACTTTATAAAAAATAACAACATAAATGTATCGCAAAATATCGAATTCAAATTTTAAAACAGAGCATTAGGCAGTTAAATCGTAAGAATATGTACTCAATATACTAATAGATATTTGTGATTTTTTTAAATTAAAAAAACAAAAAATATCAAAGAACAAGAATTTAAAAAATCAAGTTATTATTAAGTAAGTTTTAAGTCAATATGTCTAACACACATATAATATAAATATTTAAAAATAATATTAAGGGAACATGTATAATTAAAATTAATGTATAAAATTTGACATATACATTTTGTGTTTAATATTAATAGTTTTAAACAACCAATTAAGCGAAATGTTCTATACAAATATGCGAATTTATTACAAACTAAATTAATTTAAAAATAAATAAATACATATATATATGTAATCACTAACATTTTGAAATAATATAAAAGTCTTATTTAATTAATTTCTTTTTATATAATATGTAAAATTGTGGAACAAACAGATAACTGCATGGAGATAATTATTAAATAAAGATTTTATTAGATGAAAATTATAAAGTATTTTAAAACCGTTTACAGTATATTTTACTCCTGTTCAACAATGGTTTTAAATTCTGAAATATTGATTTAAAACTTCATTTAGAAATTTGTAACAACTATATAGCGCATTTTATTTCAGAATTTATTTTAAATTTCTGGGAATTGGGACATTCGTTACATATTAAATTCAGTTTCAGTTTCAACTAGTTGGGAGGCCTACCAAATGGCTTAAGCTCTTGAGAGCTTAGTAATCTACACTGTAAAGATCACTTTTTTTTTACGAATAAAACATTTTATAAATAATTCTTAAATCTCTGACCATATTGTATTAAAGTGAATTAATTACCCTCCAAACTTTCTTACAAGCAAACTTCGAAATTATTCTATGAAACACAATATCTTAATGAGGGCTTCTCTCTCTGATATTTTGCGTAAAGTTTTGAAGGCTGCTGTCACAGCCTACACAGCTGTCTCAGGTGTTTTATTATGCAATAGACCAGAGATGAGAAAATTAATCTTTACCTTTTTGGTATTAAAGAATTAAAAACTTTATAAGGTATATTCTACAGCATTGAGACGCCGGTTAAATTTTGTGGAACCTTTGATAAATTAACTCCAGTATCTCATGAAAAATTATTACAGTTGTTCTTATACTCAAATACTTTTTTATATTATTTTTATTATTTCATCATAAACCATTCGTAAGCTATTACAAATAATTTAAAAATTACTCTAATTTACATTTGAGAATTAAATATTGATCAATTTGGCTCTGAAATTGCTTTGAATTTTTCAGCATACATAAAAAGTAGATATATACAAGGTGTCCCAAGAATATTGGGACAAATTTTAAGGGGAGCTATAGAACATCACAAGTTTTCAGATTTGAATAGCAACTCATGGTCGGAAACGTTTTCCTGATGAGGCAGTGAAGACTCAATATGTAAGGTGGAAAGTACATGAACATGGATATAATTTTTTTTTATTACTCTGAATGCTGTAAAAATTTCGAGATAATGATGGAGAATGCTTAAGAACTTGTGGCATGCAACGTGACAACTGCTGGGGAAGTCAGGGCCACTCCTGGTGTTTTATTATTATATTTTCGTGATTATCAGATCTTCCATGCGCCGGAGATGCCCTTCTATGCATCAGTCGTAATTTCGAACACCTACTTTTATGACGATGGTTGTCTCTTTAATGATCTTTTTTCTCAGGGTTTTTTCTGTACAAAGGATAATAAACTTATTTCTTCTCTTATTCGTGTCTTATATTTATTGTGTTTTGTGTCATCACTCACGCGCCAGGAAAATGGTTCGGACCATGGGTATCTATGCACATCAGAATTATTGTGATGCTCCTTACCTCCCATTAAAGTTTGTCCGAATACATTAGGGACACCTTGTATATACGTAATGGACAGGAAGGCCAAGCTAAATAGGTAAGCTTTTGTCTTCTGTTCAACGCGGTAAAACATCTATGTTGATGTAACGATTGAATTTCTCCAGCAAATATTTGGTGTGCAAAACAACGTCACTGATTTTCAAGAACGTGCTGTGAACTCTGATTATTTTAATCATGTATATTAGCTGAGGAATTTCTGTAAAATTCTTTTAAAATTTGAAAGACACGCTTTTTCTCAAAATATCGTCAAAATCTGGCAAAATCTTGAAAGCATAAAGACTTTGTTTCTTATTTGTTGCCAAAATTAATTTGACATTGGTAAAAAGTCGATTCTTCCAACCACATCTTCCCAATATCACAAAAATATTGTAAAATTCCACTACATTTGGAGTAATGTTGCCAAATTCGAGTTTGTGTTTAAGCACGCTGTTTAAAAATTTAATAGCTGTTTCAATTTTTATTTCCATTGAAATGCACTTTTCCCTTACATGAACCTAAATCAATGGCCTCCTGATAATCCAAAACGCAAGGCACACAATTTAGGCAAAATCGTTAGAACCTATTTTATAAAATTAGCTTGAGTGAAACCCAAAGTGACCAAAAATAACTCACTAGCAGTGTCTCAAAGCGACCTACTAATAAAATTAGCTCGAACATGTGAGTCAAACAAATAATCTTCCAATACCTCAGTCTGGCAAGAGACTTAGTCAAAATTGTTGGAGTCGTTATTAGGATAAAATTGGCTTGACGCTAACCCGTAAAGTACTGAAAAGATCAATTAATTGAATTTTCTCGAGCTTTGTGACCTATCCCAATAGTATTCTCAGAATCCAAATCAGTAGACTGCAAAGTTTAGTCAAAATCCTTTCAGCCGATTTTGAAAAAAAATTAGTTTGACGCTGATCCGAAATCACTTAAAATGACGCACTATTAAAAATTTCTCGAATATGAGACTCAGCTCAGAGGCTTACTAGTAATCGAAATCGGTAGGATTCAAAATTTAGGGAAAATCGTTAAAGCCGATTTTCAATAAAATTAGCTTGACCCATAGTGGCCCAAAAATGACCCACTAATCTAATTTTCTCGAACAAAATACCATGCTCAATTATTATTAAAATTAGCTCGAACATGTGACTCAACCAAATGATCTTCTAATGCCTCAGTCTGGCAATAGTCTTAGTGAAAATTGTTAGAGCTGTTTTTAGGATAAAATTGTCTTGACTTTAACCCGTAGTTTCCTAAAAAAAGATCAATTAATTAAATTTTCTCGATCACTGTAACCCATCCCAACGGTCTTCTCATAATCGAAATCAGTAGACTACAAAGTTTAGTCAAAATCCTTTCAGCTGATTTTGAAAAAAATATATCGCATATGAGACTCAGCTCAATGGCTTTCTCGTAATCGAAATCGGTAGGATACAAAATTTAGGAAAAATCGTTAGAGCCGTTTTTCAATAAAATTAGCTTGACCCACAGTGACCCCAAAATGACCCACTAATCTAATTTTCTCGAACATAACACCTTGCCCAATTGTCTTCTTTTAAACCCAAGTAGTAGGATACACAATTTAATTAAAATCGTTAGAATCATTTTAGATAAAATTAGAAAAGTTCTTTTTATATAAAATAAAATAAAATAATTTTAAGAAAAATCTTCATCCGTAAAGACCAAAAATGATTTTCAAATTGAAATTTTTTGAAAATGTCACCTAGTCCTTTGGTTTTTTTTTGCATTTAAATGGCAGGATAAAAAATTAGAGATATAAAGAGTATGGATATTATTTAGTTATAATGAGTTTGACCTTGAACCCTATTGATTCCTGAACCCTTCGTTTATAAATTCCGGTGTCAGTCGATAATTTCTCATTTTATTACAGATTTTGCTCGTGTCGGAAAGGGTTAATGAACTACCAACAGTGATGAGATTTCCGCTTTTTTGCACACCAGTATAATCTTAGAGAAAATGTTGGTCAGTTAAATCGCAAAAATGTTCCGATTAAATAATACAGCATTTTCTCTAAAATTTTACTGGTATCCAAAAAAGCGGAAATCTCATCCCTGTACCAATACATTTTCTCGATCATTCAACCTTGTTCAATGGTCTTCCCATGTAGGAAAACCGAAGGATATAAACTTTAATCGAAATCGTTAGAGCCGTTTTTAAGATAAAATTTAGACACACAAACACAAGATTTGCCCGTTTTATAATATAAAATATGCTGCGAGACCTATCTGGAGTTGCAAGGACCATAATGATAAAACTAAATATACCTAAAATTACTTCTCATTTTCTAGAGTTTACTTTAAACACTTCTCGATGTGCCTCACATATATGCAACGAATAAAGATTTTAGAATCCTTGATTTTTATATAAGAATTTGTCCTTATATAATTAGAGAAGTCCTATGGTTCAAATAACAAAATGTATTTATTTTCTTGAAATATGATAAAAGATTTAAAAAAAAATCTAAGAAAAATTCGTTGTGAAGGGTAAATTATACCTACTTCCGCTAGTGTGTAGCGAAGTGAAAATTTTTTATTGGACAATTTTCTAAAAAACTATGCAAACTAGAGTAGTTTTTTTGCAAGATTTTAAGTAACATCTAATTTTTTATAATTTTAGTTTCAGTAAATTCGAAATTAGATTCGGGGAGGAGGGCATATTTTTTCACTATATTTCTGATGAGATCTCTGAAAATATAATACTCAAAATTAATAGAAATGTATTTTTGAGTTCAGCGTTATAAAAGCTTTTACAAGAAAACCAACATAATATACAAAGAAAAGAATTTTTTTCTTCGAGTAACTTAATTAGCCCCCTACCCCCACCTAAATATATTCATAAATGTTTAATAATCTGTAAATATGTGGGTCAGTAGTCTTTTTTACTTCCCACAATTTGATCTTTCGACGTTTCAATCTTTTGGGCAAAATGGCCGTGAGAGATGGACAGACAGACACGGGAGTGATATTATAATGGTTCAATTTTCACATTATAAGTATGGAACCCGAAATACAGAGAAATTGTTAATGCAATAAATAAAATTTCAGAAAATTTAAAGATCTATGAAGATTTTTTGAATTTTTTGTGTCCCCGATCCCTTTAATGTCAAATATAATTATGAGAGAACACAGTAAATTACGATATTGTAAAGAACTGGTGGTATTTAAACACTTTGAATAAAAATAGTAGCCTACACTGCGCTAGAATTAAAAGCAGGAATGCCAGTGCTTAAAAATCAGCTATTTGTTGCGCAGCACATGCATCAATGTAAGGTGTTAACAAGTTTGCGCCGGACACATGGTGTATGAGCAAGAAGAATTTGTTTGTTTCGTTACTAAAAGCTTTTGGAAACCATTAGTTTTAAACTGTGATATTCGCTTTTTCTATTGTTTTTGCTTTTTTAGACATATATCAATTATATTATAAAACTCCCTGCTTTTAGTTTATTGAGTTAAAAAAGTGAAACTTTTAACCACTTAAGTGATTTTTTTTTCTTTTTGATACAATAAATTGAAAATATGGGACAAACAACACTTTTTTTAAACTAAAATATTTGTAATATTTGTATTAATATTATTATATTAATATTATATCAATATTTATATTAAAATATCTACGAATTTCTGTCATTATATAATATGAAATTGTATGTAAAAAATTAGTGGTATTAAAAAGTTTTAAGTAATAGATGAAACAAACTCTTCTTACCCGTACGGCATACAGACAAATCAGTTAAGTAGCGAAGGGATTGATTATTAAATCTAAAAATTATATTTTATCTATGTTCATAGTTTTTATCGGAACCTGAATATCTGCATGTATAAAACATGAGTATAAAATATGAGTTTGAAAGGCTAGGGTACGAAAATGAAATTAGGCAAACATCTTACTTTCACCATAATTTCAAATGCTCTATAAAATTATACGCATTAAAAATGAATTTAATTCGATAATAAATATTGTACATGAATGAGATAAATTAATTTCTATAAAATATTATATTTCATCTAAATAAAACGATTCTACTAAATACTAATTATATGATTATATTTTAAAGTGTATGGTTAAATTATTGTTATTGTACATTCATATTAAACTTTAATTTTCATAATAGTAATTAAAAAATGGGATAGTAGAACGTGGGACTAAAAACATAATCACCTCGGAAACAAAATTCTTTTGTATGTTTAAAATTTAAGGCATGAAATCTACGCTCTAAAAAGTCATTTAAAACAATAATACGTATTATACATGAATGACATAAATTAATTTCTATGAAATAATATATTTCACATAAATATTACGAGTTTACTAATTATGATTTACTTATTAATTGATAATTATTCCGAAAGAGAGAGTTCGAGGATTAAAAAATAATTACGTTTGCTACCAACATGATTTGTATTTTGAATTTAATACATAAATATTATAAATCCGAACTATGGATTTAATTTTCAATGTAGATTATATTTTAATGCAGTGATATTGCTTTTCGTGAATATCACATCTTATATCATACTATTTATAAGCAGGAAAATAAGAGATATGATTTGATTAATAAAACTTAATAAATTATGTTGGCGAAATAATCAAAGTTTATAACAGCTTGTCTTGAATTATGCAGATAATTAATTTGGTCATATACATTAACCTTCTTATTAGAAGTATTTTCCCTGGAGTCTTTGATTTAAGAAAACATTCTATTGTAATTATAAAGATAAGAATACTTATGCATGTTAGATTATCTTGCTTTCGGTATATTTGATTTATGATTTTCAAATCATGATAATGAAAGAATGTTTGTAGAATGCAACTATTTGATCTTAACGAATGAAAGTATTAAAAAAAGAATTAATTTAACTGTTTCATAGGAAAAATAATTATGTATCTCGTACAATATTGTAATAAATTACTCACAACAGAACTTACGAATGGATTTATTATTAAATAAATAAATGTTTTTCTGCATAATCATTTTAAAGACAAATTCTATTAAAGACTTTTCACTGCGATTTCATAGTTTGTAATTAAAACTTCATGCAGCCTCGAGAAACAGTGGCGTGACCAGGATGAGTGCCCCAAACCATCAATATTGTAAGGTTTTCTTCTCCTTGAATCATAACAGAAAATTTTCTGGTTACATGAGGCGAACAAAACTTTCAGAAATTAACAGTATTCAGAGCACTTGGTCACCCATTTCTTGATTCATAACAGAGAATTTTCAGATTACATGAGGCGAACAAAACTTTCAGAAATTAACAGTATTCAGAGCACTTGGTCACCCACTCTGGTTACGCCACTGAAAATACTGAGGTCTTGCAACCACCGAATAATAGAAAGTTAAAGATAAATAGCTAAAGACATATTACATTACATGTTATACAGCACTATGTAAAGATTTCTGTTATGTGCGGAATGCCTATTCTTAGCGGTATCCAATGGTTAACTCCTAATTCATTACATATACAATTATAATTACTAAAATGTTTTAAATGAGCTAAAAATAATTTTGAAAAGTCGTCTCAATCAATAAATATTTATCTTAAAATGTTACAAAATGTAGTTTTACAGAGTTCCTCGGTCCTATAATAGATATTTAGTAAAACATTCCTATTAAACTAACACGTTACGATCATAAGATAAACAAAAGGCCCATTCCAACGCTAAAATTGACCGAGTTATGATGCTTTAAATTACATGAGTTATATCAATTTTCAGCATCTAAGCATGGATGAGTTGGGCCTTGCTTCGAACGATCGCACAAAAAGTGCTTAAAATTACAGAAAAATTATTACATGTGTAACTCCACCTTAACTAATATCTCTCCACATCATATATGTATTACGATAGAATTAACATTGATTAATTAAGGTTCATATTAAATAAAGCATTGTATACTAATGTATGTTTTAATTGGGGATGCTTCTTTTTTTTAAACCAGAAACTGTGTTGTTCTTGTAAGGTTGTATTTAAACTAAAACCCGAAAACACAAGATGCGCGGCCGTATGCTGTAACCATTATGACCAATAAGAAGTTTTAGGTAGATTTCGTATGAAATACACTGCTCAAAACAATTAAAGGATATTGCAGTTTTAGGTGGATTTTGTATCTGGGAAATTTTGTAGCTGATTCATACATGGTCGACAGACATATTAGGTTATATGAGAATAAATTACACATGTTTGGCAGAAAAGAATGCATTTTATTGCGCATTTGTGTACAAAAGGAAAAAAACACAATTTGTGCATATGAGAAAAAAAGAATAAGAAAAGGTGTTTTCTTCAAAGAAAATCATTTTCTGTAGGGGGTATGGTTTCAACGGGCGGCCAGCAACGTTGAACACCTTTGAGGCATGGACTCAATGAGGCTATTAATGACGAGTTGGGGTATTCTGCCCCACTCTTCCAGAAGAGCTCTTTCCAGTCCTTGGAGAGTTTGTGGGGGTTGTTGGCGGCCAGAAACTCGTCTTCCTAGAGCATCCCAAACGTACTCGATTGGATTCATGTCTGGAGAACATGCTGGCCATTCCATTCGAACGATTCCTTCCTCGAAAAGAAAATCCTCCACCAGGTTTGCACGATGTGGCCTGCAGTTATCGTCCATTAAAATAAAGTTATCTCCGATTGCTGCAGCGTAAGGGACTACAATAGGTCTGAGGATCTCATCCCTATATCGGCGACCAGTCAGAGCTCCATCTCGAATGATGTAGAGGTCAGTGCGCCCGTCAATGAAGATGTCAGCATACACCAACACTCCTCCACCGCCAAATCTGACACTTTCGTGCACGAACGCAGGATTATTCCTACTGCCACGGTCCCTCCAGATGAAAATACGCCTATTATCCGGATGCACAGAAAAACGGGACTCGTCAGAAAACAGAATATTGCTCCATTCATTTCTCCTCCAGTTGACATGCTCGGTTGCCCACTCCCTGCGGTCGCGACGATGCCTTGATGTTAATCTAAAACATATCATCGGTCGGCAAGCATACAGACCTACAGCATGGAGCCGGTTTCGGACAGTCTGAGTTGAAATCGTGGTGCCAGTAGCCGAGCGAAGGTGTTGTTGGAGAAGAGTAGCGTTCATGTTTCGGTGTCTCCGAGCTGTTAACGCTAAATACTGATCTTCATTGGGCGTTGTTGCCCGTCTACGACCTTGCCCTTGTCTTCGGATTGCACATCCACTCTCCAAAAAACGGTTCCAGTGACACTCCAATGGCTTGCGCTACTTCGGCTTGAGTTTGGCCCCCTTCAAACCTACCAACAATTCTCCAAGCTTCTGAATCTGTCAAATGACTTCGCTGAGACATCGTACTCATCGAAACAAAGCAATCACTGAATGCCGATCATCCTTGTCTTCATTCTCTTTTATCCAGTTGAAAGTCAAATTTCATTCGCTGCCGCTGAAGCGACGTTTTTGACGTCGAATTCAAAATTTGCATACTCCACAGTTTGAAAACCAGAAAAATTTGCATTTGTGATTCTCTTCTTCAATTTTCGGCAAAAAAAATTTCGTTTATATCTTTATTTTTTATAAAACTTCAAATATCCTTTAATTGTTTGAGCAGTGTACTACCTATTGCGTTCGCACCAATGTTGGATTTCTGAAATTTTTTTTTGTAGATCTACGCCAATCATGAATTCTAGACCCCAAAACTACCATTAGTAAAGAAGTTTATGTATATATATATATATATATATATATATATATATATCACTTTCTTATGGACACGATAACTTCCATAGTTTTGCTCCATCTTTTCCAAACTGACACATAAAATCAAGGGGTATAAAACCTTGGCTAAGTTCGTTAATGGGCAAAATCGGTCCAAGGGGGTGGAAAGAAGGAGGGTTTTTGTGAAAATAGAAAAAACGTCATAACTTCTTAATTAAAATAGATATCGAATCGGTGTAAAGTTTATATTACTTCTTAAAAATGAGCCAAAATTTTATGTGTGACAGATTTTTGATAAATTTAAAAATGAGCTCTAGGGGTGAAAAAAACAGGGTTTTAGGGAGAAAAAAAATCATAACTTCATCAATTCTCAAGATATTAAATCCATGTAAATTTTTTGTAAATGTTCTCAAAAGTATTTAAAACTTTTGTATCTACAAGTTTTTGATAGGACCAACTTTCATCGATGAAAGAAATTAAAAACGAAAAGAAAAAAAAAGGGGGGGGGGTAAAAAAAGAAAAAAATCCATAAATCCGTCAATTTTTAAGCTATCAAATCTAATTAAATTTATTTTACATCTTTTTAATTATACCTACAACTTTTATATTGACAAGTTTTTCACAGGCCCAATTCATATAGCAAAAATAAATTAAACAAAAATAGAAGTTGGAGAAAAACCCTCAAATCCAAACTGCTTATATTCTGATTCATTTTTAAATTCATTTTTGATTTTAAACGCATCCAAATGGCAGGTCTTTTTAAAGTGACGCATTGGTCAGTTTCTTGATAAAGACAGAATATATTTCAAAAAAGGCTACCAAAAAAGGTATTTTGAACAGAATATCCCGAAGTCATGACTAAAAATTTAAGGAAGTATTCAAATAAGAAATTGCGTTTTTTCCTGACTCGTTTTTAAATCCATTTTTGTTCTCAAATGCATCCAATTTACAGATCCTTTTATTAAGGAACTATATAATGTGACGCATTGGCCAGCTTTTTGATAAAGACAGAATATATTTCAAAAAAAGGTTGCCAAAAAGGGAATTTTGAACAGAATAACCCGAAGCCATCGTGATTGAAAATTTAAGGAAATATTCAAATAACAAACTACATTTTTTCTGACTCGTTTTTAAATCAATTTTCGCTCTATAACGCATCCAATTTACAGATCCTCTTATTTAGGAACTATATAATGTGACGCATTGGCCAGTTTTTTGATAAAGATAGAATATATTTTTTTAAATGCTGTCAAAGTGAGTATTTCGCACAAAATTTTCCGAGCAATCATGAATAAAGAATTAAGTATGTATTCAAACAACAAATAGGTTTCAAATAGTTTTTCAATAGCTGTCAAAGTGGGCGTTTCACACAAAATGTTCCAATGTGATCATGATTAAAGTATTAAGGATATAATCAAATAACAAATCGGTTACTTTATGACTCATTTTTAAATTCAATTTTACTCTCAAACGCATTCAATTGGCAGTTTTTTGTTATTTAGGAACGATATAATATTCTGTTTTGGTCGATTTTAATAAATTCAGAATATATTTCAAAATATGTTGTCAAAATGGCATTTGAGCTGAATTTCGGTTACGATGATTCTGATAAAACCAGTTCTTGCAGGAAAATGAAATTAAAAATTTTTCATAAGCGACCAAATGAAGTTATTAAACTGGGTTTATCTCTAGTAATACTTTATTTTTTGTTGTTGAAATGAGCACTCTTCGAAATTTACCCCCGCCTATAGGCCAATCCGACAGGGATTTTTTTTTTCTTTTTTGTATGTGTTTTCTAAATTTCACATATGCAAAACTCACAGAAATTTGCGCTTTTAAATATTTTTTAAGTCTCAAGTGATTGCACATAAATTTAAATCCATGTACTTCCAGAAGACATGTCATAAGAAACAATGTTAACCCAACGCTTCAAAAGGTGCATGTAGCACTGTTTTTGACACCGGTAAAAAAGAACAGCAATATTTATTTTATTTAATTGAAAAATTTTCGTAATTAATCAAGTAAACTTTATTCTTTTAAAGATAGTGGTGTCAACCGAATACAATTTACGCAAAAGGTGGTGGGCACGAATGGGTTAATTTTATGAGAAGCATTTATTTGTTTTTATTTATTGAGTTAGGATTTTAAATTTTTTTATGGTTAACCATCTAATAACCATATACTTTCACATCTTAAATTTCTCATAAATTTAAAAAAAAAAAAAAAAAAAAAAAATACATGTTTTTTTTAATCAGGATACTTTAAAATTGTTATATCTCGAAATATTATTTGTCAAATTTCGCAAGTTTCTCATTTAACACTAAAACCGCCGGATATTTTATTCAAGTTTTATAAAAAGTATTTGACACCAGAATTTTTACTTAAAACTATTTCATTTATTTAATTAGCCTATTTTTGCGTTGCACATTTTTAACAAATCTTATCAAGAAATTTCTGGTTCAAATCGGCTATTTTCAATTTGGCAGGGGTCAAAATGACCCCTAATGACAGTTCTAGTGTTATGTAAAAGAAGTATGTAACATTAAATTTTAGCATTTTTAAAACATTAATTTAAAAAATAAAATATTTAAAACATTTTCTTTTAAATGATGTAAGTATATTTTTTAAATCACAAGTTCAGAAGTAAACTTTTTTTTTTTAATTTGTTGAAACATAATTCAAAGTAAAATAAATGTTCGAAATTTGAACAATATTATTTTTAACGGCTCTTGTCTTACAACAATTTAAAAATGAGTAATGGTAAAAAACACCCATCACGCAGTACAACGCATTGTAATGTTTTAAACATAGATTGTATTCTAATAAAATGCTTAAATGACTTTTAAAAGCTCGAGGCGAGTATGTAATTCATTCCTGTAGCTTAAACTTTAACTTTTTGCCATTTCAACCTACTTTCTTTACTTTTTAAAAGTCACAGTTGATTCAGACCAGACTTTTCCTAAAATGCCAATGGTAAGCTTTTTCGTAAGTTTAGCTCTAAGAACGTTAGGTATTTTTATATACCGGGTATATTAAAAAGTGTCTTTATTCTAACATTTTTACTCGTTACAAATCTTGCATTCATTATCATGATCCAGCCCGGTTTTACGGCCGGGAATGAGCCCTGTCCCTGGCCCAAGTCCTATTTTTATCCGGATCGAATTGGACCAAAAGCTATTTTTTTCCATAACGAACCAGGACTGGCTTCATTGTTCCTAGTTCTGTAGTGGCTGAATTTTTCAGAACTGGTCGATGTGGAATCATTTTTTCTTCATGGCCTAATGCGTGAAAAAATATGTAAAATTTGACCATGCACAGATATTTTGCGAAAAATGCATATATATATAAATTTAAATTTCTATCATTCTACAAATAAAATTTATTCTTTCAAAAGGATAGTAGATTTCCAGGCAATAAAATTAAAATACAGTAAACATGTAAAAAGAATCTGCTTATGACGGATCACGTGGTTTCCATATACGCAGGCTCCGCTGTTGGGAAACACCGCTCAATTGTAAGGAAGAGTGCTCGCAATTGACACTTTAATTTCACATGCGTTCATTTTTTCATGTTTAAGTGGTTCTTTTTCTAACTATACCTCCTTAACACTTCTGGTAAATGTCCAAAATGTTTTATATGACTTTTTTATTTGCCTATATAAGCCATAGTTTAAACACCAGAAAAATGAATTCTGGTGTTCTAAGAAACTACTTGTACATTTCTTTTGTGCAAATCATAACGTATCGACTTCTTCACATCATTAGGTGTAGTGGCTTTTTGTCCAATTTTTTGTGGTTAGTGGACGAAACACATTTGGGGTAAGATGCCGGTTATTTTCCGTTAAAGCAAGATGCCGTTTACTTTTCACTAGGATCAGTTCCCGGTTATTTTTTGTTGTGGTTTAATGCCTGATTTATTTGAATTGTTTAAATTATGTTTGGACATCAATGCTTACAATCCGATTATTTAAATAAATGATTCAGCCGGGATTTCAATAAACTGATTTTAAAAAAATGGAAATCGAAGATTTTGAGGATTTTATTAAACTGACTAAGAATGAGTTGTCCGATTTTCTAACACAAAGTGCAATAAATCATTGGAAATATATGACTGGGTCAAGTGCATTCAATGAAACTGTTGGCGACCTCAAAGTTTCTAAACAAATGTGTAGTTTGTAGCCGATCTGGGATGTTGTTAGAAAGAACAAAGGGGCACATGAAAAACATCCAAATAAAACCTGGACTCTAAAGCACTTTATCACAGTGGCTTCACCGCATTTATAGTTGTTATAATGTTTTAAAAATAGGCATACGAGCCGTAAATCTATTAATTGTTATGCAAAACATGAAAATTTTTCGAATATTACTTTGTTTTTTATTAAATAACCAACGTTTGCAACATTCATGTTTTTATAATATCCTAATCTAAGTTAACAACTTTACTATGCCTAAAATATTAAAGTAACTTTTATTCGTCCCATTGAGTTTTATGCTGCTTCTAAAGAATTATTGTTTACATTTAAATTCCAGATGAAGTCTTACCACTAGATATTTGGTCTTCTTACGCAAAACTAGGAGGTTATGATAGATTATCTAGGAGTATAAGATACCAAAAAGCAAGAGTTTATAAAAAAACCTTTTTGATGCTTTCTATTGCATCTGTAAAATGAAATGCGTTTTTAAATCATACATAAAAATACACACTTTAACAAGAACTCAATGAATAACAAATAAAAACGATAGGCAATTTTTTTAAAGCAATTAATTGAAAAACTACACTGTTAAAAATCTGCTGCATTTTGCTGCAACGCACTCCCCTGCTTGTATGGAAAACGGTTACTTGGCCGTGAAATGTCGCTTTCTCATTGGTTGGAATAGAGATATTATATACAAGTGGTGGAGGGCGTTGCAGCAAAATGCAGCAGATTTTTAACAGTGTACGGCATCTGCAACTAATTTACCGTACAATAATTTGTGAGTAAAGAATACAGTAAACTTACACTTCATCAGAAGGAAGCTTGCCTATAAGCTTTTTTCTGACTATTGTTTTCATCTTAGAAAATTTCATTTTATAGCATTTTTCTAATTATCCAATTCATAGAATATGGATTAATGGTATTGATAATAACTGAAGTATATAAACAATATAACTGGAGAATCTTTTAAAAAATTAATATCTCAGCCTAGGGAGCTTCTTTAAATATGAAGATTATAGTCAAGCCCCACTATAGTGAACACGGCTTATAATGAACTCGTGAATACAATGAACGAAATGTTTTGTCCCGTGCCGTGAAAAATACTTATAATGTTATTTTTGTAATTATAATAAACTCGAAAAAAACGAGGAAGTCGAACATAATGAAATATTTTCCGTCTTTGACTGATTTTTTTTTCATATTTTTGTAATAATTTTAAAACTTCAATATTAATACAAACACTGATTTTAAAAATCATCCATAAACTGGAATGTAGCAATTTTCTTTGCCTCTTTTATCTCCCTTCACCCATCCTAAACAAATGCCATCCTCGGCAGGTGTTGCAGCTGATGGAAATTAGTGGGTGCACTATCATTTTCTGAAAATTCTGGGGAGACGCATAGGGATGCATAATCATTATTAGTAAACCAGAAGGACACGACTCGGTGTTGAAAATGACCCCCTTTCACCTTCTTTTCTGGTATTTTATTAACTAAAAATAATAAAGTGTTTATAATTATTAATTTTTCCATCTTTCGAGATTAGCTTTTGCTCGCTTACAATTTAAAGCACGCAGGCATTTCTTAATACAATAGAGAAAAAAATAACAAAAACTTCCCTACTTCATGCATTTATCTCCTAAAAAATAATCTTCCATAGCTATCATCATTTATTTCTAACACATTAAAAAAAAGTAGCTGTAAAGTTTCTAAACTTTTCTAGGAAATTGCGATTCACAGAAATATTTTTGTAACGGTAACAGCAAAAGCTTATGTAACCTATTATGTTACATGATAATTTCCCTATTACCGTTATATAAAAAGTTCTAGGAATCCCAATTTTCTAGAAAAAGTTTAGTAACTTAACATATTTTTGCAGTGTATTTAATACCGGAACAGTCAATTCATTTCTGCACACCCTGTATATATTTTACGTTAGATCCCTTAAATTTTCAATTAACAAATATGTCAGTAAGGAAGGATACGTAACATGGTTAATAAGATTGTTTAACAAAATTACGTATCGTTCACGCACAAGTGAGACATTATAAGATAAATTGAAATAATAATAATAATAAAAATAATACATATCAGAAATTTATTAAATACGTTTAATCAATAGATGCAGATGCATATTTTTCACTTTTATCAGATATTCTATATATACGGTTCCTATAATTAATCGCGAATAATAAATTAAACTAAGGTATTGATTTGCAACGCATTTGAAAATCATTTGCAACTTCTCTCGCTTTTCTCATTTTATTGTTAATTCAAGAATTTTTTCACAATTAATAATGGATCATTTAAAGAAATACTAGAGCAAATATCGCACATTTTTTTTTCAAAATATCTTTTTTTAATAGTTCACACATTTGGAATGATGGATATTATAAATATATTAAGAACTAAAATTCCAAATGGCGCCCGTTTTTATTTCCTTTCTTATAATTAAGTATAAGAAAATACGTTTCTTTATTTCTGTTAAGTTGCAATTAATTGAAACCCATAAAAACTTAACAATTAATAAATAATTAAGATAATTTAACACTTTTTTCTTTACTCGAGTTAGCTTTTTGTTATAATCGCAAAATTTATTTATTTATTTTTCTTTTTTGTAAAAAATGAGGAAATGAAATACATTTTTATGGATTTTTAATTTGCATATCTTTTCAAACGTTTTTAAGGCAATAAATAATCAGAATTTATTTTAATTCCGTCCGTGTATTAAAATTTTTAAGAATTCTATGAGTTTAATTTTTTCTTTCAATAGAATATATTATCAGTAAATGTTTAGAAAATGTAAAAAGAAGGTCACTTTATATCATACTTAATTGGGATGGGTATGTGCAGGATGTATGTGCAGGTAGTTCATAAGGATGAGAATTGTAGTTGTTAATATTGCCAAGTGTAACAGTTTAGTATTTGACATTGGCTTTTTACCGTTTTTTAAGTTACATTTTTAGTCTGTTTACAAAATATATTCTAAGCTGTAAAAAATATTAAAGAACTTTTTAAAAGATTAATTATATTAAAAATGGAGAGGTCGAAAAAATTCGCATTATTATGAAGCATGAATTGCCACGCGGAATTACGGCATCGCAGACCACAAGCCACATTAATATCTTTACGACGGGAGCCTTTTACAAAATATTTAAACTTTTGTTACCGATTTTTAAAAACAGAAATTTGTGCCCTCTTGAATCGAGAAACTGCTTGCTTCAAATAAGGCAAATTTTACAGTAACATTTTATCAGTGAGAATAACCAAGGATTCAAAGCAATTTTCGTGGCACGTATATCGGCTGCTCGTCTCTAAGGGATGAGTTTAACATAGCATTTGTCCTTAGTTTTATTTCTCAGCAGACAGCGTGGAATTGGTTAGCGAAAATTCCTATTCAGAGATAACTTTGACTTCGGAAATTAGCCCCACGATCACCCAGAATAAACGGTCTACGATGACAAACTCAAGATTACCGTTGTGTCTAATACAGCCTGGACTACCTATGAATTATCGCTGAAATTTGAATAAAATAATTCATTATATTTGTAGGTTATCAACTAAATTTATCTTTTGACATGGTCGGATTCATAAGTAATGAGCCTCACTTTATTTTGATGCTAGCATACATCGGCGCGCTAACCTGCTGCTAGGGACGATGGTGGTAGGCGTTGAGTTATATATTGACATATAAAGGTTGAAAAAAGCGTCGTGCGCAAATTAAGGGACATTAAGGATGTCTGGAATTCACCAGGACAAGGCGCCGAGCCCCACCTGCTTCATCCTAAACGCTTACCTGGCTCAGCTGAATGTTCCGATTCTTCCACATCTTCCCTATAGTCCGGACTTCTCTTTCCCTGTTTTCTTCTTGTTTCCACGCTTAACATCAGCATTGAAATGTAAACGCTTCAACTCGATTGAGAACACCCAAGAAAATGGGAAGTTAGCGCTTGAAGCCATCCCGGAACTGGCCTACGTGAACGACTTCGAATCATGGAAATGCCACCTACAAAAGTATATTGATGCAGGAGGTATTGATGTCTATTTTGAAGAACACTAGGCAATTGTACCAATTCGCTCAATAAATCTGTCCCTTTGTACAAAGGCTCATTACTTATGAATACGACCATGTATATTCAAATATCATCCTTGACGATGTGATAGAATTGAAAGAAAATTAACTTAGTGAAAAAAAAAAAAAAAAAAAAAAAAAAAAAAAAAAAAAAAATGTACACAGCCTCCACAATGAGATGAATCAGTGAATTCAAACTCACAATTATTGTATTCATACAAAAGGAACACGTAATCGCTGTAATGATCTGGCTAAGAATTTGCATTATAAATACAATGTAAGATATTACATGCTTTTCCGTTTTTAATGTTATTTAAGAGAAGGTAAGATGGGAATCCGTATACCCTATTATTAGATTCTATTTAATGGAAAATTTTAAAACAGAATTTTGTAAAATTTAAAGGGATACATTACATTTAACTTTGTACCGTGGTAACATTATAAATACATAATTAGTTCATTGCATTTTTACTAATAAATGATTATTCATAAAAAATCAAACTCTCTGGTCTTAGATCCACAATTGCGGGAAAACCGTGTTGCTTTACTCCATCGTTTTGTGCACAGATTTATGCTTA
Source organism: Maratus speculifer (assembly GCA_964019185.1). Lineage (NCBI taxonomy): Eukaryota > Metazoa > Arthropoda > Arachnida > Araneae > Salticidae > Maratus > Maratus speculifer. Next base: position 185,364,346 of record OZ025299.1, read on the forward strand.
TAGTTTTTTTTTCTTTTGTATATTTAAATTAAGAGTTTGTTAAATTTCCTAAATTTTTTTATATGCACAAGAAAAAAAAATCATATTTAATGTAAAATCCCATGCATCTAAAAAATTATGTACAGTTTTTTGTAGTATATCCTAACGAATGAAGAAAAAAATAGAAGAAAAAATATTCATATTTGTAAAAGTAGTAGAGATTTTAAAAATGTTATATGAAAAGTATTTTTCTGAATTCATAAAAATCAGCATTATGTACGAAATGAGCAAAAGCAAGAAACTCAATTTACTTTGCTTTATTATTTTACAAGTGAAATGTACATTTTATAATTTGGCGCAAGTATTATTTGAAATATATGTATGTATATATTAATAAAATTACTTAAAGAATGCTTGTCATTTATAACGTTTACTTAAGCTTCTTTTACCAGTCATTTATCATATTTTTGTAAGATAAATTTTTTTCTCTTTATCTTTCTTTTCTTTTCCACTTAATTCTTAGAAAGAGTGTCAAAGTGAAAGAGAATTTATTTCTTAAACTTAAAATGTATATGGATTTGTAAGGACCCCTAAATTGTTAACAAAGCAAAATTTAAAAAATAACTAAACTTTGTTGGGCATTTAATATGCAGATTTTAAAAAATCAAAAATATATTACAATTTATCAGACATTAAGTAAAAAATTAAATAAATAGATTTGAATACCGAACGTAGTCCAGATTTTGCAAATATGACAGTTATCCGATCCAGTTGCAATAGCGTTAAAAGTTGAATTTTTTCTTGAAAGTGGCTCCCTATTAAGCAAGTTTCGCCGATTATGAATGAGGCGGACTTCCACGTCAATACACAACCCATCTTTGATAGTGTTTTGTAAACTTTCGTTTTTTAACAATTAGTAATTATTAAATACAAACATGGTATGTAGTTTTCTGGTCATTTAAATGTTCTTGCACTTATGAGGGGCTAAAAATTAGCCTGAAACGTTTGTATTTTAAATTGTATATGCATTTATACATTTTTTTACTTCTACGTCTGATTAATTGTAGTATATATTTTTTTATTTTTAACGCAAAATATTTGTTATTACTATACTGCCCCTGAAAAACACTATATCTCCAAGAAAGAAGAAATAAATGATTTAAAGATGGGTCTTACAAATGTTCATTACAACAATACAGTAGTATTAATATGCCACTGAATATGTTATAGAGTAAAGAGAAATACTTCTGATTCTGTAAATAGAAATAATAAACCTCAAAATTTAGTTTGAACATGAGAATTAAATAATAATTAAAAGACTATAAAGGGAATGTTTTTCATTAAACAAAACTAAGCGCCTATAAAAAGTGATAATAATCGATCAAGTATTTTCAAAACGTAAAATTATTCTTATATTTATGTCATATTTTTAGAAAGTTTTCAAAGTAAGCTCTTGCAAGAAGGAAATATAGGCTGTTAACTTACTTATTAAACAAACTATGAGTGCAAATACAGGGTATATCATTTACACTAAAAAAAGGTCATATAATTATTTATTTGGAACGTTCGCATTAGTAAGCATATTGCATATTCATATTGGACATGATTAGCATCATTTTCATTTTACTTTTATTGTCGGTCGCACATATTTTTCCAGTATTGAGTTTAAAAGATCTGAATTAAAACATAAATGTAGTGCAAGTATAGGTCAATATTGCGCAAAAGAATAATTTTATAAATGTTGTGAAAGTTATTGATGCAATCACATTTAAAAATGAAAATAAAAGTAAATGGACATGGACATGGTTTAATAAAACAATCAGGACAATCAAAACAGATAAAATTGTTTGAAATAGCAAGCACATTGGTAAAACATCATGTATCTATAGCTCCTATAAAAATGCAGAACCATATTAATACAAAAAGCGAAAATTTATTGAAATGAATATATCTCCCTATTTATTGCATTGAAAAAATCATAAAATGGCTATAGATTCACTTTTGGTGATTTAAGCAGTATACAGAGTGATTCATAAATATCAAAACAATAGGCTAATTCCTCAAATATTACTCCTAGACACCCATATTTCCAATTGCAAAGCTTCATGAAAAAGGTGCGAATTGTGAAAATAAAAGTTGCAATTCCATGGGGGGGGGGGGTCTATTTGAGAAAATACAAAAATAAATTTTACACGGTCACTATAGAATAAAATTTTCAATTAGGAAATTTTTCCTCGTCTATTCTTCAATTAAACAAACTTTAACAAAAATTTCATCTCGATATCTATAAATCTCACAGAGACATTAAAATCCGAAATTCTCCAAAATTTGTGACTTCCACTACTTAACCAAGTCTCTGAGTGACGGGTTTTTGAATCATTATGAATTCAAGACAAGGACCAGCTACAAATTGTCCGTTATTAAATGTAGACTTAAGACATTGTGCCATATTTGGATATAAAAAAGCAAGAAGTAGATTTTGTTTAACTTGCTTTGTAAATATCCTGGTGGTCTGTTCTATAGGTCTGCAGGGGTCGAAATATGAAGATTCGGTCCCGAACCGACCCATAAAAAAAAGCTTCGGACTGGTTTAAAAAAAGTTAAAATTATAGTCCGTCTCGGCGTAACTGAATTTCTGCATAGTTTTTTGTATAGATATGGTTGAAAATTGTTTCGTATGAGTGAGTTCTGAATATAAATACTTAATATAACTTTTTCTTTTTTATGTTTATAATTTTTATTCTTAAAGATCCGATGTATTTATTTTATTAATGAATTTCTATTTATATGTAAATGTTTCGCTTTTACTTTAATATCATAAAACCATATCCTATGTATTGGAAACTGAAAAATAATATACAGTAATTTTTTTAACATGGAATCTCATGTTAAAGAAGAAAAAAGTTATAGACACGTTTCATTCTTAGAATGTATAAATACAGTCTATTGTTTTCTTAAGTATTGTTATATTCATTTTGCATAGATATTTTCCGTTTAAGACAGGATTCCGTCATAGGCAGGTTCTTTTTCTCTGGTTTTACTGTATTTTTTTCAGTTAAATCTGCTATTCTTTAAAAAATGAATTTTAAAGTTTTCATTGTAAAATTACTGCGATTTATACAATATACAATGTCCATAATGTTCATGAAAAAAACATAATTTGACTAGACTAAGTGAGTCTTCATCTATAGTCTGTCTCCAAAGTTTAAGCACTCGGCCAATCTCGTTTAAAATAATTGAAGAAGAAAATATTTTATGCTAATTTAGAATAAATACTCAACATTTAATCAAAATAAAATAAAATAAGCCATTTTGGGTAGTTAAAATAAAAAATATATTTATTTTTATTTATTTTTTCTTTTTTTCTTGAAGAAACGCTGTCTCAAAAGTTTAAGCACTTTATGCAATTTTTTTAGAAACACGGGATTGGTATTGTGTAATGACGTTGTATGACATCATATTGCACTTTTATACAAGTATAAAAGGGGGAGAAATTATTTCCTAATGTTTTAAACATGACAAAGGGTAAAGAATTCACAAAATGTGAGATTTTGAAAGATTTTAAATTGAAATCTCAAAATAAAACTGCTTCTGAAATTGCAAAAGTTTTAAATTCATCAAAGCTATGTATATATCAAGTACTTTCTAGAAATGATAATTTTAAGCGGAAACCAAGATGCAGACGACCACGTATGACGACTGTTCAGATTGATCGGAAAATGCGGAGATTGGTATTTAGACAAAATATGTCCCCATACGGCAAATTAAAAATAATTTCAGAGTACAGATGTCCAAAGACACTGTAAATAGACGTATTAAAGCGTGTAATTATATCATGTAAAAGAATTTGGCTTGCAAACCGTCTCTTAAATTACATCACAAACAGGTAAGAATGAACTGGGCTAAAAAACACATGTCCTACGGGGACGAATGGCTTATTGTTTTATTCAGCGATGAGAAAAAGTGGAACTTAGATGGCCCTGATGGTTGGGAGGCGTATTGGCGTGAGTTACGCAAGAACCGAAGGACATTTTTCAGCAGGCAGCAAGGCGGTAAATCCGTTATGGTTTAGGGGGCATTTGGAACATTTGCCAGACCTCTCTAGCTTTTCTAAAAGGAAGAGAAGAGTGAAAAAAGTTTCAAGAGACCCTAAACCACCATTTGCTTCCATTCGGTGACATTTTGGGGGGTTTTGAATGAACTTTTCTGCAAGACAATGCCTCAATCCATATATGCCATTCTACAATACTTTGGATTTTTCAGAAAAATGATAAAGTACTTGACTATCCAGCTTTAAGCCCAGACTTAAACCCGATTGAGAATGTCTGGAATACTTTAACCCGCTAAGTTTAGGCAATGGAAAGCAGTATGACTCTATCGAAGAACTCCAAGAGGCTATTGGGAAAGTATGGTATTCTTTGCCACCAGAAACCCCGCAAAAAGTAATAATTTCGACGAAAGCACGTTTATTTGAACTAATCCGAAAACATGGTAAAAAAATTTGTTACCAAAAGTTTTGTAGAAATTATAAATATGTTTGTTTTTTGATATTGTGCATAAACTTTTGAGACAGTTTTTTATAACTTTTTTTTTAAATTGTATTTTTAAAAATTATGTAATTTATTTTTTTCTATTTTTGATATCGTTTATTTAAATAATATATCGAAATATGTAAATAAAAAAATGTATTAATTCTAACTTTTTATAATTCATTAAAATCGATATTTTATGCTTGTGCTTAAACTTTTGAGACAGACTATATTACTTGAAAATAAATTAAAAATTTTGAAACTAAAATTAGAAATTAGAAAGAAAGCTCATGTAAGTTAAATTTTAGCTAAAATGTATTTTCCGGTGGTTGATTTATCCATAGCGAGAAACACAGTCAGCTAATTGATGCATTCAGGATCAATATCATTTCATGACTCATGTGGTCGTTCCATAATAAGCAAGCAAACCATTCGTAAATATTATACTGTTTATAATGAATATTTCGACAAATTGTTAAATTGTATCCAAGACATTCCTTGTTTATAAATAATCAAACCAAAAAATAGACTCACATTAAAAACTTTGTGTATCTTCTTTCTCATTGAAAATACCGGATAAATTTATTTTCATAAACATAAAATACAGTTTATGAAATTCTACGGACTGGTCGGTTAAGGCAATCAACCATAAAGTTATACTTTGTGCTACAGTTTGTATGCATTTTATTGCATTATGTTTTATTGTGGTTAGGAAAAAAAAGTTGTTTTTATCCTTCAAAATTTTTGCGAAGTCTTTGGAAAGAGGGCCACACGAAGTGTTATTTTTTTCATGGATTAAAAAAGCCTAACTTATTCCAAAAAAATATTCAGGGTCTTTAGACATTTTAGAAAATGTATTTATTTGAAAAGAATTTTATATTCAAATGTTATGTAATATTGATAGGTAATATTATATAAATATATATATTCATATACTTTATATACCTATGTTTATTTAAACACTATACATACCTATATATTAGCTGTAATGGGATCCATTGAAGTGAGTTCTTTACAATACTCTATAAGGTGATACAGACAGAGATCTGATTGCTTACTGATAACTCATTTCGAGTCAAAATAGGAACCATGATGAGAAGTGAAGAAGAAAAAAGTGAAAAAGACAATGAAGAAATACTTTTGAAAATGCAGTAATATTAAAGAGAAAAACACCACAAAAGTATTTGTGATCTAAAAACGGGAATAGCTAAAAAAGGGTTTTAACCGGGTTTTCTTTTTATGAGACTTTAGTTTTTTATAAAGAAGATAATTCACACTATGCGAAAACATCACGATCCATTCAAATACAATGTACCAAATTAGTATGAATATTTTTAGAAAATTATTAAAGTGAAAATAAAATCATCAACTTTAATAAAGTTTGGTGCTCTAAGCTTTTATATAAAATAAAATAATAGTTGTTTAATTGACCTTTAAAAATATCTTCCAAATCCGACTTAAAATGTAGTGTTCCAGAAAAGATTTACACAATGAAAGTGAGAATTGTATCCCCACAAAAAATAATTACATCTGTTTAGTCCGCAAATTGAGAAAAAATACATCGCTTCACTTAATAAAAGAAATCTTTAATTCCACACATCTCTCAAAAAAGCTGATTCTACGCAAAGTCTGAAAAATATAATTTTATCAAGCTAAGAAAAAGCATTAAATAAAAATGCTGTTTTATGTTTCTTATTTGGTGAAATGCCTCAAGACAGCTTTTTATTTGGAATAAAAAAGTGCTTACAGTTTTATTTTAATGAAGATATTTAGCTCGTTCCTGTCATCAAATGCTGCTTCGAAACGAATTTGTTATAGTATTTGTTCTACGTCACTAATTTAATTTAAAATATATTTTTTTTCTCGCCATTTTCAAAGATTTAGAATGGTTTTTAATACTTAAATACATTATATTTAGGTTGTGTATTTTGTGCAACTCTTTTTATTATCGCTTAATGATTGATTTTTACATTTTACTTAACTCCAATTTCACATTACTTAGTGTGTTTTTTTGATTTTTGCTATGCTATAAACTAAAGTGATGCGAATGCATATACAGTATGCAGTGTAATATTGCATGAATGTGGAAAACATATTTCGTATATTTAATGATTATTTTATTAATGCAACATATTTTATTAGTAATAGTTCATACTCAAAAATGCATAAGAAAAGTACATTAGAAGTAATATATTTGGTCAGTATTGTTTGAATCGGAACTAAATTGACCAAATATTTCAACGATGACATAAAATTTTTCCCGAAAATAAGGGTATTGACATTTAATCAATATTACTAAAATATCTTACAATTTCATTGACAATAATGCCAATATTAAGCCAACATTTCTTTAATGTTTTCATTTAAATTGAAATCTTTTCAATGCAAAGCCATATTTTTTGAATTAGTTATTTCCAAAAGAAAGCTAAAAGATAAGCAATATTACACTGTTTAATTTTTCAATATAGTGATACAAAAGAATCACGTGATCAGAAACTCACAGTAAAAATGCAATTCCAATATTTCAAGAAGTACAGAATGGTTAGTAATTAATGTGAGATGTTCAGATTTCTCCAGCGAGTAAAGTATCGGACCAAACATAACCAAATTTCATGAGCATGCATAGTAGACCATGGGATTTCGAATTCTTAAAAATAAATTAATTAAATTAAAAATTAAAAAATCGCCCCTAGGGGCAATTTTAGCGTTGTTTACCGACTAAAATGCATTGTGGCTTTGAACAAGGACAACAGTAACTCCATTCTTCAAACGATTTACACCAGATTCTTAACTTAAATCTTGAAATCTATAATTCTGGATGCCTTTCACCTTAACAGTTCTCTTATTTTTTTCTAAAACAATTCGTTTTAATTGTGAAGTGCTTGGTAGGTTTTGAAAGTACACGTTTAGTGATTTAGTATCCAAAAGTTCCCAATCAGTTCCCAAAATTTTCACATCACCAACGATTTTGAACATTTCATAATATTGCTCCTTTGATATGATTGTAACACTTTTCTTGAAGATCTTCTCAGCACGATCTGCTGGGAGAAAACTGTGTTCTCTGACTAGAAAGTATAATAGTATTTTATCAATGCTTGAATTCGATGCGTACAAAAAATACAAAAGCATATGAGCATTTGTGTTATTTTTATTTTGGGCAATACACCCATCATTGAAGAAAAATTAGCTTTTTTTTATACATTTCGTGTTTTTCTGCGTCAAGCCGGAAAACGTTATTGGGGCTTCAAGGAGTTTTACTCACAGACAGACGTTTACCACTATAAATAGAAGAGATTTGGCCGCTTTTGAAGAATTTTTAATTTCATTTGTCTGTAAGAACTGCTTTTATCAGAAACATCTTAAGAGAAATTCAGCTCAAATGCCCACTTTGGCAACTGTTTTTGAAATATATTCTGACTTTATGATAAAATCGACCAGTATGACACATTACACCTAAATAAGAGAAACTGTCAATTGAATGCAATTTAGACCGAAACTGAATTCAAAAATGAGTCATAAAATAAGCGATTTGCTATATGATTACATCGTCAGTTCTTTAATCACGATTGCTTCGGAAAATTTTGTTCGAAATGACCATTTTGACATATATTCTGCTTTTATCGCAAAACCGACCAATACGTCACATTATATAGTTCCATTATATAGCTGTCTGCATTAAAGTTGTAATATTATTAGGAAGGTGTATAATAAAATTAATCGGATTTGATATTTTAAGAAGTGACGAAATTATGGATTTTTTTATCCTTCCACCCCTCCCCCTTTTTGTTTTCGTTTTTATTATTATTTTTTTTTTTCAATAAGAGTTGCTTCTATCAAGAACTTTTAAGTACAAAGTTTTTAGATATTATTAAGAGCATTTATACAAAAAATTAATTGGATTTGATATCTTGACAACTGACAAAGTTATATATATTTAACTCTAAAAAAACCCTATTTGAATTTTGCTTGATAATACCAGCTGTTATCGAAAAAATTAATTAAAAATTTTCAAAAGCGGCCAAATAAAGTTAAATAGGATTTTTCTCTAATAATATTTTATTTTTCGTTGTTGAAATGAGTTCTTAGCTTCGAAATGTACCTGCGACTGTAGGTCAAGCTAACAGGGATTTTTTTATTATTTATTCTACAATTTTGTTAGGCTTGCATTATAAAAATCTTTTGATAAATCATTGATTAATCATTTGAAAATTTTCAATGCCACAAACATTATTGTTTCTGAGAGAGTCTTTTAAAAGTAAATTGTTATATTATAAATATAGCTTGTATAATTTGGTTACAAATACTACATGATTTCGGGAGGTTACATTAAAATTCATGCGAAAAGTTATTTAAACACTGTTAAGGATCTATGTTTCTTAAATATTAACAAGCATATTTTACATTCTGTTCTTACATATTTTCATATTTTACAAAACTCTTTTACATTAACTATGTTTACATTACTGTATAGAATAATTGCCTTTCATAAATTACTTCACTGAAGTTCAATCTCATGTGAGTACACATTAAAAAATTTTGTTGAGAAGAATACAAGCAGTTTTTGTTTTGCTAAAAGCATAGATTACTATAAGAAAAATATAATGAAAACTTTACTTAAATAAGTAAGATTTTCAGATGTTTAGCTCAAGAATATGCAGTACAAATATTTGTATAAAACCCACGAGAGAATTCTTCCGTAAACACAAATACAGAACAGAGTTTTTTTGTCCCATTGTTGAATATTCAATGAATTTCTTCAGTTTCTATAATTCAAAATTAATTTCAAGTGTAGCTTATTCCTTTCTTTCAACATTTAGGATATATTCGCTTTTGTCAGCTATAAAGTCATTTGTTTCTTGGAAACCTATAGAAGAAATAAAAATATAAAATTTGAATACACAAAAAGATTTAAAATATATCTTAATGTATAAAACTGTAATGCATGAAATTAAAAAATAAAATAAAATTACGAAAAATATTTTCTGCTCTATATTTAATATTATGGAAAACTTCATTCTTTTAGAGCTAAAAAATAAGTATAATTAACCCTCCAATGCCGTAGTATTTACGCTACCATCAGTGTTCCCGATAATGTGGATTAATTATAATGTCAATTAATATGATAATGTGGATTAACGGTGTTTATTCGCATGCTTGGAATTTCTACCAAATATTTAAAAAAAATAATAATTTGTTTAACTCTCTATCTACAGACGGCACTTATAAGTACCATTAATATTACTTATTATAAAATTCTTTTAATACGTCGATTAGTTGTTATACTGTTTAGAGTGAGTTACAAGTTACATTATTTTATTTTGTTCCAAAAGCATTATTGGTTACACAAAAAATATTTTTAAAAGCATGATTTCTTTTGCCTTTGTATCTTTTTAGCTTTCTTGGCGCTGAAGGAGAGGGATGGGGATTTTTCAATTCGGAAATATTTCTATATATATATTGTAAGAACATTATATTTGTACATTTTATAATTCTACAAAATATTTAGAAAACAATTTAAAATAAACGATTTGAGTGGGGTTAAATACATTGCAAAAAATCCCTGTAAATTCAAATTTAATTAATCCTTCTAAATCCTTCAATCTTTCAAAAAGGATCCTTCAAAAATTTATTAAATGATTATATAAATCTTTTAATTTAATTTAAACAATTAACATAAGATGCTTTAGAATGGAAAATTTTCAAGAATTTATAATTCGGTACATAAAGGGTTAATAACAGACAATTAGTGATTAAATAAACCGAAATTTAGTGAATAGATTTTCTGATATCAATTCGATTATCTTAATCACACAATTTCCGAAACACCTTCTATCACAGGCATTAGAGGATCAAATAGCTTGATTTTTATACTTCTTAATTTTGTGATGAGAAACACATGAAAATACACGTTAAGATTTGCTTATCAATAGAATCGCCGTAGCGGTCATTTTGGTCGCTACAAAGTGAAAATATTTCGATTCGAACCAGTACTATCTTTATAAAATAAGTGTAATATGTATCACATCGAAATAAGTTGTATAAAAAGGCAAAAAAAGGTAAATAAAAATTCTGGTGTGTAATATTTTTAGAACACTTGAGTGCAATTTCCGGCAGTTCTAATGTTAAACACGATTAAATATGTCTGTATTTTTAATTTAAATAATATAATGCATGTTTAATGCAATTATTTTTCCGTAAGCTATATTTACATTACTTTATAGATAATTCACAAAATTTCGCCTCACAAATTATGTGAGCTATCTGATGTGAGTATCCTATGTAAAATATTTTTGTTAAGAAACAAAATCATATTATTTTTCCAAATTTTAATACTGTACAATGAACAAAGTAGTGCGTATTTTGTTAAAAGCTAAGATTACTACATAATAAAATAAAGATTCTACTGAATTGCATGGGAAATTGTGATGATTAGCTCTAGAACGTACACTGTAAATATACGTTTAAAAGCCACCAATGATTGAAAAGTGTAATAGTCGTTGAGCCAGAAGCCAAAATTAGGGGTTTTGGTTTCATTTCTGGGGACTTGGTCATATATACCTTTTTGGATTCACAATGGTCTAAGGAGTTCATTTTATGATGATACTATTAAATTTGTGGTAGCTTATAGACACCATATTGAAAAAATGAGCGCCATCTATCGCCACATAGATACAAAACATTTTTTTAACCATTGCCACATAATTAAATTTCAATGAAAAAATGCAGAGAACAAATATTATTGAACATATAATGTTATACAAATTATATATTTGTTACGATTTTATTTCAGCATATTATTAACATTTTCAATTGGATAATAGTGCATAATACTGTGGCACAAGTTCTTGAACAAAAATATAACACCAGTTCCAAAGCAGCTTCAGAAACAAGAGAATTGTCATTACACTGGATCTCTAGAGAGTTTTTTCCCTCGCTATCTGTTCCAAAAATCCAACCATATTTATCTGGGGGTGGAAGATCAGGATCAGCCTGTAGGAAATTTTTCCAAACAAGACCCTGGTAATTGGCTTGCATTACCTATAGTAGACTGCATCGCTACATGACAAAAGGCAGTGCGACTCCACGGACTTTTTGCTTTACGGAAAAAATGCATAGATTATAGCGCAATTCCTTGATGTTCGAGTATTTTTGCTTTCCATAATACAGGTGGTAAAATCACGACTAAAGCTGTTTCTTTGTTTCCTCTGATAAATCAGCTTCAGCATCAAACGCCTTAAGCACATCTCGAAATTTGCGTTCTGATTCATCATTTTCCCTTGTCTGCAAAAGCACTTATTGCACTGACAGTGAATGCATTTCAAGGGAAGCATTATATATGTCTTTACATAGAAGTCCATGCATCTCATTCAAATTGCAGCATTTTCTTTTACCCTATCACAGGGTCCAAGTTTCACAAATATTAATCCTTCCTAGTTTTTCAAATCGTCTTTCAAAGAAAACAGTGTTAATATAATGATAATATTTATAAATCCAGACGCTAAAGCATGGTGTATGCAAAATATGAGTTGTGTACCACCGCTTCTTGGAAGAAGGTCAATTTAGTGGATTCTTTAACTAGTTATTTCTTGAATTTATAATATTTTTCTCCGTAGATAATGTACAACACTTGTGTATTCAACTATTTCAAATGTTCATTTTGCAATTCTTGCCAAATGAAATGCATAGGTTCTTTCTTGTTCTCCTCATCAAATAAAACTGCCTCCATTTTCGTACTGTTTGTCCAGGAGTATATAACTTTTATAACATCACCAACACTTCATATTTTTTGTTCATTTATTTTTATTGACAACTGCCTCTATGTATCCAATATAACATGAGCGGATGTATAATCCTGTATTATTTAAAAAACAGATTCTTTACTAGTTGTCCAAATGATTGCAGCTTCTATGGTAGCTTTGAACAATGCACATTTTGTCATTTATATTAACAACAATACCATTTTCATTCTTTCAGCAGTCGCAATTTTGTCATAATATCCATCAGTTTTATTTTTCCATTTTTCGCAGTGAACCGAGAGTTGCTAAGGATTATTGAAGAAGCCCTAGATGGTAGGAAAAGATAGTTCTTATATCAAAATTTCTTCGCTTTGCAAGGATCGTCATCAGAGAAAACAGATTTCCTTTTTTCATGGCCAGAAACTCTGATTAATTTAGCTTGAAATTCTCTTTCTTTTTGAAGTCACAAAATGTGTTTAACTTATTGGAGGTTTGAAAAATCCTTCTGCCTTTAAGTCTTCAGACAGATATTCTCTCGTGAAAGTTTTGCAAATTTCTTCAGTCATCTCATGAGCCTTGATTATGGCTTCGACAATTTCTGGATCTGTAATTGCTTTAGTTGATTCTATTAGTCTGTCTATATTTATCTATTCATTGATAACCATTTTCTGTAAATATGAGATATCACGTTCGTCTTTTCTGAGTCTTGCTCAAAGACTGATCTGGATGTAGAATAGATTTTTCTGTAGAACTGATTTTGGTTTTTTTCACGAATCATGTGAAGAAAAATCTGCCCTGGTATCAAAAATATCTTTTAACTGCGGCAGGTCTTTGATTAAACTTTGTTCCAGCTTTTGATCGTTGCGTGTCTTCACTTATTGTCTCTTTAACCGTCCTGTTAATTTTACAGTATGTAAAATCAAGAAAATCTGTTCTATCACTGCGCTTATCGGCAGAATTTTCGAATATGGCGTCTATTGGTTACTCTGTTTTTGAAAATAATATAGATAAATGTCATTTTGTGGCTGATGTTGTGGTGAATCCAAAAATGTATGGTTTACAAAGTCCATTGACATGAAAATAGGAGCCCCTGGATCAACGACGGTTGCCATTTCTCAATATGGCGCCCATAAGCTACTTTGGTTTTGTAAATACGGATATATATCATTCTGATGTTGTGGTGAATCCAAAAAATGTATGTGCATGATTTAACAAATCATCTGACATGACACCACATGTGTCTCTGGATCAACAGCGGCAGCAATTTTTCAATATGGCGTCCATTAGTTACTCTTATTTTGAAAATATCATGGATAAATGTCAACCTGATATTGTCGAAATAGTATGGTTTAACAAGTCCGTTGACATGAAATCACAAGAGTTCCTGCCTCAACGGCGGCGGCCATTTTCCAATATGGCGTCCATAAACTACCCTAGTATTGAATGTATCATAGACATATGCATGGACATATGCGATGATGATGTTCTGATTAATCGAAAAACGTATGATTTGTCATGTCCGCTGACATGAAACTACACGACCGCTTAACTAAACGGCGGCAGCCATTTTCCAATATGGCGCCCAAAAGCTTCCCTCCTTTTGAAAGTATCATGGATAAATGAGGTCCTGTTGTTGTGGTGAATCCAAAAATATATAGTTTATCAAGTCCCCAGACATGAATCCACACAAGCTCCTGGCTCAATGACTATAAACGCAAATGCAGAAAAGAGATATTTTAATTTTTCTGTTGAATATTCAACGATTTCTTAGGGTTTGTATAACTCAAAATTAATTACAAGAGAAGCTTAAACTTTTCATTCCAAATTAAGTGTATTTTCACTTACGTTTTTTTATTAGTATTATTTAGTATTTTCGTATTTCAGAGAATATGTACAGGAGAACGAAAAACAATACTTTCGGTGCATATAATAAACTAAATTGAAAAAGAGTTGAACAAAAAAATTGGCTTAAATTACTTAAATCTGACTTAAAGTTAACTTAAATTTAAAAAACACATGATTTAACATCAAAAGCTTAATTTATTTACTGAATAAAAGTACTTATTACAGACAACTTTTTGAAAAAATTTGAAAGAAAATATATGTAAGAATTTTTTTGTATAATTTACCCAAAACAAACACTGCAAAAGGTACCAAGGAAAAGGTCTTAAGGGCGAGTAGCCGAATTTGGACAATTTCACTTATTTTCATGTGTATCTCAGTTTTTTTAATATACATATGTAATAAAATAAAAAAATTTTGCGCCATTTTGTTCTCTCTTAACTTCAATTCTAAAATTTGTGGAACACATTTCAATCTTAGTTTCGTAATGTATTAACTTGTAACAGCTAAGATTCTTTTTCTTATTTTATTTATTAATAAATTATTGCTTGCTTCTCAAAAAGGCGGGAAGTATTTCGTAACCGTTTTACTTTCTGGAATATTCCCGGGATTTAAATTTTATTTTTTATTTAACATCGTGTGACCGGTGTTAATGCGCGTTGTTAAAGGGCTTGTTATTTGCGAGGAAAAATATAGATCCTGCCCCAGGACATGCCTCTTTAGCCCAATCAGAGCTGATCATCTTTTGACGTTTAGACTCGAGTTAATCCTAATTGAATTTTTTAATAGATTGACGCAGAGTAGGAGGGAGCTAGCTTGTCGTGAAAATGTTCCTTTTTCATTTGGCTTTTTAGGAGCGTGAGAATGCATCTGTCTTTAAAACTAGTAAGACGTTTGTTTGGTTTGTCCGATAAATTGGAATTTTTAATGATGTCGATTATTTCACGAAGTTTCGAATGCTCGATGTGTGCAACGCTTAATGCTGGAATGACTTCGTTTTCCTGATGACTTATAATAAATATGAATTGCAAAGACTTAGTGGCTTGATTTTTTACGGGGAAATTCCCAATAAAACTCCTTCGTTGCTTGAAAATTTACACTACGGCTACAGAACCTTGCTGCTGATTATTAGATATTAATAAATGTGCTGTATCAACAATGGTGATGCACGAGGGCTTGTGCGGTGTTGTGAAATCCCGACGTCGTCGCCGCTTTTCGTTACATATATATGTGCAAAATATACGTGCACATTGATCAATCTATTCATTTATTAACTAAATAAATCTTTAGAACAGTTTCTTTTTGAAAATCTTAAATTTTATTTTAATTTCAAAACTTTGACAAAAAGTGGTCTAAATTTTGCGACTTGTCGCATCAATTGGACCAAACAATATTAGGCTATTTACAATGAGCAAGGAATCTAACTAATTTTCTTAAAAGCAAAGTTTGCAATTGATCGAGCCAAAAAAATGCAATAAAATATGATTAAATCAAGTGTCTGCAAGTAACGGTAATTGTTTCAAGTCAAAACTCATGCAAATTATAAAACAAAGTGATAAATAATTAATCAAGAAATTATGGAACTAATTGCCAGTTACTTAAGTACCATGTAAGAAATGAAATAAGCCTTATACATTAATTAATTTTGTTCATTTTTTATTCTAGCGCACACATCATGAAATCATGTTTAATCTGTACAATGAATCATTTCGGTATTTTATTTTTCTTACAAATCAGTCATCACTTTCCAAATCACATTTCCAAACCTTATTCCACTCTTTTTTAATAATTTTTATTTTTTAGGTTTTAAATCATTAGACTTTTTTTGCAATAGAGATTTTCTTTATTTAAGTCTGTAGTTCTTCCTTGAATCATTTTCTTTCCTACCGAATTTCACCTATTTTTTCTTTTAAATATTATGATCCTTTTTGTCATGTTTTTACTTCAAGATTTATTTTATAAATGGAGAATATGTTACACAGATTTTGCTTGTTTCCTTTATGCTTTGACTTAAGTGACGATAGCAAGGGAGATAGCATTTTAAATGAATCTTTAGCTTTTTTCTAGAGAGCTTACTAGCTTCAGACTCTTTCCATTTCATTTCCTGTATCTTAACATTTGCTGTTACTAATGTTTTTTAAACAGTTTGTCTGTAACGTTTTCGTCATCTTTTTTATTCTTTTAATTTTAAAGGGTTTAATGATTATTCATTCTGACGCCGAAACCTCATTGGTATTAGAATAAACGGATCTATTAGCAGTGCTTATCTTCCCCTCAAAAATAAATTCAGAAGCATCTGCAAAAGGATGACTTATAAACATGCCTATTAGTCGGCCAAATGCCACTTCATATAAAATCTTGGACTGTGGTTTACCTAAAATTAAAAACTTTAATATTTGCTTTTCAAATTCATGATCAAATATTTGGTTCAATTTAAATCTTTAAAAATTTTCCAATTAAGGCAATCGCACCAAAAAAACCCTGATAATTTGAAGACAAATAATATTGACGAAATCAGGCAAATTTGTGCGAAAAACATGTGCAATAAGCACGTGAAATTAGATATATGAAAACGTAGCAAATTACCTTACAGTTAAAGTGTTCCCTTGCATTTAGTAGGAAAAAAAATAGATCGACACAGCTAGTTTTAGATTTTTTAAAATTGTCAGAAAACAAACATGGAAAGCTGGTGTTATTTACATACACGAGAGAAGATATTGAAAACTGCTAAGAATCTGAGTTTTTAAACATGACCGGGTACATTTAATGCTTTTGTAAGAAAATTTAATTTACAATAATATGCAAAATTATCGATCTTTCATAAATTACGAAAATTACGTCAAATCTCATGAACACATAATTTATAAAAGAGTTTTTTTATAAGTTAATTTAAAGTTCCCTTTTTAATATTTTAATATAATATTATGAATACGTGGCGCTTGTTTTGTTAAAATTAAAGATTGATACACGATCAAAACAATTAAACCTTTACTGAATTATATATCAATTCGTGATAATCCGCTCAAGAACATGCTGTATAAATATTCCTTTTAAAGACACCCGTGTGTTTCTTCTGTAAACACAAATTCGAAATAAAACTATTTTCGTTCTTTGGTTAAATATTCGGCGATTTCTTCAGTTTATGTAACACAAAATTATTTTCAAGCTATGCTTATTATTTTGTCTTTAAATTAAAAGGTATTCACCTGCTTTTGATTCAGGGATTTACTTTTTTCTATCTGTACAATTAAAAAGTAATGCATTTGTGAAATATTAGGTTCTGACTTTAAGTCATCGACGGATTTATAGGTTTTGAAAAGTCCTGAACTTGACGTGACTATTTTAAAAAAATGTCTGTCTGTGAGTCTGTAAGTCTATTCATTTGTATGTCGCAAAAAAAGATGCTAAACTAATGCACGTTATTTAATAAAACATTATATCCAGCTAGACCTTATTATAAACTGGTGGTGATTTGTTTTTCGTGTAAATATCTTAACAGGGAGTGCTGCAATGATGTTTTTCTACGATTTATGTAGTTACATATCTCAACAACTAATGCAGAGTTTTTCATCAAACTTTAGAGTAATTTAGATTTTAGCATAAGTTGTTTCTGATTAGGTTTTATTGTAAATCTCCTAACAGGTGGTGATTCTAAGCTGAACTTTTCTGGATTTATACGATTTTTGTGATAGTCATATTTCAATAACTAATGCACGGAGTTTTATCAAACTTCCGATTATGTTAATATTAATTAGATTTTCCTGAAAATTATATAATGTGGTATGCTGCATTTTTCACTATTTTTGCATTAACTATATATAAAAAAATGCACAACATTTAATCAATCTTCAGATTCGGTTTTAATTTCACAAAAATAGATACTTATTAGGTTTCAGTGCATACTTCTTAACTTGTGTCACTTTCAGTGTGACCGTTTTTGCAAGCTAAAAGCAGGCTAGATTTGGACTGACAACAAGCTAAAAATAAATTCGATGGTCCTGCCATCTATACGAGAATCTGTTAATTTGGAATCAATAGACTGACAACTATCTTTTAGCCTGAGTTTTTAGCTTGATTTAGCTTGTTGTAAGTCCTACAACAGTCCAGATTTCTTACAACAATCCAAAAACGGTCACGCTGGTCACTTTACTATTTTATGGGTTGGTTCTTTTGGGTGCAAGCATATAAGGTATGTGTCTACCCTTAAATGCCTGTTTTTTAACCGACTTCAAAGAGGAGGTTATGATTTCGACCTATATGTATTTGTTGTTCACGCATAACTTTTGCAAATATGAACCGATTTTGATAATTCTTTTTTTGTTTGAAAGCGTATGAGGCCCATGTGGTCCCATTCGAATTTCATAAAAATCTGATTATGAGAACTTTTTTAAAAATACAAACTTTAAATTTCAAATTCATTTTGAAGCAATCGACCAATTAAAAGTGTTCATTTTGCATGCTTTTATGTTACACTTACATAGACACACGATCTTTTCACTGTTAAAAGTTTGAAGTTTTTGCTGCATCGTCACTCCACCGCTTTTATGGAATATCTCTATTTTGACTAATGAGAATTCACCATAATACAATGAAATAATCATTTTCTATAAAAGCGATGGATTGACGATAAAGTAAAAGTTTCAAATTTTTAACAGTGTTTAAAGTGCAAAATCCTATCTGGACGAGGGACAGGATTCACATACATTTTGCACTGTTTGCGAAACGAGATTTATTAACAAGAAAATTTATTTAAAACATTGAAAAATTTGCTAAAATTCAGGCTTCTGATTCGTTAATCTGGTTTCGCTAACAGCGCAAATTCTACCTGGATTCCAGACCAGTTCTCTTATGCAAGAAACCAGAAATATAGCATCTAGAGGATATAGTGTGGAAATCGGCTATCTCAGGGCGTGTTCAGAGCAACTTACAAAAGTAACCAATGTTACCGACCGATTGTAGGGCAGTACGGAAGCAAATTTTGGCATCAATGAAAAATTTCTGTTGAATTGTAGTTGACGTCACACTTCGCTTTGATTTTCATTTCGTACTTGTCTACAATCGGTAAGTGGTCGG
Organism: Maratus speculifer; assembly: GCA_964019185.1. Taxonomy (NCBI): domain Eukaryota; kingdom Metazoa; phylum Arthropoda; class Arachnida; order Araneae; family Salticidae; genus Maratus; species Maratus speculifer. The sequence goes on from OZ025299.1 coordinate 185,383,505, forward strand.
TAAGTAACCGGTAAGTTGTGCTGAACACGCCCTCTGTAATACTTAAAAAAAGCGCTAAAATGTTCTATTCTTTAAATGTGCAACAATGCTAATGAAATTTAGAGATAGAAGCGACATCTGAAGGACATTTTCTAAAAATGCAAGAATTATTACTAGTCTAGATAATGTATCACGAAAATGCCGATGATGTCGCTATGATCGACACTTTGGAATTCAGTAGCATCGTTGTACATTTAAAGGATACAAATTTTTAGCACTGATTGCATTGTAAAAAATTGAACCCTTTTGCTGCATCGTCACTCCATTGCTTTTATAGGAAACGATTACTTCGCTCTATTATGGAGCATTCTCATTGGTCAAAACAAAGAAATGTTATAAAAGCGATGGAGTAACGATACAGCAAAAGGGTAAATTTTTTTACAGTGTCGATAGCAGATTTTCACTCCATGTATTCCAGACTCTCTCCTTCGAACAATGAAAAGTTCTCAAAAATGAAGGCTTATGATTAGTCAATCTTGTTTTGCTTAACAGCGAATAATCCTTCGGGATCCTAACTACTGTTGCAGAGATGCTAGATTTTTTTCCAAAGTACGAAATCTTAGCTGGAACAATTCTCGTATCCACCAAAGTGAAAGTTCCACATCGATCCAGACATGAGAATTCGATATCGAAAAGCTGAAAATTCATCTCTAAAGAGCCTTACATTTTAAAGCAAGAGTGTCTGTGTATCAGGGTGCTTGTTATGCCGGATTCACAAAGTGATTAAAGTACATTGCTATGTGCTAGATTTACATTTGGACAAATATAAATGACGAAAATTTTTGATAAGCTTACCATTAAAGTTAAGCTAGTTAACTTCTTTCACCCGTAAAACAAACTCGTTCAGGCGACTACCGCCAAGTTCTGGAATAAAAATTATTAAATTTTCTGTACTTTGGAAAACGCGTTTATCAAAGAACATTCATTCATACGAACATTTAGAATTACTTTGCTATGCATTGAATCATAGAAGCAACTTGACGAGATCTGATTGTGTACGCGTAGTTTAAACTGTAAAAAATCTGATCCTTTTGCTGCATCATCACTACCCCGCTTTTATAGAATATCTCACTTTTGATCAATGAGAATGCTACATAATAGGCTGAAGTAATCGTTTTCTATATTAGCCGTGGAGGGACTATGCAGCAAAAGGGTCAAATTTTTAACCGTGTACCCTGTTTAAAATATCTTGAAAAATTACCTCTGTTTTCTGACCAATGAAAACGCTCCATAGACGTTTTTAGATCGCTCTCATTAGTCAGAAAATAGATAGCTTTAAAAACAAAGGTAATTTTTCACAATAATTTTAACGTGTACTGGTGGATTGTCAGCTTTTCAATGCCCATTTACAAGTCTGTAGATTTCAATGTGGACCTTAAGGCACTATACTAGTCTCAGAAAAAGACCCGGATGTTAGTGTAAAGACTATGGGTGTGTTCTTTTCAAATATCTCGCTCAAATTTTAATATATTTACATGATTTTTTTTTGCATAGGATAGCCGAGGATGATTTACAACCGGCGTAGTTTTTACTTCTTCGATTTTGCTTATGTATGTTTTATATAATAATAGTTTCAATTTCAGAACCGCTTAAACCGATTTTGAAATTTAAAATATTTTTTTTTTAATCTGAAACCAAAATTGAAAAAGTAAAAACTAGGCCGATTGTGGAATATTTTCAGCTATCCTATGCAAAAAAAAATCACGTAAAAATTTTAAAATTTGAGCGAGATATTTGAAAAGAAGGCCTCCAAAGATTTCACATTATTATCCGCGTACCCGAGCACAGAAGTGCCTAGTGTGCGGCCTTAAAGTTTGCTGGATGCGATAATTTCCGAAATGTTAAAGCTTAAATGGACAAGTTCTTGCATCCACTAAAGCGGAAACATACATCGATACCAATCGACATCCTTAAGTTGTTGAAAAGATGAAAATCCTTTAGTATATATTTTGCTCCGAAGAAAAAAATTATCTCTACATATCAATGCAAAATAAAGTGCTTAGATATGTGTAACAAAATTATCTTTAGATTCAGATTTGGTTACCGGATTAGACACCAGAATGATTTCAGATTTTGTTCATGTAGGATTCCTCGATGTGAATATGACGACAGATGGAGCACAGTATACGATTGATTGAAAAGATTCTGGACAAAAATGAGCCATCAAGAGGGTCCTTGTGGCCGAGTGGTTAAGATACACCCTGCTAATCTCTTGAGAGCGTAGGAATTGGAGGTGTTGTAATATTTCCTTGTGTGCTATCTCGTCCATGTATACTAACGATGGCTTATAAGCAGGCTTCATGTCGAGCACACAAGTCAGATGTATGTTGTTCAATAAACAAACAAACAAACAGCTTAAAAAAACGGTCATCACACTGTTTCCGATGCCATTACTGCATTTATAGGAATTAGATTGTTGATGTTTATCTATTGAATCATAGAGCGATTTTTGTTAAAATCTTTCTTTTTGCTTTTTCTGACTGAAGGAGGGAGTACTTTTGACTACACTAGAAAATCATTTTACTATGCATTGATACATGGAGTCATTTTGCTGTTTACTCATATATGGAAGCGCTTTGCCGCGAGCTTATGTGTACGGACACTTTACTTGAGGCATTGTCACCTTTCGATAACCACTTCCGATGTCCGTACGATTCGATGTTGACTTTAAGATTTCATGAATGCGGTAGCTTTTCGTCGTGCCAAATACGTTACGCATTCAGAAAACCTAAAGATTCACAACGATACTAACCGATGTTGTAAGTGTCATTTGAAAAGTTGACAATCAAACAGTGATTAGTAAAGCGAAAACATCGGAACTCAGCAAAGTGCGACCATTAGTAATGCGTTGCAAAGAGCCATCATATGTTTTTTCACATAATTATGTATTACGGTATAAATAACTGAAAAGTAGGAAATAAATTTAACTTTTTCAAAAAAATGTATAACCGACTCCAAAAAAAAAAAAAAAAAAGGCGCTAAAAAGAATTAAATAATTCTATAAAATTCTCTAATGACAAATCGTTATCCAATAACCACACATTGATTATCATGTACCGGTATAAAACGGTTAAATTTAATATATAGAATTTAATATCCACCAAACAAAGATTTTCCAGAGAATATTTTTTACAAGAGATTAATTTACATATTTTTGATTTAATTTTTGAATATATACACATAAAAAGTAAGGAATTACTTTTTGAAGTTGGTGCCAAACTACCTTAAGTATAGTAACAATTGTGGAGATATTATGTCTAGTACCATAAATAAAATGGGGAAATCATTATCGACTATGATTGTTTGGCACCAACTTCAAAAAGTAATTCCTTACTTTTTATATGTATATATTCAAAAATTAAATCAAAAATATGTAAATTAATCTCTTGTAAAAAATATTCTCTGGAAAATCTATGTTTGGTGGATATTAAATTCTATATATTAAATGTAACCGTTTTATACCGGTACATGATAGTCAATGTGTGGTTATTGGATAACGATTTGTCATTAGAGAATTTTATAGAATTATTTAATTCTTTTTAGCGCTTTTTTTTTGGATTCGGTTATACATTTTTTTGAAAAAGTTAAATTTATTCAAAAATTTCGCTTTTGTTTTTATAAATTTTAATTAATGGTCAAGTCTTTAGTTATGATGTATTACTTTTAGTTCAGCGACAATTAGTAACAAAGCACAAACTATTAAGTTTTATACATAAGTTTTCGTGGTATATCAAAATCTTAATACGCATTTTCTAGAAGACTGCGCTTTTCCTTGTGTGTGTTTACGAGAAACATCCTTTTTTTTAAAAACGTAATAAATTAAATTAAAATTTTGAAACAAGATTCTGCTCATATATTGGCATGTTATGAAGCAAAATATAGCCTGTAAGTTTGTATATAATAATTTAAGAGCTATTTTTATTGAAAAATATGCAAATAAAAAAATCATATTTTATTTACAAAATTTTGGTATATGTTAGTAAGTTTAAAATTTATTACGAAATTTTTGCTTCGTAACACAAGTAAGTGATTTGCTAATATATTATTGAAAAAAAAGAATGAAATATATTGAGTAGATTTCGTTAAAGTTTGTGCGTAAACACAATTCTTCAGTAAAATTGACTAGCTACTGCTCGAACTTGTAAAGTTAATTAAAATTTTAGATGAAATCATAGTTTTAATCACAGTTTTATTTAAAAACACAAGGGTTTAACAAAAATTTCATATTTTTCAAAAAAAAAAAAAAAGGCCCTCGAAGATAGGCACATACCTTAACCCCTTGGGGACGAGCGACGCGTATACGTGCCGCAAAAAGCTTAAGACCCATCGTTTACCCCTACCAGTAAAATTTTGCTGTAAAATTTACCTTATTTAGTCGGAGCATTTTCTCGATTCAATAAGATACCAATTTCTGTTTTTAAAACCGGTGACAAAACATTAAAGATTTCGTAAAAGGCTCCTGTCACGAAAGGGTTAAGTGGGTGTATGCCGAAATTCAATGTTTCATTAAAAAATGCAACCAGTGGCAGAGAGGCTCGGCCTCCGAAACTGATAGACGGCAAGTGCTGGGTTCGATCCCAATCGCCATCATCGACCTAACCGGTCGGAGTTTTCAGTGGTTTTCTTGGAACCTTGGATTTCCTTGCGTAAATACGGATTAGGTTCCCTTAGAAAGACCCCCATCAAGGGGGGGGTCCTCCCCCATTAGGACCCATATCCCAAGTCTAGATAATTGTCCGTCATAAATACAAACAACTAGTTCCTTTTTTAGAAAATCTGCAATTAAGAGAAAGATAAAATATTTCCAGTAACACATAAAATTGTTAAATTATATATAAACGAACATAAAATGATGACTACAATCTAAAATCAAGACACTATATTAAGAATTATTCCTAAATTTTATTCACTATTAAAAAAGATCGATTTAGCTGTACATTAAAATTGTTATAACTAAATAACTTATTTTTTAATCGTAAAGCTTGTTCTTTTAGAATTCCATTAGGTCAATAAATAACAAATCAGAAATTAATAATAAACATGTTCTTTATATTCACACTTCTTGCTTCCTGCTTCATAATGCATCATTGTAAAGTTCCGTAGTAAAAGAAAATTATTAATTTTTAGTTAAATAATTTGTTAAGGAATTGTTATGTATAAAGCACATTTTGTGCAATAACTCAGCCGTAAGTACTACCAAATTTTCTGAGGGTGAACAAATTAATATACATGTGAGAAATTATTTAACATAGTTAAGAATCTACGTTTCTTCATAATTAACAAGCTTATTTTATGTTATACTTTTGAATAAAATTTATTCACAACACTCTGCTCAAAAATTTCCCTCACATAAATTACGTGAATTAAGTCAAATCTCATGTGAATAGCCTGATTAAGTGAATTTGAAACTCATGTTCACAAATTTTAATACAAAGCTATGAATTAAGCAGTGCTTGTTTTGTTAAAAGCAAAGACTGCTACACGAAAAACAAAATTTAAATTTTCAGAATTACATATGAATTTATAATGATCAGCTAAAGAACATGCTGTAGAAATTGTTGTTTACAAGTCACCAGAAATTGTTCGAATATAAATACGCATTTAGAACAAAGGTATTTTTGTTCTCTTATTGTATATCCAACGATTGCTTAAATTTTAAACTCGAAAATTAATTTCGAATGAAAATTATTTCTTTCTTATAAAGTTAAGAGTGTATTTTTGCGTTTGCCTACTTTGCATCAACTCGTTTGTATAAAATTCACATAAGAAAGAGAAATATAAAATATTTAAACCATAAAATGTTTAAAAAAATATTAAAAATAAAGTTTAAATGATGATTTAAATTTAGCGGTAAAATATACAACTTTCGAAAAATCTTTTTATATAATATTGCTTATTTCAGAAAATTTAATTTATTTGCATGACAACTATACTCATATCCTAGGTCTTCACGCTTCCTGGAATGTTCAAGAAGTTATTTATCACTATTAATTGTAAGGAAATTTCGATTGAAGTGTTTAAACACATAGTGGGTAAAATTTACATTTATTCTAAGAATTTCCTATAATTTTTGCAGTTAAATAAAGCAAAAATGTACTGTTAGAATATTGTGATAGATTTATGATAATCATACTTATATATCCCATGTTTAAAATGCTTAACATTATTACAACTTCTTTAGTTTCTAGGATTCAAAATTAATGTAAAGTAAGGCTTTTTTAAATTTAAATTTAAAAGCTTTATTGTTTTGCCTTCTTACATCTAGATATTTTAGTTTACTAAAATATATATAGAGGAAGAATAAATACAATACTTCTAGTGCTTAAAATGACAAAAAAAAGGTTTAAATATCAATATAAACTAGTACTTAAAATTATTAAAAACGTGCCAAAATTCAGAATAATTTCTAAAATTTTCTTCATTTTACAGAGCGTTAAATTTGTTTATAAATAAAAATAATACTCATTAAATAACATATTTTTTAAGACAAATCTTCTCTTTTAAATTTAAATTATGTCTAAGGTAAAGAAATAGGAAATTTATATTAAATATTTTCTTCACATACCGGGTGTTTCAAAATTTTAATGCGAAATTAAAACGCACTAAACATAAATTTATGCATCGGAGATGCATGCGGTTTGCAGTTTTTCAGCGTAGAATGGGGTTTTATATCACAGCAATAAAAATATAGTTCAAAATCTCTGCAATAGAGGGTGATACCGTATACAATTCCATAAATTAATTCCACTTTGTGTACATAATGCAAGCTTAACATACTAAAACATTAGAGACTGCTGCATGAACATCAAAACATTGTATCTAAATCTTGCATTCTGTGATCAATATGGAATTATTCCATGAAATTATCTGCAGTAGAGTCTCCTCTTACCAAGATTTGGAACTTGATTTCTTTGTTGGTGTCATACAAAATCCTATTCCATGCTGAATATTCATGTAGCTGCTGAAAGTGTAACTGCTGAAAAATTCGTCGAGATTTTTTTTCAGTAAAAAAAACATAAATGTTTCTGAGGAAAACCATGCACGAGGAAGAAAAATATTTAAACAAGGTTATACATATGGTGTATCTTTAAAATTAACAACATTTTATGTAATAATTTTCGTAAGCATTATTTGAAATGTACAAAAATTCCTTTTGCATAAATTGAGCGAATTAAATCAATTAAAAAGTTCTCTTAAGAAGTGAACTCAAAGTTCTTAGTTAAAACAGTCAATACAATAATATGAATTAGGTAGAGCTTCTTTTGTTAAAAGCAAAGATTTCTGCATTAAAAATAGAATTTAAACTTTGCTTAATTATGTATAAATTTGTCATGATTAACTCAAGAACATGCTATATAAATATTTGTTTAAAGACAACCAGATATTGTTTGTGTAAACACAAATCTCTGGAAGAAAGTTATTTTCGTAGTCTCGTTGAATATTGAAAAATTCTTCAATTTCTAAAAAACAAAATTAATTTCAAGTGAGTTTTATTCTTTTTATTCAAAATTACGGGTATTTTTTCTTTGCATTCAGGATTTAGATTTATTTTATTTTATTTATTTTTTCTACAGAAAATCTATAGAAGAAAGAAAACTAAAAAAAACTACATGAATAAGAAAAAAACATAAATTAAGTTTAAATAATGATTATTTTTCTACATAGATATATAATTAGGGAAATTCTTTATTTGAGATAAATGGGGGGATTAGGGGCTAGAGATAGTGTTGTCCTAGTGTTTTGTTTATTTTTATTTTAGTCTTTCCTCTTGATTCAGCACAAATACGAAATATAGGAAGAGACAGATAATAAAAGAAGCTTTTAAAAAAATGTTTGCATTTGTTCAAAACCAGGAGGGTAGAATCATACAAACATGATCCAAACACTGGTAAAGAATTGCCTGTAGTCAACAATTTCTCCTGTTTAACTGGGATCGAAAAATCTACATGCCAACATTAGTGTTGACAAATTGGCTACTTTTTTTAATTCAGACTTTTTTGGAATGGTAAAATTCGTTTTTTTAAATGGCATATTAACCAAAGGGAATTTTACCCTTTAATAAGAATGGTGCAAATCCAATTTAACAACAACAATTTCTCCATGCAGTTCTACATTACTCAGCTTGTTCTAGTAGTGCACTTTCATGTTCTTAAAAAGTTTGGGGTACAAGTTCTTAAATAAGATATTAAGTGCAGAAAATGGACAAAAACGTCATTTTGACTATACTTTGTGGCAACATAACAATGTAAAGTAAGAATGCGCCATGGAAACAAATAAATTTCAATAAGCAGATAGAGTTATACCAACAGTTTATGCCAAAAGAATTTCGGGATGTTGTTGCTTGCGAGTGATATAGCGCTCCAAACATACCAGCATTTTACTTTTGATGAAAAATGGAATTTATAACCTTCAACCTTGACATTTTCTATAGTAAAGAGGAAATTTTTTCAGGGCTTCAAACTTGCACATAATTAATTAAATATTATCTACTTCAACCTATAAAAAATGAAACGAATAAAAAAATACAACAATTACACTTTGTCTGATTTTCGAAATAATAGCTCTTAAAGATATAAAATAGTGATTAAATGAGTGAAATATTACAATTCGAAATTTAAAAAAAACATTCAAAATTCGGAAAGCGTGGTCGCTATATACATGAGGGTATCGCAAAGTTTCAATTACAGGCGAATATTTTTTAATGCTACATCGCGTCAAATAAAAATAATAAATAAATAAAAATAAAAAATAAAAATAAAAATAAATAAATTGCAATTTAACGAAATACATCGACTATTTGGAAAATCTTATTTCCAAAGACTAAAATCTTAGGCTTATAAATAAATTCTATCTTTAAAAAAAATAATAAACATCATTTTTATAATGATAAATAATGATTTACGTAATAACAGAGCCCTACATTATGTACATCATGGGTTCAAAATTAATATTCCTGTACCAACCATATACAAATTTTAAATGAAATTTTAGTTTCATAATTTTCGGAACTGCAAATTTTTAAACTTCTAAATGTCACACATTTTCACCTTTTACACCGTAGTATAGAGAAAAAATTGTACTTTTAAATGCAATTTGTTTGAAAGCTGTATCTCGATTTATTCTTAAATTATTATTTTTTTGCTTTTTTAATACATTTTTTGGCATCGTGCTACAGAAGTGTTTCATTTCTGGACATTAAACATGAACCAATCAGGAAACTAATAAGTCGAAAAATTAAACCAATAAAAAGATTAATATATACTTCAGATTTCCCGATTCTCTACCGAGGACCATAACTATTTTACAAATAGTTTAAAAAAAATAATTACCCTTTGAGAAAATTTGCAAGTGAAATTTGCTGTGTTTTATTATAAATAAAGGTGCGAATAGAATATAAAAATATTTGCCTGTAATTGAAATTTTCAGACACCCCCGTGTATTAAGGAATTCTTAAAGGCATCTAAAACCAAGTTGCATTTAGATTTAGATGTGCACATAAAATATCTGTTAATTAAACTTCATAGAAATAAACTAATCCAAATCTTTTATTTGCTTCTAATTTCTATTACCACTAATTCTAAATAGAAGTTATCATTTTACTTAACGATAAAAATTTGCGATTAAATAAGACGAACATTATTATTCAATATCAATAGTATTCAAAAATCAAAAAGTTTTGTCAGATATAGTTTGATAATTTCTTAAACACCGCCAAAAACAAGTTACATTTAGATTTAGATATTTATTTAAATAATTCAATACTCATCTTACTTTAATGGAAATAAAATAATTCACATCTTCTATTTACTTTTTTATCAGGACTGACAAAAAACGCCTTTAGTTATTCTAATCTCGTTTGAAGTATCATCTTAAAAATCTTCGCTCCAAAAAAGAAATTTAAATAAAGACATCCATTATGACTCTGAGCACGTCTTGATAAGTAGAAAATAGTCTGTCTTTTGCTATCACTTTCACAAATACTGCTACATGAACGGAAGCAAACAAATGGTACAAGGACCCCTGTGAATTAATCAGAGTCTAGCATCGAGATTATTTTCGCTTGGTCTTACTCAAATATTTGCTCAGAGATCGTTAGTACGTTTTCTGAAGGTAAATATAGGGGTAAGTTACATGACAGTTTTGTGAATAAACAAATTAATATGGTTTAATATTAACATTAATCCAGCAGCTTTCAGAGTAACTCAGTAGATGCAATAACGGAACATAATTATTTACTATAGTGAGAGAAATGAAGAATAGCATATTTTTTCGCAGTTTTTTGAAACAATATGTGGGTAATTCCATAAGGTTTTGTCGTGCACGTCACATAACTAATAAATGCTATGCTTGTTTGTTACTCTAATTTTCGAAAAAATTGCTTGATTTTATTCAATTAATAAGATATCTCGGACCAAATAAGTAATATTTTACTGTTCTGAAAAACTGCTAACCAAAAATCTGAGCTCGTGACTTGCACTACAAAGTACTAGTGGTAAAAGCCATGTTCAAATTGCCAATCTGAAACTATAACTTTTTACGGGTGTAAACTAATACAATCTGCTTACTTTCTGACTCATTTTAAAATCATTTTTGCTCTTAAACACATAGCATTGGCAGGTTTTTCTACTCAAAAACTATATAATGTATGACATTGGTCGATTGTTTGATATAGGCAGATTATATTTTTAAAATGCTGTCAAAGTGGGTGACGAAGGAAAATTTGCACATCAATAATCAACGTGAATATTTCACTAGCTCTCAAAACCGCTCTATATCTAACATCTCACTAATACCTATTATGCATCAATAAGTTACACATAAAATTTAATTAATATATATATAACAGTTTGAGATCGTTTCCAGCTTCTAGAAATCTTGGATACAGATATAAAATTTTTATCGTTATACTTTGTAGTTTTTTGCACTAAACCTGAAAATGATCTCCATTTTAACCATCACCTTAGAATTTGTTCGCAAAACGTAAATATCAATGTTAAAATGTAGCGAAAATCTGATACTATAAACCAGAAGTAAGACATTTTTAATTTAATTTAATTCAATAATTTATTCAATCTTTTTTGCTTTTATTGGGATTCTTACTGCTAAAGAACTGGGGGCTTTGATGAGATGAGTGAAGACGTTCAATTTTAATTTTGTACCTTTTAACTTTCAAATTTAAAATTTGATAAAAATCTAGATGTGATGATTAAAAATGTAGGTAACTTTCGGATTCGGAGCTAAAAAATACATGAAAATTAACTATCAAAAGTTAAAATAAAACAATGACATATATTTTACAGTATAAAATTTTTGCTTTATATGTATATATACTTTAATATTAACGATTTGCAAAAAATCATTATGTGATGGTAAAAATCGAAGGTCAGTTTCAAATTCGGTGGTACAGAATACATAAGAATCAATTATCAAAAGCTAAAAAACATGAACTAAAGTATTTTTTACAGACTTAAAAAAAGGAGGTTATGAATTCGACCTGTATGTATTTTTTGTTCACGCATAACTTTCGTAAATATGAACCGATTTTGATAATCCTTTTTAGTTTGAAAGCGTAAGACACCCGTTTGGTCCCATTCTAATTTCATCAAAATCAGGTGATCAGAATTTTTTTTAAAAATAAAAACTTTAAAATTCAAATTCTTTTTGAAGCAACCGACCAATTAGAAAGGCACATTACACAGATACATTATTTTTTCAAAGTGTAAAATCAAGACTTGACAAAAGGTGAGATACAAACAAATTTTTTAAGTACTTGTTTAAATTAACTTGGTATTTTGATAATGGTTTCCGTTTTTTCTTTAAAAAATTAAATTTTAGATCTTTAATTATTCAAATTTTAATTATCTTACGCTGTGTTATTTTGATGATAAGATTCCGTGTGAAGAAGCCAATCCTTCACACATATTTCTGCTACTTCAGATATATATATATATATATATATATATAGGGGAAGATGGGGATACTTGAGCCATTTTTTTAATTTTAATTTTTTTAAATTTTTTATATTTTTTTAGAATAAAATAAAATATTGAAAATGAAAATTTGATATTTTTTCTTCTACTAAAAACCACTTTCAATTAATTTTGAACTATTTTTCTATGCATAATAAATGTTTATTCTTTGTTTTACATCGTGGATCAAGTATCCCCATGGCGGGGATACTTGAGCCAAGCTGAAGGGATACTTGAGCCACTAAGGAAAAATACCTACAAAAGTAATTTTTTTCGCTTTATTTTTGCACAAACATTTTACAGAATGATAAATTATGAAACGTAAAGTCCTTCAAAGCCGATTGAGAAAACAAAGCTATTAATACGATCATTTTTTGTCGTTAAAACTGGTTGTCGGAGGAGAATTTCAACTTGAGTTATAACGAAGGTAGAAACATCCTCAGTTCAGAGCCATATAAACTTGGAATCTGCAATTCTTCGTGCAAATTTCATTTTCAAAATATTAAGCACTTATCCAACAAATATTTTTACAGTTTTCTTTCTGGCATATTTTATTAGTAACCAACCATCAATAGAAGGTTTTCTTTTCACATCATCACCATCATTGACAGAATTTTCCTCTAATGATATTGTCAAACTCATGCTTTTAATTTAGTAGCTGTCGGAGTTTAAGCCAGATGTATCACTCTACTATTTCAAACACTTTTTTGATTTCACAGGAAAACATTTTGTCTGCCTTTTTGGCTCCATGCAGGTAAGTTTGAACTGGGATTTTTGTTGCTTTTCTTGTTTTTTGTGCGCTCTTTTTACCAATTTTTCTTCAATTTTCTTAGTTAAAAAAAAGTTACAGCAACAGAGGTTACGATTTCAATATAAAATTTTAATCTTAATACGTTATATTAAAAAATAAATATTTTAATATGTTGGACTAATTAAAGTGTTAGAGATTATAGCCTGTAAAACCGTTTTAAAAAGTTATTTTAATTTAATGGAAGTTAAATTGAAAACTATGTTTACATTTATCTAGACAGGCTATTTTGTTAGTCAAAATGAAAAATAAAATAGATATTTCCATTTAAAAAATATACATTTTTAAACATTTTTAGGTCGTTATTTTTTTAAGAAAAAAAATAAAATGAAAAATTATTCTCCTTTTTATCCAGAAAAATATCTATTAGTGAATATAAGGATGGAATTTTATTTTTTGTTTGTTTCACCCATGTTTAATTTCTAGTGGGGATGGTTGAGGCATGGCTCAAGTATCCCCACTCTCATTGGCTCAAGTATCCCCACTATCACTATTTTTGTTTCCCAGAGTTTTACTAAATAAAGCATGCAGCTATTAGAACTATTTTAGACTCAAAATACAATTGAAATTATGCTTATTGAATGTATGTATATAGTTGCAACTTTAAACAAAACTTTGATTACAAAAAAACAAAAAAGCCATGCACCCAAATATTTACTTCAGATAGGGAAAAGACAACTATTAATCACTATATTTTCAAAATGGTACCAAGATGTGTGATTTCTTTTTTACATGTTCAGAACTATAAATATGTTATCATATTGGCAGTTTTAGAAAGAAAAATTGACCAACTGTAGAGATAATAGGGGTGGCTCAAGTATCCCCTATGCTCAAGTATCCCCACTCTCCCCTATATATATATATATATATATATATATATATAATTTAATACAACAGGCACAAGCAAATATCAATAACATACATATTAATATCTTGACCATATCACAATGAAAGTTAGCTTGCGCTAATCAAAATCAAACAGGGTGTCCACTCTTAACGATAACCGATGGCTAATTCCTTAACCATTAGTTTTCAAACTAAACCTATAATTCAAATTACAAAAAAGTTTCAAGAAACGAAAAGAAATATTTTAAAAGCTATTTGGGTCAATAAATATATTCCTTAAAAAATTACGAAATTTAACTTTTTATACAGTCCCCAAATACTGTATGTTTTGTTTAGTAAAAAATTCCAATTACTCTGACAAATAAGACAAAGAAAATTCCGTTCATATAACTCTGAAATTGGCCGAGTTCTGTAATTTAAAAAATGCACGATTTATACCACTTTTCTGCATGTGAACACAAAGGAGTTCTGCCTGCTTTGAGGCATCACATCCCTAGTACTTAAAGTATTCAAAGGAGTTATTTCATGTGTATCCGCGGTTTAAAAAAATAATCGTACAAGTATTACAATTAACTTTTATTCAGTGTTATTTGGACTGAAATAATTACATTTTAACATTTGCTTTATTTCGTAAAAATTGAGACTATTTCTTTTAATAAAAATTATGTTATTTTAATTTAACTTCAACGATCTTATGTATGTTTTTTCATGTCAAAATCTGTACTCGAACATTAAACTCACTTTCAAATATCCAATCGAGATTAAAAATTACGTATTGATGTAAACCCTGTGAAAATCTAACTTTATTATGGTTTTCGGTGATTACAACTTATACTTATTTTACAGGATAACACAAGAAGTTTCGGATAGATTAGTACAAAGAAGTTTAAGAAAATGTTTTAAATTAGATAACACTAGACTGCGATGGTTGTATTTTTCAGCTATTATGTATTTTTTGTCACTGAGTCTGAAAACTATCTTAATTTTTAATCATCTCGTTTTCGCAAATGATAAATTATCAAAGTTATAAAATCACATAAATTGGATATTTTTAAATAACGGAGATGGCTGTGCTTTTATTCATTTGATAATTTAACTCTTGTAGTTTTTTACACTAAACCTGAAAATAATCTCCATTTTAAACCATTACGTTAGCATTTGCTTGCAAATCGCAAATATCAAAGTTAAAATGTAGCAAAAATCTGATACTATAAACCAGAAGTAAAACATTTTTAATTTAATTCAATAATTTATGCAATTTTTTTGGCTTTTAGAGGAATTCTTACTGCTATTAACTACGAATAATTGAATAAAAAATATCATCAACAATAAGCAAGGTTGCTTGTAAATGTCTTAAAAAATCTGGTCAGCAAATTTCCTGTTTTTCCTATTAAAAATGAATCTGAAAATATATCAGAAAATTTAGAGCACTTGAGCGTGGGAAAATTTCTTGAATACCGCCTTAAATGCAATTATTATTTTTTTTTCTTTTAAAGAGGAATAAAGTGAGAAATAGCTCTTCGGAAATACAACGAAATTTTAAAAAAAATGCTTGTTCAAAATGCAATTATTTATCTCGTTCTACCTAACCTGCTCAACATGCAACATATTTTCTCTTCATGTTTGTTCAATTTTTTTATCTAGAAAAACAAGAATATATAGTAATTATGTTCATGTTACGATACAATGAATCTATGATACCTATATACGTATATACTTAATAATCAATTAAGATCGTTTTCTGTGTAACATAGGCATGAAAGCCAATAAAATGACAAAAAATCAATTGAAATTGTCGGAGAAAATTTGCCATAAGTAAACTTGCCTTGCGTGCATGACCAAATACGTTTCTGGGATAATGAAATTATAGAAATTATTTACTTTCCCTTTAATTGAAAACAGCCGTGATTTACAATAGAAATTTTTTTAGTTACATTGATGTGAAAGTACATTCAAGAAAATAAATTTCATAACTTTGAAATCTATTTTTTAACCGACTTCAAAGGAGGAGGTTATGAATTCGACCTGTATGTATTTATTTTGTTGACCCATAACTTCCGTAAATATGAACCAATTTTGATAATTCTTTATTTTGTTTGAAAGTGTAAGATGCCCGTGTAGTCCCATTTCAATATCATTAAATTATGGTGATTAAAACTTTAAAAAAATAAAAACATTAAAAATTCAAATTCTTTTTAAAGCAGTTGTCCAATTAGAAGCGTTCATTTTTTAGGCTACTACTCTTACAACGATACGAGATATTTTTTCTTCAAAGTGCGAAATTTTAAATTTTGACTAGACAACGGCCGGGATCTAGTTAGCTTATGCCCTGTTAGTCCGCCAACAGAAGATAGTTGGGAAAAAATAAAAAATGCACACCTTAGCTCGAAGACCTTGCATTATATTAGCGTTACCAAACGAACACGCTAACCACTGAGCTACATACACAGAACTACGAAAAACTTTCAAGTAAATATGTTTGCTTGAAAAAAGTATGGCTTGATAAATGTCTTTAAAATTTTCAATATTGAAGTTCGTGTCGGGAATATTTCGTGTTTAATAAGATTGTGGCAGGGGTTTTACTACAATAGTATTATTATAAAAGTACGAGTTATAAATATTTTGAAGTACATTACTGTGGTGGTTACTCCATAACCCCCCATATGTTTAGTATAATTCAATTTTATTAGCCATTTTATTTCATATCACCTTCCTTTTATTAATGTTCTCAATTTAAATTTAATTTCGGTTTCGCTTATTTTCTTTTCGTCGCCTGTAATGTTTTCTTTCTTACTTAGCTTTCGAATGTTCCAAGCCGGTAAAATTCTGTTTGAAATCATTCCTTCCGGTTTTAAATTTGTTCGAGAACATTCTCGCTAGTTCTTTTGGGTGGAACTTCCGTTTATTCGGACACACCCCTAGCCTATCAAATTAAATTTCACAGGTGACGTATTTCAAGCCGTTAAGTACATGGCCACCGGCTTTGGCCTCCCCTCTTAAGATGGTTATCAATTTTATTCTTATTAGTTACATATTTTTTCATACTGTATATTGTAATTTGGCTTAGTTTTTCCTCACTCCCTCTGTTGCTCTCTGCCAAATTGGCGTATTTTGCATTTACAATAACCCTTTCTCTTTTTCCCCTGGGCTCGCGGCCACCTGCGTCAGTTGCGCTACGAAACACCAGCTGTGATGGATGCGGTCCGATGACTGCAGGTTTTGGGTGGAAGTTCGGGCCATGTGCGCGCCCCTTTGAAGCCGTTTTATACGGTCTCCGTTCTATGCTGCTGTGATCCCCGCATGGTTTTAGAATAGGCTGAATTTTCAAGGCTACGAGGAGCAAGGCCCCTTCGTGCTGCGAGGAGCAATGAAGTGGTTTAATGCATTCCTGAATGTATTCGTTTTATGTGCCTTCTCTTTTGGTTTATTCAACGTAAATAAGCGCACTCCATAGATCTTCTGGTTGGTGTTCTTGTGGAAGCATCATAAGTGATGTAGTATGTCATCATGAGTCCACTTAATACCTATTTTCATCTTTCATCACCTCATCATTAAAAATAATTTTTCTGCAGCTATTATTGGTGCTCGAATTTTCTTCAATAATTGTTTTATGTGATGCCAGTCCTCTGACAAACAAGCAGAGGTGAAAATCTTTTCTTTTCGTGAGATGCAAATATTTATTTACATAAAGTTCCTTCATATCGTTATCTGGCCCATTTTATATATATAATTTTTGATTACTCACGGGGCGTTATGAAGAAAATATTGGTTTGTATCTATGCAATATGAAGTATAAAATATTTTGTTTTTTTGAAAGTTCATATTATGAAAGATGCTCCTTTTCAAGAAGAAATAATATTATATTCTCCTTTTATGTCATGAGTAAATTTATAATTTACATCCTGTTGAGATATCTAAAAAATATTATTGACAAAGAATTTTTATTGCTTGGAGATAGCATTTGTTGTGATTAGCATATATTATGATATGGTTTTTATGAAAAGAGAGATTAATATGTACGAGTCAAAATAATATAAATATGTGAAGAAATATTTATTCATGAGAAAAGAAAACAAGTTTCTTCATGAAATAAAAATAATTTTCCTCAAATTTTGTGTGCATAATAATTTTTCTTGTGCCTATTGTCTGGATTTATTTGTCATCAACATCCAAGGACTTGACAGGTAACTTTTTTTACCTTTTCAATTTTATATCTTTTTAACTTTATGTTTGACATTTTATGTCTTCATGGATAAAGATTTTTCTATTGTTTTAAGTGAAGTAAGGATGGTCACTTGGGTCGTTTGCAGGCCCCCATTCTCCGCGATGTGCTGTCATTATCACGATCACTTTGGCCTAATTGTGGGTAGAGGCAAATAAAAAGTGCTTTCTCCACTATCAAGTAAACATAACATTATATTTCCTTTGATGCCCTGACCAAAGCGTCAGCCCACTACATAACACTTATTTCCTTTGGTGCAGTGACCAACGCTTGAACAATTACAATTATTTTTTTTGAGCACGGCATCTTTATTTCCTGTGGTGCCGTCACCAAAGCGTGTCCAACATTCCATGACCATCCATTTTTCCTTTGCCACCATCGTATTTTTGTTATATTTATACATATTGTCGTCATTATCTTCAGTTAATTCTTCATTATTTTTCAAGTTATTTTCTTCATACATTAATATTATTAATTATATTATTATTGAGAGTGGTGCAGTAATTAATTGCAACATATTGATTCTATAATATTTTTCTGGAGCAGTGCATGATATATATATAACATAATTTTTCCATATATATTTTTTCTTGTCTTGCTATATTTTGCAACTAATATATATATGCATTATTTAACGGAGGTACTGGTAAAAATTATTGTTCATGCTAAGATAAATTATTCTTCTTGTCATACATATAATAATTTATGTTTTGAGCCATATTATATATAAATATTTACATAAAATATTTGGGTCTTATATTCTTCATATGATACTAATATGTTAGTATACGTTTTCTTCTTTTTTTTTAATATATAAAAATGGTTTATGACGTATATGAAAGTCATCAATATTTTAAATAACGAGTCAATTTATATATATATTATTCATCACAAGACCAGTCAATAACCAAATTTATCATGTCATATATTGAGCTCTTATATTAAATTTTTTCATCATGCCTCCAAAAGCCAAACTAAATATTGCAATCCAACCTTTCGACGGTAACCCTCAGACTGTAGAATTTTTCTTCGATCAATTATCTGACTTACAGGAACTAAATAACTTTACAGACAAGGAACTTTTTGTTCTCTTTAAATCAAAACTTGAGGGCACCGCCTTACTCTTCTTTCTGGAAACTCAGTCACAGCTCAAGAACTCTAATTTTAGTGAAATTCGAAAGGCATTTATAGACTATTTCTTACCCACAAAAAAATCTGTTTCTCTAAAATCTTTACAGAACTTGACCTTAGATTCAAATGAATCAGTTAAAAATTTTGCTTTTCGGTTGGATAAACAACTTCGACTTGCTTACCCAAAATTGGATCTTTCTGCTCTTAATTCATTAAAGTTTACTCATTTTCTTGAGGCTTTACCTAAACAAATCAAACGTAAAATCTTAGAAGAAAATATTACGTCCTTCGAATTAGCTCTTGAACGAGCAACTTTTCTTCAAAATATTTATGACTCTCCCCCTAAAAAATCTTATGAAAATTTTAATCAAGCCTATTGTATCGATTCTGAAAATGTCCACGATAATTCTAGTAATACTCTTCATAAAACTCCTATAAAGCATACGAAGGATAAAATTTATCACAATTCTCAAACCAACTACTCTCCTTTACAAACTCAAAAGGACAGTTCTCATACTTCTCGTTATTTTCAAAGAAGACCTAGGACATTTTCGCCTTCTCCACCGAGACAAGAGGCTACAAATAAACGTAACAATAATTTTCGTCATCAAAACTTTCACCGGAAACGTCCTTATCAACCAACCTTTGACAAATATTCTCACAAAAAAAATTCTACATCCTTTTATCACAGACGAGATGTTGTGCAGTGTGCGTTCTGTGGGAAATTTAATCATCGTATGGACTCATGCTACAAATTCAAAAACATTATTGGTAATTCTAATCAAAACTCTTCAACTCAGGTTTCGTCTCACCCTTACAGAAAGAAAAGCCACACCTCTTCTTCTTCTGAAAATAACAATGTTTATCATTTAAACAAATAAGGGAGACTGGTTCTACTGACCGCCTTCTCTCCCGTAATTCTCATTCAGGGTCAGTACACTTTGACAACAACAACAAACATCAACAATTGGACAAACGCTCGTCAGTCACTTTAGTGTCATCCACAGCTGTCCAAACTTCTCCTATGACATCTAAGTCTAACAAATCTTCCTGTTTACATAATTATTTGACATCTAAACAAAATTTTGAAAATAATGATGATGTACAAGAAAATCATGTTATATGCAGTTCTTTTAATAACTCTTATGTTCTTCCATGCATCCTAATAAATGTACAACATAATGAAATCTCCACATTAATAGATACTGGATCAAGTTTATCTCTCTTGGATGAAGAATGCTTTAATAGCATTAAATCCAGGCTTCATTACAAATTTTTATCCAGAAATGTATCTGTTTCCACCATAAATTCTAAGGTCTTCTTCAAAGGATGCATAGAGATAGCTTTTAAGATTGATAAATATTTTTTTCATCATGTATTTTATCTTACAAAAATTCAAAATGTTCACTTTCAAGCCATACTTGGCTTTGAGTTTATTAACAAACATTCTATTACTATTTCTCCAAGTTTTAAGTCTATCCTAATTAAGGACAAACACATTCCTTTTCAAAGTTATAATGAATCTCCTACTTGCTATTTTATGAATTCTGAATATAATTATGTGAATTCAAATGTACCATATTCTCTCGATGCACACAAAATGCCTTATTATGAAGAATTTATGGCAAATAATCTAACGAATGATACTTACATTGATAATACTTGTGCAAATTATGATAATTCAAGTTTACAGTTGTTCAATAATTATACAACCTATCCTTATAATTATAATGTTCAAAATAATGGTTTGTTTACAAATAATATGGCTCATTCTGCTATGAATTTTCATAATCCTTATATTGATGGTCATTTTACTTATTTTTCTAATCATTTTCCAACTGATTATGCTAATGTGGTGAATTATGTGTCTACTAATGATAATAATATTCCTAGTAAGAATTTCTCATCTGAGAATACTAATGATGACAACTATTTTGGTGAAAAGCAAACTCATTTAAGTATTGGTAACAAAGTTTTGGTGAGTTCTAACATGGTACAATTACTCAATAGAGAAGTAATACCTCCTAATTCATTTGTTTATTTACATGTTAAGTATCTGAATCCTCCATCTGAATATTTTCTTTTTAAACCCAATTTAAAAAAACAAAGGTCTTGTATTACATGAATCATTGCACTCAAAATCTTCCATTCAAAATGATTTATTTTTGGTTGTATGTCAGAATATTTCAAAGCTCGATATTCATTTAAATAAAAATTCAATTATTGGTGAATGTATCAATGTAGATGAAAAAGATATTGAAGAATACTCTTTTGATTTAGAATTTGAAAACGAATTCTGTAATTTAATTTTGCCATCTGAAGAGATTAAAAGAAAACGTATTCAAGAATTATATCCAAATGACTTTGATCTTAAACATTTACCTCCTCATGAAAGGGAAGCTTTAACAAAATTATTATGTAGTAAAGCGCTTGCCTTTTCGAAATCTCTTGACACTTTAGGTCATACTGACCTGGTCAATCCTCAGTTTACCATGCTAAATTCTCATCCAGTAAAAACATTACCTTTTCCTGTACCTCAAGCTCTTGAACAAGAAGCTCTTGACCAAATTGATCAAATGCTGAAAGCTGGCATTATTGAGAGATCAAACTCATCTTGGGCCTGTCCCATGCTTCTTGTTAAAAAGAAGAGAACTGATATGTCTAAGCCTCAAAAGTATCGTTTGGCTCTTGATTTAAGATTGTTAAATTCGATTATAATCCCATCATCATATCCTCTTCCTAGAATTCAAAATCTATTGGTGCAGTTGTCAAAATTTAAATATTATACCACTCTTGACTTACCCTCTGCATATTGGCAGATTGCTGTACCTAAAGATATGCAAGATAAACTTAGTTTTACTACTCCATGGGGAATTTTTACATATTTACGTTTAGTATTTGGTAATATTTTAGTAATTTTTCATCGAAATTACTTTTTTGAAATTGGAGTTAAAAAAAAAATATATTGAAGTAGTCAAATTCTTTTACATCTTCGATCCCTGGGTCCCCAAACGGGGATCTCTGTTTTGTCGGATTTTATTAAAGGTTGTCAAACATAATTGCAATTTCAATATCAGAATGATATGTTTCAAAGTCTAAGGTTCGAACTGATGCAAATAACATAAAAATCTTGCTCTGAAGTTAATGGGACAAGAAATAATGCAGCGATAATTAATAGCTTCGCATTAATACTCAGATACGAAGAGGTTAATTTTAATGTACAAAAAAATAACCGTGCAGTGTAGGTTTAAAGGAGATCACAAGAAATTTACCTATAGCATATAAAATCATAAGAGACTGTTAAATCAACGTACAAGAAGATAAAATGTACTTTCTAAATAAGGAAAAAAGATCAGAAAATTACTCGGATTTGCTAAAATTAAAGACAAAGTCGTAATTTTCATCTAAAATTACTTTCTGAAACCGGATTAAAAAAACATTACAGCAGTTCACATCTTTTATTTCGATGTCCTTTTTTTTTTTTTTTTTTTTTTTTTTTTTTGAAAGATTACTGAAACTGACGACTGAGATTTTATTTTAGTTAAATTGTAAAACAAAACAATTCACTCGTACGTTGAAAAATTTTATATTTAATTTAATGTAAAGTGAGAAATTGTTTCTGAGATACGCTTCGAGACATATCTTCAAATATACATCGCTAAAATAAAATTGTACAGAACAAATTCCGCAATAAAAAAATACAGTGAGCGTGTTTAGATTACAAAACATGAATTTCATTCGGTGCTTTTTTGTTAGATAACAAATTTATTTCTAAAAAACTTAGATATATCTCAAAATAAGAATTAGAATTAATTTTTAATTGAAGCAAATAATCTTCTATGAAAGGCTTAAATTTTTAATAGATCCAGAAGTAATTAAAAAAATAAGCATAGTTTTTTTTTCTCAAATTATAATCCTTGCATTTAAAAATATAATTAGTGTAATATATGATATGGATTAGAACTATTGTATTTATGATTTTGTCTTTAATTTTCAATCATATTTTTCTTTTAAGGACTAAAAGCGAATAAAATATAATTATATGTTCAGATTTTAATTTTTTTTAAAATATATCTCTGTTTTTCATCTAAAAACATACTCAAAAACTATTCCATTATTATCCTAATAGTTTAAAAATAACAATAAAAATATTAAAGCCATTTCAAAAGTTTTTTGTATATCATACTAAATTATTTTTCGAATGAAGATAGATCAAATATAATACAATGACAATAGAGGAACTCACTGAAGAAACAAACAAGAAAGAAAAAATCATGCGTGAAGCGTAGATTATAAAGCACTTTTCACCACATTCAGAATAAGGTAATAAAATTGCACCGTTTAATAAGTTAAAATATTATTTCTAATTCAACAATATGGAAAAGCATTCTCTATTGCACAGGAAGTAACTTCTGTTAAATCTAAATAACATGTATCAGTTTTATATTATGTGGAATAGTTTAATATGATTAAAATATGCCACAAATAATATTCCCCTCCTATACCATTATGTAACGGAATTCTTTCGTGGTGCCCTAAAAATGATTAATAAATATCCTTTTTGCGGCGTATTCTAGAAAATGTATATTTTAGTGTCTTTCATAAATGCATATCAATTTCGTTGTGTTTCGAAGTTTGTAACATCGTTAAAAAGTACTTGAAACTATTTAAACCCATCGGCCGTAATGTAACGGAATATATTTGACTGTCCCTGTATTTGAACTATATATCCAATTTTACAAAAAATTGAATTGACTCAACAAAATTCAGCAACAAATATATATTTAAAATTTCAAATGATACTGTTGAGCAGTTTTTGTACTGTTATACGCGGACAGACAGACGGATGAGGCGACGACTATAGATTCTATGTATTTATATTAGTTACTAACGAAAGTAAAAAACAGTTAAATTTAAATGAACATGTGAAAATTGAAAATACATTTCTAGCAATTATTACTGTAAGAATTCTAACCAATTTCTTTTGTGTGTCCCTCTAAATGGAATAAAAAGGTCTATGAAAATCCTATTCTAACATAATAATAGTCAAATTCTGTGATTCATATAAATTTCAATGCATTTGCAATAGCGTAATATCATTAAAATATACTGCAGACGATTTTCCCCCATGGACAATTTTGTAATGGAATTATTTTAAGTATCTTTGTAAATGGACTATTAATCTCACATACTTCATACACAATACTAAACATGGCTAGGGAAACCTAAATAAGATCACCAATTGCATGAAAATATGAGTATATTAAGGGGAGATACAGCTTGGACCGACGGACAGGCAAACCGAAAGCATAAACACTTTTAAACTTTGTTGGAAAGCGTTAAAAATTTAGCAATCCCACTAAAAATAATCTTTAAATAACTGCAGAAATCACCATATTCTTCAGATATTCTACAAAAACCTAAAAAAACTTTTGCAGATTTATCTTTGCCAAAAAAATATCTGCAGAATGTTTTAAGATATTTTTACAAATGTCTGCAGAAAGGGCAAATAGCCTGCAGATTTTCCACAGATTTTTGGGTCAATTGTCAGTACATTTTCTACAATTTTTTTAGTGGGGAATTAAGGCTTCCTATACAGAATTTAACCTTATAATAATGTTTAAAACAATACGAACATCACTTCTTCATTCAATTTTATGAACTCTTTCACGGATTGAAACATTTTTCTATTTAACCTGTTCAAATATATGTATATATATATATATATATATATATATATATATATATATATATATATATATATATATATATATAAATACTTTTATAAATACATCCAAAGTTATTCAGACAATACCAATAAAAGAACCAATGAAACCAGTATTTTTACATTAATATTATTAAAAACAGTTGAAGTTTGAAGAGAAATAGAAGGCAGATTACCAAATTACTAAGAAATATGTGGATAAATGGACATTATATAACCAGAGTAATTCATATATTACCATACAATAAACCAATGAAACCAGTATTTTTACAATCATCTTATTGAAAACAGTTGAAGTTTGAAGTGAAATAGAAGGCAGATTACCAAAATAATGAAAGATAAATGGATAAAAAGGCAGTAGAAGACTTTTTCATTAAACTACTTCATCAGGGGTGTATAGTTTAACAAAAAAGCAAAAACATCCAACCAGTTTCTGTTATGAGTCGTGCTGAAAGCTAAGAATTCGACTCACATTACACCCGACTGGCTGGAAGCTATTCAAATGACAAATTAGTAGAAAGATACACATAGAAGAAAATAAAATCAATATGACAAAATAACAATAATACATTATTCCATTAAAAAAAAAGGATATATATACTAAGATATTTACCATTACCCATATCCTAGCAAGATTTGTAGTGCAATCAGATACAAACTACATGTGACTTACTAACAGTCACGGTTATGGTCATAGTATAAATCACATAGATAATAAAATAAAGTTGTAACAATAATTGTAAAAATTAGTAAAACATATATTATACTATATAATTCATAATATATTTAGAAAAAAAATTAGATGCTACTATTAGAAATATTATATTTTTATTTTTAATCAATTATTAATATTACTATATTAATTAATTAACTAGAATATATTACTACAACTTCTAGCGGAAAATTATTTTAGTGCTGCCATCTAAAGGATTAATATATTAATTAAATTATATGCTTATGGTGCTGCCCTCTATTATAGGAAAAAAATAAATTATTTATTAGCTAAGAATTTCCAAGAATAATTTCTATTCTAATATTTTACAAATAATTTCTTAATGACAAATACAATAGACAACCATAGCTTATCTCAATAACTTGATCATTTTTAAGTTATGCATATTAGTTTTTAGGTAAACGTAAACTTTAATACTATGTGTAAAGTTTTATTTATTTATTTATTTATTTATTTATTTTTTATTATTAAATATATAATAATTAACCATTGCGTATTATCCAGACAACACCGCTCTCCTCCGTAATCTAACATGTAACCCACCCAACCATCCTATTATTCATATTTTTTATTTTTTGTATTTTTTATTTTTTTGTATTATTTTTATTTTTTATAATTTTTTTAAACATTTTTTTTTACGCAATGTGTTAATTATTTTTAAGATCATGTAATAACTTATTATATATTAAAGACTATAGGAGTTTTTATCAATAACATCATATGGTAATATTGGTTGAAGGGAAAATAGACAGTTAATACTAAATAAATGTTTATACAGATAATATTTTTTAAACCAAATGTAAAGGATAACCATATCTTATAGCAGTTTCTTGTACAGTTTTTAAATTATGTATTTTAAAGTTATGTGAACAAATATTTTTAATTCTATGGGCAAAATTAAGTAATATATTGACATAGACAGATTTATGTAGGCAAGAATTATAATGAGTAAAGAGGTTTACTTTAAAAGGAAAGTCATTACGTTTATCATAAATATCATATAGAATTTTATTATCAGAAAGCGTAATATTAAGATCAAGAAAGTTAATTGTATTATTATGCATATCATTATAACTGTATTTTAAATTTTTGTGGTATTTGATTGGTAGCGAATAGTTAGATGACTTTTTAGAATATAAAATTATTATATCATCAAGATACCTGTATAGAAAACAATTAACAATAGAAGTATTACGTTCATAATAATGTAAGTAGAGATCAGCACAATCCGTAATCATGAGAAAGGGAAAAGCTCCTTTTTGCAAACTGTCTTTTACCGAAACATTATTTCAGCGAGCCGTCCTCATCAAAGAAAAAACCCAAGAATCTACCTTCTCAATTCGAGTCTTTCAGTCTTAAATCTAAAAAGAAAATTCCAGAACATTCTGTAACCTCAAACCATCATTCTTTTATGTAAACAGAATTCTTGTCCAGCTGCGAGACTATTTTCCACAGACGATAAATTTATTTTTTAAAAAATATTATTTAACCAATTTATAATCGACTCAGGATTTCTTAGGCAGATGATTTTTATAAATGATTAATTTTAAGAGAAAAAGAAAAGAAATGAATTTATTGCTATGCACACTATCAAAGGTTGACTGAGGTAAAATAAATAAATAGATAAAATAAAATAATGATATTTTTTGAAAGGTATGGTTTTGGAATAAATTTAATAAGACTTTCTTAAAAAGGGTTGAAAAAAACATAGAAAATGAATTTTATTTGGAATATTAAGAAATAAAAATTTAATTAAGAATATTTTTAATTTAGAGCCATCTTTTTAAATTTACGCATACTGGAATAATGTTTTTTAAGGCAAATTAAGAATTTATATCGTCTGCATAAAGATTAACAGATTAGATTTAGAAACAAGATTTTAATTTAATAATTTGAAGTAAGTACGGAACATTATTATAAGAAAATTAAGATAGTATAAAGGTTAGTTTTGGCGAAAAAAATTTAAAATTTGTAATATTATTCCCCCCTCCCCGAAAATTTGTATGAAATTGATAGTTAAATAAAACTACAAGTTCAGACAACAGAAATATAATAATTTAGAAAAGTCAAATTTTGGAATAAAACTGTCAAACTCAGGAAGCCAAGAGATGGAAGAAAAGAAAATTAACGCAATATAAAAAATATTAGCGATTAAAAAAAAACTAGTTAAGAGAAAATTAATCTGAATTAAATTTAGGTAGGAGCATTTCCCTGAAAGAAATACAATAATGTTACAAGATCACTTACTATTTGTAAGTGCATAGGAGATAATACATACAATAAAAGTAAATAAGTTATAAATATTAATTAGTAAGAGATAAAAAATATAATAAAAACAATAAAAACTCTTTCTCATGGAAGTTTAAATAATTACAATAACTTAATGCATAGTTTATTTTAAATAAAGTCCTTCAAATGTAAAAAGTCTTTCAATAGTGTATAAAAGAGTCTTTTCCAATGTTCACTGAATACAGTCTCTTTAAATAAAGATCTCTAAATCTAGTTTAATCTTTGGTTTTAATGTGATGTTGGATCTAACACCTTTTAATAATATATCGAATTTTTCTTTCAATAATATATAGATTTTTTAATAATAAATAGCATCACTCTCAATATCCATAATAAATAATATAGAAAAATTTGAATAATAATAGTAACAACAATAAAAAGTAGTAGTGTAATAAGACTCAAAATTGATAGCAATAATAACAATAATTCTCCATATCCTAATATTTCTCAATAAAAGTATAATTAATACTAAATTTCATTATAGTAATCATAATGATAATAATAATAAAACAAGAGTATAATCAAAAGAAAATATCACTATTTGTTTATTATTGATAGGGAAAATATTGGTTGAGGATAAAAATAATTACATAGCAATTAAATAATTTTCTTATCTTCTAATAGCATAAGAAAGTATTTTTTGCTAGCCGAAAGTATAAATAAAAAAAATCATAATAATTCCAAAACTAATTAAAATTAAATATAACTAGTTAGAAAATGGACTCTCAACCAGTATTTCCTTACAATAGTTCCTCTCTGATACTCTTTTACAAAATTGTCAAATTTGGTTATAAGTTTTCAAATGCCAAATGTAGAATAATGTTTTATCTACACATGGTTTATAAACTTTAATAATAAAAACAAATTGGAATAAAAGTTGTCATTCTTAATTGAGAAATGGAAATAAAAATACTTTGCTTTTTTGAAAAACTTTTAATATCTGTAGTTTTCACAAGCACTGAAAATCACATATTAAGTTATAGGTTTGAGTAAAGTCATCAAATTTTATAACTATTATCACCTAATATCTGTTGAATAAGTAGAATAATACTAATGTCAATAAATGAGTAAATATAGTTAGACTTAAACACACTTAAAATTAATTTATCAACATCAATTTGAAAGCTTTTACAATCAAAGTGTACACCTTATGCCTGCATAAGGAGCCCAATTTAACCCCAAAAACTTCCAAAAACAAGTAATATTCTTGTTTAAGAACACATCCAATAATGACAGGCAAATTATTCAGCGATCCACAGTTTTTATTATCACTTCGTTCCATAGCAAGTTTCTCTAAAATCCAAAAAAGGCAGCACAGGCATAAGCATCCTGTCGACTTTAGAGTTTATTGTGACGATTTAAAAGTTAGGAGACAGAGACATCAACGCCGGGTTTCCCTTTCACCGCAGAGAAGTCATGGCCACCGAGGAAAATAAATAAATAGATGTAGAGAATCCAAATAATTACTCATTGGCTGCTGTAAGTTCATTTATTTAATCCTTAATCATGAGAAAGGGAAAAGATCCTTTTTGCAAACTGTCTTTTACCGAAACATTATTTCAGCGAGCCGTCCTCATCAAAGAAAAAACCCAAGAATCTACCTTCTCAACTCGAGGCTTTCCCTCTTAAACCTAAAAAGAAAATTCCAGAACATTCTGTAACCTCAAACCATCATTCTTTTATGTAAACAGAATTCTTGTCCAGCTACGAGACTATTTTCCACAGACGATAAATTTATTTTTTTTTAAATATTATTTAACTAATTTATAATCGACTCAGGATTTCTTAGGTAGACGATTTTTATAGATGATTAATTTTAAGAGAAAAAGAAAAGAAATGAATTTATTGCTATGCACACTATCAAAGGTTGACTGAGGAAAAATAAATAAATAGATAAAATAAAATAATGATATTTTTTGAAAGGTATGGTTTTGGAATAAATTTAATAAGACTTTCTTAAAAAGGGTTGATAAAAACATAGAAAAATGAATTTTATTTGGAATATTAAGAAATAAAAATTTAATTAAGAATATTTTTAATTTAGAGCCATCTTTTTAAATTTACGCATACTGGAATAATGTTTTTTAAGGCAAATTAAGAATTTATATCGTCGGCATAAAGATTAACAGATTAGATTTAGAAACAAGATTTTAATTTAATAATTTGAAGTAAGTACGGAACATTATTATAAGAAAATTAAGATAGTATAAAGGTTAGTTTTGGCGAAAAACTTTTAAAATTTGTAATATATATATATATATTAAACAGATGACAACCCACATGTCTGTATAATGCCTATATTGAGTCCCCTTTTTTAAAAAATACTCTGATCTCAGTACTTTGACCCTTTTTACCTATACATTAATCTACACAATTACTAATTAAATCACCATTAATGAAAATATGACCAGAAAGTCATTGGCAATAATTATAAACTATAAATTAGAGAGTTATTAATTGTTAAGACAATGTAAACTTTCCAATAAGAAATCAACACAGTTTAATATTACTCATTAGATTGATTAAAAGAAAGATAATCATATGTTGTGACTACCCAGAATTGAAAACTTTTGCCAATCAAAACAAACACAACAGTTGGGATTTAAAATCTTAATCCATACACAAAATGATTTCAGGAGTGGGAGAATTCAAAATTTACATGCAGAGGCCAAAATCATGACACAAGTTTTTCTACAGACAGTAATAATAGCAAAAAATTTCTAAGTCAAACAACATATGAGAAGTGAGTTCAGAGTAGAGACCCAATAATGTTTGACCTGTGAATACGTATAGTGTACAGTTTAAGAAATCTTACTTTAAATTCATTACTATCAGTACTATACTGGAAAGCTTTTGATTAGCTATTTTACAAATCATCTATCATTGAATTTCCCAAGTATGAAACCAGCTATCTCCATCAAGAGAGAGGAGCCAAGTTTTAACATGTAAAACACTAGATTTTTTTTTTTTTTTTTTTTTTTTTTTTTTGCAAAGGTTACAGATAATATGAATATTTTGAAATACTAATTAATGGAAATAGTCAATTAAACATATTATCCTCTGAGAGTGAACAACATGAGATCTCTAAATTCAATAGTAGTTGAGAGTTCATTTGCATGCATTATTTACCTATTTATTTTGTAACGCATATTAATAAATTTATTTATTATTTAAAAGTTTCCTTTTTCTTTTTTACATTCACGTAAAGATAGTTTTATTACTAAAAATAAATATGTTTTGTTTCCGCATTAATTATTTCTATTTACGGCAGTTCACGCATTTTAATCTATTCATTTATTTAATACTTTCTTTTTTCTTTTAATATTTATATGTAAATAGAGATTTTTGACGTAATTTACAATATTTCCCAATTCTATTGCGTAATTTTTAAATTCTCATTTGAGAGGATTTTTTTTATGTTTGTTTTGTTCGTGAGAGTCGCGAGTAAATATTTTTTTTTTAATATGAAGAAAGTATTATTCTTTCACCATTTGACAACAGTTTAAAATAATAAACTTTTCTAAAATATGTACAAAATGTCTCTCAAAATGCTTAAAGTTTGAAATTAAAATGGAAATAAATCCTCGAGAAAATGAGTCAATTAAAAAAAAAAATGCAGTCTGCACACCGAAAACTTTCAATATATCAAATGATTTAAAAATACTTAAATTCCTATGCATAGTTTTCGTACCTATAAAACTTTATTAATGGAACAATTTTGACCAACTTTAGCATTAAATATACCTTTAAGTAATTCTTGAATTTGAAAACTGCACACAGCAACATGTTTCCTAAGCATTTCTGTATAATACTACAAATTTTCATATTTTTGTGCGTAGTAGTTTTCTTAATATTAGCAACGAAATACAAAATGTCACAAAAAATTCATTGTCAGCGATTGTGGCAGCATTAGTTACTTTTTTTAAAATTGAGAGATAATTTTCACATTAAAGAATATTGTTAATGTATTTTTTGAGTACATCATAAAAAGAAAACGGACAATGTATAAAAAATATGTTTTGAAATGCAAGAATTTCATTAAAAAAACTCTGTCGGCTTGGCCTATAGGCGGAGGTAGATTTCGAAGAGTTTTCATTTCAACAACAAAAAATATTATTAGCAATAAACCCTGTTTAACTACTTTATTTGGCCGCTTTTGAAAAAAAAAATTATTTCATTTTTCTGTAAGAAATGATTTTATCAAAATCATCGTAACGAAATTCGGCTCAAATGCCCATTTTGAAAACATATTTTGATATATATTCTGGCCTTTTTTAAAAAATCGACCAATACGCACATTATATAATTCATAAATAACAAAAAAACTGTCAATTGACTGCGTTTGAGAGCAAAATTGAATTTAAAAATGAGTCATAAAATAACCAATTTGTTATTTGAATACATCCTCAATTCTTTAATCAAGGTCGCTTTGGGAAATTTTGTGCGAAGCGCCCACTTTGACAGCTTTTTTTTTTAAATATTTTTAGCCTTTATCAAAAAATTGATGAATACGCACATTATATAGTTCCTAAATAACAAAAGAACTGTTATTTGAATGCGTTTGAGAGCAAAAATGGATTTAAAATTGAGTCATAAAATAGCCAATTTGAATACATCCTCAATTCTTTAATCATGATCACTATGGGAAATTTTGTGCGAAGTCCCATTTTGGCAGCCTTTTTTGAAATATATTCTGCCTTTATCAAAAAACTGGCTGATCCGTCCTACTAATAGTTCCTAAATAAGAGGACCTGTAAAATGGATACGTTTGAGAACAAAAATGGATTTAAAAATGACTCAGAAATTTCATATGAAATGATTCAGTTTTCATATCTTGAGAATTGACGTAGTTATGATTTTTTTTCTCCCAAAAACCCTGTTTTTTTCGCCCCTTGAGCCCATTTTTAACTTTACCAAAAAACTGTCATGCATAAACTTTTAGCCCGTTTTTGAGAAGTAATATAAATTTTAAACTGATTTGATATCTATTTTAATTAAGAAGTTATCGCGTTTTTTCGGTTTTCACAAAAACCCTTCCTATTTCCACCCCCTTGGTCCGATTTTGCCCATTAATAAACTCGACCGAGATTTTATGCCCCTTGATTTTATGTAAAAGTTTGAAGAAGATCTGAGCATAATTATGGAAGTTATCGTGTCTAGAAAAAACGTGATATACACCGATAGATAAATAGATAGATAGATCGATAAACATTTTTACTGATGATAGTTTTGGGGTCTAGGAATCATGATCGGTGTAGATCTGCAAAAAATTTTCAGAAATTCCAACATGGGAGAGAGTGCAATATGTAGTATCTCATACGAAATCTGCCTAAAAATCATAAGCTGTTAATTTAAATAAAAGATACTTAAATAAATGAATTCTTTTTTTTTATATCATTTTTGTTACAGCAAAGTCATTAATTTTTTATACAGTCTTTCCTCTAAATCCTTACTTCAGTTTCATTTTTTATTTTATTGAAATTTATTAATTGATTTTCATGAAGTCACTGAAATACATAACGATTTTTTAAATAACTTTGACATGAAATGCAAATGAGGTTCGAGAAAGCATTCACTAATCAATGCCAAGGGAATTAATTATTCCTTTTCTTTATTCCCAAGCTCATTTATTGATTTAAGAGAGTGACTTTGGTTTAACATTCACTCCGAAAAATGAATAGTTTGATCCTCATTTTTAAAACGGGGTAGAAGATATTATAATTAATGCATATAAATATATAAATACACACACATATATATATATAAGAAAATACCTTTTATTTAAGATATCATATGGGACGTCTGAAAGACGCTGTACGTAATCGGATAATGATAGCACAATTGTCTCATGTAAACACCCAGCGATAATGACGATCATTATGGAACCTTGCAAAAAAGAAAGATATTAGTTGATTTGATAAGTTATGTTTTTGTTTTTACAGCAATCTAAAAAAGTAAATAAGAAGAAACAATAAATTAATTTCAGAAAAAAGAAAGATGGACATGGAAGTAGGAAGACGCTAAGAAGGCGAAATAAAGCAAAATGAAATAAAAAGTCGAGACAAAACTAATAATTTAGTTGGAAGATCCGATAAAAAAATTTTTGTTGTTTTAGAAATTACTTTTAGCGTCTTTCAAAAATTCTTTCATTTTTTCTCTCAGGGTGTTTTAGTTTTTTTGTAACTTCTTTGATGCGACCGACGAATCGAAACTTTTTTCTGAGATTTAACGATTCGTCGTTTGGTAATTTTTGTTTATTTTTTACTTCTACGCTTTTTTGTTGTAGAGTTGAAAGAATCATCTCTAGAATCGATTTTTTTAACATCCATCTATCCGTTCAAGGTTTACACAAAGGGGGAAGGGGAGAAAGAGGGGGAACGGAAAATCTGGTTTCGAGGAAAATTTGCTCCAGCTTGACGCCCCACTCAATTTTCTTGCACTTTCTCTCTCCCCCCTGTTAAATCCTCATTTTAGTATTTGGGAATAGAATTTGTGCTTATTTTCCCCTCTAATTAGAGACGGCTTATAGAAAAATTTGAAACCGCTAAGAAAATTATTTTTTTAAACGATATCAGCAGGATAAAATAATTGAGTACGATTAATATAAAAACTGCATATTCACTAGATATCAAAACGAGATGTTAAAATTTTTTTTTTTTTATCTTTGTGAAAGGCTGGAATATAACTTTAATTGATTTTAGGGTTTTCTGGAAAGTAATTTATTCTCTTTTTTCTTCTAGTTTATTGGCGGTGATTAGATTTATGATAAATAATTCATTTCGAAAATTACATCGTTCATCGTAGCAAGTTATGAGACTCATTAATTATTATTTGAAGTACCTAATCTAAATTTATATTATTTAACACTTTTTCAGTTTCTATATGTATGAGGATGTATATTTATGCATGACATATATAAATGTATTGAAAGCCTGGAAAAGATTGAAATGGACTTTAATATTTTTAAACGGGAAAAGTGTTATAAAATATTTTATATAATATATGAATAGGCAAGTGGCATACATAAATACAAAGTAATAAGTAACACATATTTAAATACACAAAGCTTCCGAAAAAAGATTGAAATGGACTTAAATATCTTATCATTCGGAGATAAGAAGGTAGTTTAAACAAAAATATGTTACGAAATATGTATTAATATGTAACTGACATACATATATACAAAGTAATAAAAGATATATAACTACACAAAGTGCCCGAAAAAAAGATTGAAATGCCTGTAATATTGATGGTAATTTAAACAAAAAAAGGGTTCAAAATAAGGTAGAAAGTATTATTTTTATTAAAAATGTATTATAGAATAATACAAACCCAGAAAGTGAAGTATTTTTTAAACGCTACATACGGTATAAAACAGTTAAAGGCGATTAATATTAAAACAGTATGTTCTCCACATATGAAAACGAAATGTTCCTTTTTTTCATCTTTCAGAAGTGGTGGAATAAAACTTTAACTGATTTTACAGTTAACTGAAAATTATTATTTTTTTCTAGATATCGGCGTTATTTATGCGTATTAAAATTAATTTCTTTTGTAACTTTCATAATTAGTTTTATTTAGTTACGTGTCTGCTTTATTATTATTCGAGGAATTTAATTTGTCTTATTTAACTTTTTTTTTGCGTGTGCGGGAGTAAATCCTTATTGAACCCAGATACAGATATATTGATAAAGAGCATAGCATATTTATCAAGGTTTACGCAGTTTAACATAATTTACAAAACAAATTTAAATCGGTGCTCGCGTATATATGTTTATATACATTTAAACGCACACGTAGTTAAACTTTTTTCCATATTAAACCTATCCACAATCCTTATCGGTTACAATGCGTTTAAAACTTATTAAACTCATAATCGCGAGCACTAATTTAAATCTATATCTATTATTTTTATTATTAAAGCAGCTGAATAGAATTTCCTGGAACTTCATTAGTTTTTTTTTTTTTTATTATTATTAAAGGTGATTATAATGAAAAATTTTCTAATATATTTTTTTTAAATCACGCCTATGTAGTTTATTCCAGCGAGCCATGGGAGTTGGTAATAATTTATGCTATAGATTAAAAATGTGTTTTGTGCTATTAAACGCTATCTTTGTTTCTATATGTATGCGTGTGTATGAGTATAGTTTTCACCAAATTCACAGACAAAGAGACAGGTAAAAAAGGAAATAAAAAAATATAAGTACTTAATATCAAAATGCGGCATTAAAATTTCTATTATAATTTTATCCTGTAAAAGTAAGGATATTTTTTATTTTCAATTTTGCGGGGAAGTAATTCTTTTCTAATATTTAGCTCTGGCAATAAATTTTATAAGAAATGGTAAATAAAGATTATGTTCAAGATTATTAAAAAGTTTAAAATAAACGCTAAAAAATGCGCAAATAATGTACAAAAAGCAGCAAAGAGCTATTTTGTATCAACAACCTACATTCTACATTAGTGCGAAAGAAACTTGACACAGCATTGCTTTTTCCTAGCAAGCTGTGATTTGCTGTCTTTCGCTATGTTGAAGAATCTCGCTTGTGGATTCGAAACAGCTGTTTGCTGCTTTTTGTACATTATTTGTGCATTTTAAAAAATAATAAATTTCATGTTGAAAAATTACCATCAAATACAGCAATTGTTCAAAGATCACGCTGATGAACAAAATGCCCAATATTGTTGTTCTAAATGATAGCTTAAACTCCTTATCATAAAAAGAAGAAACGATGTCATCTTTATGAAAGGAAAATAATTTAGTTTTCTGAAAGAAAAAAACATTGACAGAAATGTTTTTTAAATTTAAAAAATATTTGAATATGTGCTCTTTTTGTAGCAAAACCTTACATTTTATTGATGAAGTTAATAAACTTTGTGCAATGTGGTTGACTCAAAGTTATTCTGCGCAGCAGGACAAAAATTTCGATACTTTGCGAAAGATATATATATATATATATATATATATATATATATATATATATATATATATATATATCTATATATATATATATATATATGTATATATGTTATATGTGAGATTCAGTAATATAATAAATAGCAATATGAATCAGTATATTAGCAAGAGTTCATATCGTTTTTCTTTATTCACGCGCATTTTAAAGTGTCTGTGGAAATTAGAAAATAAAACGTTAAAAGCCCTAAGAACTTATGTCTCACTTTGTATTTAAATTGCTATTTATGACTACACATCTGTGTTTGCGAACATTTATAGAAATAAATATATTAAATATATATTTTATTGTGAAAACATTATGCTGAGCCGAATGTTGAAAAAAATTGTTTGAGAAAAGCCAAAAAATGCAAGTTACCCTGTTTTCGAAGATGCACGGTGCGATATAAAAGTCATAAAATAAGAACTTGGTTAATAGAAAATCGTATGAGGCGCATGTTCTACACATTACTGGGTTGCAAAATGTGTAAAACAAAATTATTTTTTAGAAAGAACAAAGATGAAATCTCCTGTTAAATAAAGGAACAGTGAAAGCTTTAAAAAGTAGGGAATTTAGAATGATGTGAAAAATTTCTTTGTCGAATTTCAGTTTTCGCTTAAAATGATTCTTTGAACATATAATATGGTACAAAATTTATTATTCATGACAAACATGTGTTTTCTCATCAAAAAAAAAAATTATATATATAAATTAATACCTAATAAAACTGAATAAAAACGATTAATGTTGAGAGAAATAAGCTATGTAATAACACAAATGTGAGAAAATGTCGCTAATGATAGAAAATGTTAAAAAATGTGCAATTATTAAATTTAATAGACAAAAAATTAAACAACAAATTTCCCAAATTCTATTAACAACTAATGCGTACATCACTTGACTGTTTCGTGGTAATACTAAATCATTATTGGAGTTATGCTGCAATAAATCACCCAACCAGTAACAATGAGCATTGATCAGCAACAGCTAGTGCTGGCATGCTTAATTTTTTTATTTAAAATTTTCGTTTTCTTTTTTAACACTTTCCAACAAATTTGAAAAGTGCTTACGATTTCGGTTTGTCTGCCCGTCTTGTCGCACACTATATCTCGTAAATATACTCGGATTGTCCTGAAATTTTTGGATGTTATTGACGTTTATGCTAACACGAACAGGACTCCAAATGAAATTTCAAGCATGATTTGTTTATTTACAAGGACAGTCAACAGTTTTCCGTTATCTTATAGTCTATGGGAAAAAATTGTTTCAATTGAATTTTAATGATATTACCCACCCTATCAAACTTATTAAAATTTAAATGAATATATGAAGTGAAATAAAATTGTTACGTGGCCGGTGTTTTGTCGGTTAAATGAATACATAATCTTAAGTATAAGTTAAAATCCAATACTTTATTTAAACCTCTGGGACATGGGAAGTGGAGCTAAGCTCGAGATTTCAGTCACTAAGCACAATACTAAGAGATTAAATCGTAAGCTATACTGACGTCCACGGCTTAAGCTCAGCTCGGGCCACTCACACCGGCTCTACCTTCAGGTTGCGGCTAAATACTACATTAAAGCTATAATAAAACGCCCCGTGGCTGCAAACAATCTTTATTCCCAAAACATTCAACGTATTAAATAACTCTTACCCGCTGGCTTTCCTCTTAGGTAACTCAGCTCACAACACAAGCTAACTCGGCTCACGATACTAGCTATGTCGCTTCAGAACAAACTTGCCTTGCTTCACGATACAATCTATCTCGCTTAGCTGGCTTCTGCCGCCACACCACACCCCACACTCCAACTCAAAGCTTTTATACGTTGTAAACTGAAGAAGGAGCTATAAATTTGCATAATACTCCTAACCGCTGTTAACTGTAGACTCGAGGGCGCCACATACACTCTGGAAAGTTAAAGCTGAATAAAGGGTAGATATCGCTTTTGCGCCACACATGTTAGGACATTGACGTCACGATCTCACTAAAAATGCTAGAGTGTCTTTATCACAAAGGTCACTCCCTCACAAAATGCGTGGTGAAAAGAAATTGTTATTATTCATTTACAGATCCACAAAAAAGAATTTAGTTACATAATGGTTAAAGGGTAGGGGGATTTGTGACAGATTTTAATTACACTAAATTATTTTACGTATAGTGAAATTTAGCTGAGGCTTAATATAAGTTACTTCATGCGTAATACTAAATGCACAGAATTTAGAGGATACACAAGAAATTTCAAATAGTACATCCTATCCGAAGTGCTGTATATTATCGATCATGACTGAAGGATGGATGAAATGCTTTTTTATTTATGATGTGCGATTTTAAGTTTCTAAATTTATGCATATTATTTGGTGTCTATAAATACTACATTTTATATACAGGGCTACACAAAAAATCTCGCAAAGGTTAGTGAATATGAGCGTAATTTACTTAAAGATGGTTTTTAAATAAGTTATGCATTTTTATGCTCAACTGCATTCAGTTTACTAAGAAATGTTTGTAGAATATAGATAAAATGATATACAGGGCAACGCAAAGAATTTGATACAGGATCGCTTACTGACAAGTTCTAGAAATGAGATTTCAGTAGTTTTATGAATATTTTAGTTTGAGCTAAATTTTAGCTAATTACCGACAGGTAATAAATGCACTACGAAAACTACTGTACTGAACAAAAGTATTGAAGCATGTTTCCATCTATTAGTATCGATTGCTGAAAGAGAAATTTCAATCTATTAGGCGTTTTCTTTCTAAATCGAATTTTCCCATTACATAGTTTATCCACCGACCGATCGAGTACAGTGATGTTCAAAAGTATTGGAATACATATTTGTCTATGGACAGTAACACCTCATTTCACTAAATATTGAGGATTTGTTAAATATTTCACGAAGTGTTGGAAACAGTTTCATAATTTACGCTTAATGCATGATTTTTCTTACTTGTTTATCATGTTTTGAAATCCAGATAATATAATTTAAGCAAAACGTTTCTATTGCCACTTGCTTCAAAGAAGACATTCTTTTCAAAGTTGCCACACCTCGAATTATTCTTAAATACTTTGTTGAATAAGATCTCATTATTCTGCCGTTCGGGCTATTTCATATCTGTTTTCAGATATCCAAAGACTTCGTTATGTGATGATTCTGGATCTTTTTTAGAACATTCTTTTTTTTGTTGTTTGTTTGTTTTTACTACACCCGACGATACACTAATCGGAGATTCGATTTTGCATCTAAAATATGAAAGGAAACAAACGAGAAAAACAGCGTGTTTGGATAATTGGAAGAAGAGAAGGAAGAATTAGATAAGAAAAACACATTTTTATGTCAAAAATGTACATTAATGTTCAGCATAATCTCCTTTTAGGTCGATTCACTCATCCCAACGTTTTTCTATTTTTTTATCCCCTAAAAATTGCGATTTATCGTACCCTGCAAAATAGGCATTTGTCACAGATATAGCCTCATCGTTAGTGCCAATTTTTTTCCACCAAGCAATTTTTTTCAAATTTTGAAACATAAAATAATCGTCAAAGTCTAAATCTTGCTAATATATAGTGCATGCAGAAGGAGTTTATATCCTAATGCATAGAATTTTACCATGGAGATGACACAGGTGCGCAAGCGTGCATTGTCTTGATGAAAGATAATTTTTTTCTTCGTTAAATACGTACGTTTTCCTTTCACAAAATCGTTAGAACATAACATTCTGCATTGATAGTTTTGCTTTTTTTCAAGGTAATCGGCAAGAATTATGCTGCATGCATCCCAAAACACACAGCCATGAATTTTTTATGCAAATAAAGACCTCTTAACCTTTTTAGGGACTGTTTGGGCATAAAAATTCACTGTTTGGGCAGTTCTTTAGTTTCTGGTATACTGAGATGAATCCATGTTATAAATTGACACCAACAATTATTTGAATTTCGCTTTTAACTTCCCCAAACATCCTTTAGAAACTGACACACCACAGTGTTTAATGTCAATTGGCAGCATTTGTGGCAGCCATTTTGCGAAAAGCTTTTCCATATACAAATGAGTTGTTCAAATATTTTAACCCGGGAGTAGTCGCGGCTTTTTTTCGAACGTGATTAGTCGCGCTCAGTCTATTCGCCGCCGTTCCCTTTTGGCCGAAGAAACAGAGGAAAAGTGCCGTTGTTCCTCGAAGATCGAAAACAGGGAATTCAAGAGGAAAGTATTGCTTGAAAACGAAAAGATACGTGTAATATCGATTAGTACGCATTTACGTTAAGTATATATTTGGTTAGCATTTAAATAAATGTTTTAATAATTATTTAAAAAAATATATATATATATATAAATGATAAAAGTTTTTATACAATCTGAATAATTTTCTAAAGATACAATAGATAATGAAAAAAAAATATTTTCAGTTTTTTGAAAATTTGAAATCGTGATACATATTTTTTGAAAGGACAGTTTAGTTTTGACGTATGTCTGGTACTAGGAACCAATTGAAGTTGAAAAAATACATCTCAAATATAATTTTTCTTACTATTTCGACGTAAATATAAGAATAGAAGAGCAAATAACCCTTTTTTAAATTATTAACATAAAAACAGGAGCTAATTTTCATATTTTTTTCCTTTTCCTAAATCTTCTTCGTATCGTCGTAATTCTTTTTTGCATGTAAAACCTTAGAGGTTTTATAATTCAGTAATTTTTCTCAAATGAGAAAATATATTTGCACCAAATGAAAATGTATAAATAATATAAAGTAATACATATATAATATTTTTTTCCTAATAACTTCGTTTCATCTTTTTTTTTATTTCAAACTTTGTAAAAAAGATAAGAATTACTATATAATCTGACTGAAATTTTGAAGATACAATGAATAACGAATTAAAAGATACTTTCAGTTATAACATTGAAATTGTGATACAGATTTTTTTTTTTTTAAAGCAGCAACGCACTGAAGTTCGTTATAACGGTGGACTGACATTAGGAGCCAATTAATGTTGAAAAAATAAATCTTAAATATTTTTATTACCATATCTATACAGATATAAAAAAAAAAGCAGATAAAATAATCCCTTCTTTGTAATTAGTAACATAAAAGCAGTAGCTACATTTCATTTCTTTATTTTTTTTTATATATTTTTTCTTTTCGTTTATTCTTTTTTTTTTTTTTTTTAAATGAAAAATATATATGCGCTAAATGAAAATATATGAATAATATAAAATAAGAAAATAAATAATAAATGTATTAAGAACTATTTTTTCAAAATTTGTAAAAGGGGTAAAAATTATTATATACTGGGACTGAAATTGTAAAGATACAATAAATATCGAATTAAAAGAGAATAAATTTTGAATAAATTTTCAAATGTAGATATTATATTTGATATAGATAAATCGGTTTTTTTGGAGGGGGGAGGGGGGGGGGGACTGTCAACATTGATTTTGACAATGTTTCATTTTTTGGCGCCAATCAATATTAAAAAGATGCAATATTTAATTTAAGTAAATATTATTTTGTAATTATTTACAACATTTATCAAAGTATAATCCAATTTCAATGAGTTTCGCTTTTGAAAAGAAAAACATTATTAATGAAAAATGATTTCTGAAATTAAATGCCAAGAAAATTAACTTTATTAGATCTTAGCACTAGTCACTCTTTAAATTCGGGTTTAAAAAAAGAATTGCTATGACGTTGTTCAATAATGAGTATTTTTATTAGCAACAAACATATTTTAGAAACGTAGTTATCCATTTCTTGTATTTTATAAACATTACCTGAATTATCAAAAAAAAAATAAAAGTTTTTTACTTGCATACGTTGTAATCTACATTATAAAATTCGCATTATTTAGCACACTCGACACATATATTGTAAGTATGTTCTTTGCAGATATACAAACTACAGTGTTGACAAATTTGTTTTGCCTTCTTTTCTGCTTTATTGTGCAAAAACTACATCTTTCAGTCTTCGCAGATCGATTTTTTTTTAATTTTATTTCTATGGTCCTTTATTAAATTAAACACAACCATTTTACGCGTATTTTTCGGAAAAATAATTTGAGAATTTATTCCCGCAATATTCATGTGCTTAAAAAACAAAGTAAGCTGTTTTTTATTACTTACCCTTGCTTATTCTTACATATTATATAAAAAAAATTAGGTAGTTGAGTTTATATTTATATATTTATATAGTTCACAATTTTCCCTAGAACAGAATCATTAAGAAACAGTTTTCAGAAGTCAAATATTATCAGCAGAAAGAGAAAAAAAAGAGAGGGAGAGGAAACGGGACTCCCCGATTCCAAGAAACCCCCCTCTGAGAAATTCGGGGGAGTAGGAAAGAAGATTGCTAGGGCGAAAAAAACATCGGCTACGTGAGTAGTCGCATGCCGGTCAATCAGACCGAATTTGACTTTAAAATACAATAAAAGCATGAAAAATCATAGGAATGACTCGTAATTTCTCTAGGCAGAAGGTCGAACAGTGAAGGTCAGCTACGCGGCATTTCACCATTGTAATTCTAAGGAGAGATGGGTTAAACAGCAGACAAAGAATTCGAGCGGCGAAAAGACCGACGCGCGACTAACCGCGGGTTAAACCCATTCAGTTGAGATTCCGACAGTTTCGGCAATCTCAGGCATTTTAATCTACGATCGTTTATCACAATAGCGTGGATTTTTTCAATAAGTTCTAACGTCCTAACCTCAGTTGGATGGCATGGACGTTCTGCACTAAAAATGCTTGTATGGCGTATTTGAATTCAGCTATCCATTTTTTACGGTTGGAAACGAAGATGCAAAGTCCCCATAAATTTTTTGAGTTCCCTTTTAACATTAGAACCGCGGAAAAATTCGTTCAAGTTTTATAAAAACATTTCTCACCGGAATTTCCATTTAAAACTGTTTAAGTAATTTATTGAAATTATTTATTCTCAGCTTATATTTAGCTTATTTTATTAAGAGTTTTCTGGTTCTAATTGACATCGCTGAGCATGACACGGGTCAAAATGACCCGTCGCCGCGGTTCTAGTGATAATCTCATAAATTGTTTTCTTTTTCTAAAACAGGTTTTTCATCATTGCTAAATATTTTGTTTTCTATATTGTTAAAATATCACTAAAGTTGATCTAGTCAAATGGCTCCCATTCACAAACTAAACCACTGCAAATGCCTTGTTTAATGCAAAAGGTCACTTTT
Source organism: Maratus speculifer (assembly GCA_964019185.1). Taxonomy (NCBI): domain Eukaryota; kingdom Metazoa; phylum Arthropoda; class Arachnida; order Araneae; family Salticidae; genus Maratus; species Maratus speculifer. The sequence continues at coordinate 185,427,417 of OZ025299.1, forward strand.
ACGAAATAAATTATTTTTTTATTCTATATATTTTTTTATTCTAGAAAAGCACCACCTTTGTCTGAGGTATCAAACTGCTCTCATAAGTGCTATACATTGAATATTCAAGAAAATCTTGTTTAAAATTGCTGATTGGTAGAAATTTTTACCGCACATAGACATGAATTGCACCCCATGTAATTAAATTATTTTCATAACACCAAATAATACAATCAAGGTACAACGATGTAGAATCATTCTAAAAACATAATTCTTTAGTTCATATCATTTTATTTAGACCATAAATGTGACTAAAAAGACACAGGTTATAGCATATTGATGAAAAAAAGTATTAGTAATATAATTTAAAGATTTATGATAACAAATAAAAACTTGTGTGTGGAAAATAGTCTTTTTTCAGCTCACAAAGTAGAATGGGTATTTAACTTCCGTGAACTAGATATAAAGAAAATTAGTCAAAAGCTATACTCACTGACATGCATCCGCAACAGGGCCACGCAGACATATACGCTATATATGTTTATCATATGTATCTACGTATTAGTATGATTGAATGAAATTTCTTCTTTAACAGTAATTCACATTTTGTAAATTGCATCTTAAAGAAGAAATCACAATAACCCTTTGAGCTCTGGTGGGTAAAATTCTTCGAAATTCCAACTGTCACAGAGCACAAGTATTTTACAAAGAAAAAATTCGATTTACAATATATACAAAAATCTGCATTGAAGCTTTTTTCAAATAAATTTGGTTGAATATTCGGGTGCCATTGTGACATTTTGGTATTAAAATTATGTGATAGACTATTCAACCATCAGAGTTCAAAGGGTTAATGGAAAAGAGCGTTCTCTTATAACACAGAAAACCTTTCCTGATAGAACCTCACAGACGTTTATTGATGTTTATAAGTCAGACACACATGTATCATTACTCTCACAGTATATCAATAGTCTTACTTTCAGTAATTATCACCTTTTAAGACAATGAAAATAAGAATAGTATAGGTTTCATTACTTCATATTTCCACGATTAGATTAAGGTGACCCAAAATAGATTACGACACACATGTGAAGGATTATGTCCCACCATTGATAAAATACTCTCCAGTTTCACATTAATGGTCATATTCTAAGATGAAAATAATCTCCAGTTAAGTAAATAGAAACTGGACATAAGTTAGTTGGATAAAAAGAAAGTTATTAACATTCTCACCACCATTAACTGACATATCCGTTCGCAAAGCTTCCGGTTCCACTACAATACACATATTATTTAAATTAACTTTTAAATGCCATGTTTTGACTTTCGACGACCTAACTTTCAACAATCTTTCGACATGTACTTGACAGCTCTAGTCATAAGTATATATTAGGTAGCTTTCATTACAAAAAGTAAAAAGCTACCTATTGCAGCCGTCCGGAGGAAAACACTTCCGGAAAATTTTGGTATATTTTCACCGATCATGACCCCCAGACCCCAAAACCACCCTCCGTTCAAATGTTGACATATATATATATATATATATATATATATATAACCATATATATATATATATATATATATCTGATTTTTGTCATGCGATAACTAACGTATTTATGAACCGATTTGAATGAAACTTGGTATGTAGATAGTACATACAAATGTCTCGACCGAGTTCGTTGGTCAGCATCATCCGCCATTTTGTTTCAAAATGGCGGCCATTTTAATTTTTTAAAAAAAATTAAAATTTAAAATTAAATGCGAAAAAATTAAAAGTTGAAAAATATTTTCCTTTTACGTGTTAGAACTTAAAACAAAGATTCCAGAACACTTTTTATTTTGTCTATATCTTAAAAAATGATTGAGTTATAGCACTTTGAATTTTTCTTATGGCTGACATTTTGAAACGATCTGATTTTTGTCACGTGATAACACGTGTACTTATGAACCGATTTCAATGAAACTTGGTATGTACATAGTACATACAAATGTCTCGACCGAGTTCGTTGGCCAGCATCATCCGCCATTTTCTTTCAAAATGGCGGCCATTTTAAATTTTTTAAAAAATTTAAAATTTAAAATTAAATGCGAAAAAATTAAAAGTTGAAAAATATTTTCTTTTTACGTGTTAGAACGTAAAACAAAGATTCCAGAACACGTTTTATTTTGTCTATATCTTAAAAAATGATTGAGTTATAGCACTTTGAATTTTTCTTATGGCTGGCATTTTGAAACGATGAGTTCTGATTTTTGTCACGTGATAACACGCGTACTTATGAACCGATTTCAATGAAACTTGGTATGTACATAGTACATACAAATGTCTCGACCGAGTTTGTTGGCCAGCATCATCCGCCATTTTGTTTCAAAATGGTGGCCATTTTAAATTTTTTAAAAATTTAAAAATTTAAAATTAAATGCGAAAAAATCAAAATTTGAAAAATATTTTTCTTTTACGTGTTAGAACATAAAACGACGATTCCAGAACACTTTTTATTTTGTCTATATCTTACAAAATGATTGAGTTATAGCACTTTGAATTTTTCTTATGTCTGACATTTTGAAACGATTTGATTTTTGTCACGTGATAACACGCGTATTTATCAACCGATTTCAATGAAACTTGGGATGTACATAGTACATACAAATGTCTCGACCGAGTTCGTTGGCCAGCATCATCCACCATTTTGTTTCAAAATGGTGGCCATTTTAAATTTTTTTAAAAATTTAAAATTTAAAATTAAATGCGAAAAAATTAAAAATTGAAAAATATTTTTATTTTTCGTGTTAGAACTTTAAACAACGATTCCAGAACACTTTTTATTTTGTCTATATCTTATAAATTGACTGAGTTATAGCACTTTGAATTTTGCTTATGGCTGACATTTTGAAACGGTCTGATCAGAACGATCCACAATGTTGCTTTAAAATGGTATACACTTTATGATATCGTAAAATTTGGTGACTCTCTAAATCGCTTAAAATAAAATCAGGTTGAATAAAAGATGACTAATTTCTAAAAATTCCTATTAATATTCAGTCTTGACAAAAACTAGTTTCAATCTTATAAAATCACTAATTTTATAAGATTATTTCCACTAATTTGAGCTTAGTGTTTTTGAATAATGTAACTTACCTTAAAATAAATAAATAAATATATAAGTATATGAAAGCTACCTCTTCCTCCCGGCATTGCCGGAAGGACTTTTTTTTATTGTTGCTATATGTATTTTTTGTTTTGTTTGTAACGATGCAAAATAACTTGTTTTGTTCTACTGTGAGCATATCATCATCTTATAACAGTTCTTAAAATTCACGTGTCTTTAATATTGTAAAATTTTATCAAGGGAAATTATTTTTAAAATTAATGTTTGTTGCAGATTGACAACAAACAGCTTTTTAGCGGTAAACCCCACTTAAAACAAATTATAATACTTTTATGTATTTTACCATGATTAATTTAAGAAATGAAACCCGAAATACATTTTTATTAATTTCTGAAAAATAAGTCATTTAATGGCTAATATAATTTTGTAGATATAACCCAGTTTTGAGAAATTAAGTTATGATTAATACTCTCAAAGCGTATATGCATATATGTAATAATAAAAATATTTCATGTTGGAAAAAAACATCTTTTTGAGCGATTAAAAAATACAGGGAAAACATATCATTGCAATTTTGTCTTTTCGCTCAGCGATTAGAATGTTAGTAGCAGTAATTGTTAGTGTAGTTATTCAGCCAAACGTGAGAATATATATGATTAAAACATATGGAATCGTGACAAATTTAACGTTTTATTAGTTCTCATTGTGAATACGTTTTTTTACAAATGCCCTAACAGTAATTCAGCTTTTACAATTAATTTGCTTGCGTCTTCAGTTTGACGAATACAAGTATGCAGTACTAATTCCTTGTAAGCAAACTGTAAGCCTTGTGAGCAAACAGTTTTGAAAGCAGCGTAAAAAAAATTGATAAAAAAGAAAACCACGCATTGAAAAGTTGTCATGAAAGAACTCGTGATTGTAGTAGCCATCTTATAATAAGTTAATGACAAATTCAAAGTAAGATTAGAAGTATTTTCAAAAAAGCATGATACATTACTAGTGATCTGTTATTGGACTAGTGCCTGACAATCTTTATTTCATAAATTATTCAATTCAAAACCTTTCAATTTATTTATGTCCACATTGTATCATATAGAGTTTGTGATCTCATAAATTAGAAATTTCTACGATACGTCTTTTATATATTTTACATTAGACATATAGTTGTTGAATATTTCTGTATAATATTTCATCATGCTATTACACTTCAGAATTATAATAGTATTTAATGTGTCTATCAAAGAATATTCTAAAATAATCCATAATTTTTATGTACACAAATTTTGTAATTCAGATGAAAAAAAGTTAAAAAATCTATTAAAGGCCTTTAACCCCTTCCAGTGCGGAGTAAATCAATTTAAAATAATTAACTTACGCCAAAATTTAAAAATTAATTTATTAGAAAATACGAACTTGCATATTTTCAAGTATGTTATAAAAGGAAAATTTTAATTCAATATTATGGGTGCCTTAAAATAAAAAATGAGATGTATTTTTTAAAGACACCGGCCACGAAAAGATTAAATGAGTTTCGGATATTTAATATTTATTTAACAGAAAATAATTAATTGTTGCATATTATATAAATAAAACTATAAATGTATAAAAATACAAATAATTGTAAAACGTCCTTCAAATTCATATTTTATAAATGGAGTTAAGCATTACTACACGAAATTTAAATGTTGCCACGAAAAGTTTGTTTAATGCTTTAAAGGGAAATATTCCGTAAAATATGAACTATCATAAAAGAAATAAAAAAATATTTGCATACTTTAATGATTATAATTAATTAATAAGAAAATGTCACATACAGTAATTCGTGAAAGACTAAATTCTTATACGATATTAACATTATTTAAATATGGAAATGCAAAAAGTTTCATCCAAGATTGTGCTAATGTGAAAACTTTTTAGGCACAATTCGCTCAAATATTTTGCGAATTTTTTTTCGACTCCTTGAAAATTTAAATAAAGAGTCACGCAAACACACATTTTTTACATCAATCTATCTATTTAGTATTGCCCTTGATAACGAGTTAAATACCACATTTTCAATTTTATTTCTAATTCTGACAGCTCCTCTGTGTGAAATGGATTGGCATTAACAAAAAATTTTTACAGTAATTGATGTTGATTTGTATTATTATCTAATGGTTCTATATATATATATATATACGCATACATATACATACATACAGTAAAATTCTACATTTATTTAGTATAAATATAAAGTATACAGAAGTTAATTTGCCATTATTTGTGTCAGATAATGAAACAGAAAATAACACATTTATAACTTTAAAAAAAATCTCATGGACATTGTTCTTTCTTAATTATTTGACGACATTAAACTAAAGGAAAAAATTATGAAAAAAGTGAAAAAAATCCATTTAGCCGTAAGTGACGGATCGTGCATTTTAAAATAAAACAAAGTCTTATCCATTAGTTCCCCCTAAAAGTGCTAATAAAATAGCGCTGTCATTGAAGTTCGGCTTACTGTTCTGTCTGTTACTGTGTTCTCACTTGGTAAAACGCCAAAAAATCCAACGTTTTCTGACATGAGTAAAGGAAAGAATGAATAAAAGCTTAGAATAGAGAGAAAGAAATCGCAGATACGGAAATCATCGATTAGACTTACAACAGCCGGAGCTATTTTTAACTCGGAAGAGAGAATTCTTCTAAGAAAATACCGTTATGCAAAACACTTTGTGCTCAAAATTCCTTTCTTAGTTTTTTGTTGTGAAAAAAAAATTCAACTACCATTGAAATTTTTTCGGAATGAATGGGGGGAAATACAAAATAAAAAGTCAACGCATTTACCAAACTTTCTTGTGTGAGGGATGTGATGTAATTCTAATATTGAATGAAAATCTCAAGCATGGAAAAAAAATGTGCATTTGTGTATTTCTCAGAGAATTGCGTGTAGGAAACAAAACCTAGTAATGTAGTCAAATATCTTTACTTGACATCTTTAGATTAGATTTTTCAAAAAATGTATGAAGATGGTAAGTAACGAAAAGACAGATCTATTCATTTGCTCAACCGAAAGGTTTGTGGAATAGCGATAGTCAATATTTTTGTTTTGATAGAACTTCTTTTGAAAGTATAAACATATCCAAGGTTTTATTTTGATATTGAATATTCCTTACACTCTAAAAAATACATGTGGTTATTAATATAAGAAATGTAGTATAACCACGAAAGAAAGTATATAATAATAACTTTAGAATTACACACAATTCAGAAAAGCGTTCTTCACCTTTATTCGTCACAGCAAACCATTTAAAATTATTAGAAGCTTGCAGAAATCAAATAATTTTGTGCTGCCATTAATTTTGAAAATATTTTCGAGTAGTTTCTTAACACTAGAACCGCGGCGACGGGTCATTTTGACCCGTGTCATGCTCAGAGATGTCAATTAGAACCAGAAAACCCTTAATAAAATAAGCTAAATATAAACTGAGAATAAATAATTTCAATAAATTACTTAAACAGTTTTAAATGGAAATTCCGGTGAGAAATGTTTTTATAAAACTTGAACGAATTTTTCCGCGGTTCTAGTGTTAATGCGTTTATTTTATTTTATTTTATTTTTTGTCAAAAAAACATACACTGTTAAAAATTTACGTAAAATTCGGAGAGTTGACCGTAAAAATATAAGTCCAGTTCCCTTTTTTGAGAAAAAAGTCCACTCCCCGTATTTGTAACAAATTGCTGTAAAATAAAAGGAGCTGGCCGTTTATTAAAAAGTCACTGGGGATTCTTCAGGAATCACGGTAAGCGACCGTAAAATTTTTCAGATGTTCACCTCGGTCAAATGCTATTGGCTGTTGGAGATTACGTCACCACCGCTACGTCACGGACTGCTTGCAAGAAGAAGTTTGCGTTTCTGACCTGAGTTTGTGTGTTAGGCCTGTGTTTTGTTGAAAATAATATGCTATCTTTGGTAAGTAAATGTTTTTTATGTACCTTATACAAGCATTTTATTTCTTAATGTAATGCAATTGCTATTTCTTTATGTGTCTGGCGGGTTCTGATTACCGAAAAGACATAATGACAAGCACGTGCTTCGTTCGAATGGAGAACAGAGACGCCAAATTTTATTTTGAATCAGTTGTAGCTTGATTATAATGAAATTAATTAAACTAAAAGTATTTCGAAATATCAATAGGCTATCATGTAGTATACGCCCGGAGATGGCCATTGTTTTTTCTGCTGGTTTTAAATTTCTGCATTTGGATTTATTCATTTATTTTTTTTATTGTTTTTTTAAATTGTTTTTTATTGTTCTCTGAAACATTTTTGACTGTGATTTCGGAATACATATATTTTTAAATGAATGTTTGCTTTGTTTAACTGTTTTAAAATTTGTGTAGTTATCGTTTGCTAATTTTAACTCCCCTTTCCCCCCTTTTTATATAGATAATGTTTGGAGTGCTGATTTTCAGTTTAAAACTTTGTTATTGTTTATATTTAATTTCTGAATTGTTGAAAAATTAAATATAAAGTGGGCATAAGTGACAATCGAAGAAACAAGATGGCGAATTCCGGGCGAATACTATACCTGTTCCAAAATAAAAAAATAGCTTACATTATTATTAATTTTTACAACTCCCCTTTGCAAGCTATATAACTTTACATTATTGTTAATATTGCTTCTCTGTCTTTCGGTGAAAATCTTAATAAATATGCTAAGAGCCGAGTTCATTTAATACATAAATATAGTATTTTTAAGATTTTAAGAGGAGTGTTCATTACTTGAACTTTTAATTATTCATTTTTTCCACTAATGAACACTCCATTAATAAAACACACAATAGTTAAAATGCAATCTTTATAATGTTTATAGTATTATATATAATATTATATTTTAATTTTTTTACACAGCAAATCATATTTAATTTTTAAATTCCACTTGCCAAAATGTAATAACTAAAAAACTTTCATAGTGAATAGTTGCTTTTAAGTTTTTATGTTGTTATTACAATTTCAAAACTTTATTCCCCCTTTTTTTTAATTTATACAATTCTGCCTTACTTATTTTATAATTTGGTAATCAAACCAGTCAAGAAGCATAAAATGTCCCCACTATCAACTCTCTCTCACAAAAAAAAGGTCTTTGTTCTACAATTACTTTTTAATTTAGTGGGGGAAACTTTGGTTTTAATTATGGCACATTTTTTCGATTCAAATTGTTCAGTTTTTAGAATTTTTTCTTGCCCCCCCCCCTTCTCTTCATTTAAATAAGTAAGCTACATTAAAAGTGTTCCTGTTTTAAATATTTACTTTATTTCTGCCTTCCTCCGCCCTCACTCCAAACGCACACACACAAGAGCGGATCTGGAGAACCGTCAATAAAGGGGGGAGGATTTTAGAAATTTTGGAAACTTCAATCTAATGTACAGGTGGGAGCTTATTTTTTTCAATGCATGTTACTTCTACTTTTTTTGCTGTGGGTCAGGTTTGTGTCCAGTTGGCTTTTATTTCTTTTTGCTGTGTGTCCGTTGGGGTTCAGTTGACTGCTACTGGTTGCTGCGGGATGACTTAATTTCTGCTTTTTTGCTTTGGGTCCAGTTGACTGCATTTTACTGTTGGTTGAGTTACATTTGGGACAGATTGACATATATTATTTCTTGTATGAGTTAGTTTCGGATTGGGTTTTCATTCTTGCGAAAAGGGTTTTGAGGTCTGCAGGGGTCAAAATATCTGGGCCCGCTCTGAAGTAAAGAAATGTGGTCTGCACCAGCTCATTATAAAAGTTAAAATTTTCGAGCCCATAGGAAAAAAATATCAGCTCAATGTAATAACTTAAAAGCTGGGCCCAAGAACATGCTGCAGAACAATGATTATTACTCATACTAAGGGAGCTCTACCAAAAACGGCTCATCTTAGCTCTTTGTTTATTTATTTTTTTTTCTTTCGTGTTTATAATCTTCAATGATGCAGAACTAGCACAGGCTGTGACATTTGTTTTTAATGAATGTTTGATGTATGTAAATGTTTGTTATCATTAATATTAATCTATATTTTATGTAATGGTGACTTAAAATCTAAAAAAAATTATATGTAAAATCGTCTAAGTATGAATCGCATTTGGGGGGGGGGGGGAGAATATGTCATAGGCAAATTTCCTTTCTTTCAGGTATAAATTTATTTTTTTCACGCATTATTGTATTAACTTTACATTGATAAACAATTTAAAAGAAGATTCCATCACAGGTAGGTTATTTTCACATGTTTAACTATTTAAATAAGCCTAGAAATTTGATTCTGTAAAAAGAATAAATTTCAATGTTTAGTAGTAGAATTATAGCCAATTTAAAAATATCTGCTTTTTTGCAAAATTTTTTGGGCCAGCCAAGTGATACCGATCATTGAACAGACCTAATCGTGTCGTGAAGATGATTTTCATACAGGATAACTCAACTGGAACTGAGTATTTTGGTCTATATGTTGGATCTATCAACAAACTCTTCTATACAAACATTTTAAAAGCATGAATGATGAAAAAAGATCACCATAGAAGATTTATAAGAGTTGATAAAGATTTCAAGAACATTTGACGAGGATATAATTAGAACTAGAACTGGATGTTTCATACGAAGACGATCCTGATGATGGTCCAGTTGAAGTTGATGCTGCTAAAATTTTGCATGTGGAAGGACTAAAAGCATTTAGAGTTGACGCTATGCTATGTTGAACAGTGACTAATAGCTTCATTGGATAAATTTATGATGTTAAAAAGCTAATTTGACTGAATCCTAAAGTAGCCGAGACACTTAGCATCATTAAATTTGATGAGGCGATAAATGTTTTTTTTTTTCTTCTTACCTGATCGTTTTCTTGATTCTTTTCACATCTATCAGCTGTTCAATCAGGAATTTGGATAGATTTATTCGGATTGGTGATGTTTTTTTTTGTTATAATGGGCATTTATACATGCATTAATGATTGAGGTAGTGACAAGGTTCATACATTTTAGCAATTTTTGCACCGATTTTTTATATTTATCATGAATAAATTTTTTACGGGAAAATGGGGAGCGGCAAATTTTTAAAAAACAAAATATGGAGAGAAATGTTTGTATAACTAGAGAAAATTCATGGGAAAAAACTTAAATAATTGTAAATTGTTTGATGTATTGTTTGTAAAATGTTTATGGGGCTAATTTCGTCAATGCATCCCAGATCCCAGTACATTATCACTAAATAATAAATTTTAAGTAAGTGTGTGATGTTTTATATAAATAATTCCTGTCATTTTCATCTTTTGAAATTCTGAAGAAATAGCTGTAAGTAATTGTACACCCCCCCCCCCCCCAAAAAAAAAGTTAGCTCTAATTTAGAAATAGTACTCTAGTAAATATATATACACAGTCCAGTCACATTGATGTGACCACCACGTACTTTCTACGTCGACGTTAAATAACCAGTCACAGGAGGCAGGTGGCAGCACAGTGCAGTTGAGGGTATATAAAGGGTGTGTGAGGGCTTCGAAAAACATTTCAATCGTTGGCGTAATCCAGAAACGAAGCGATTTATCCGACTTCCAAAAGGGCATGATCATTGGCTTTCGGGCCAAGGGTGGAAGCATTTCCGAAACGACTGAGTTTGTGAACTGTTCGCGTGCCGTCGTGGTAAAATTGTACCGTTCATGGCAAAATGGGACTGTCCAAAATCAGCGACGTGGCAAATGTGGTGCACCACGGGCCATAGATGACAGAGGCGAACGACGGTTGCGGAGATGCGTTCGGGCAGATAGACGGGCTACTGTTGAGCAACTGACCACCCAAATGAACCAAGGGGCTACCAAAAGTGTCTCCCAAACTATTATTCAGCGAACATTGCTGCATCTGGGCCTCCGAAGCAGACGCCTGGTTCGTGCACCTATGCTGACTGCTGTTCACCGACGACGAAGGCTGGAATTTGCACGCCAGTACCACAGCTGGACATCCACTGAGTGGCGACAGGTAGCGTTTTCCGATGAATCGCGCTTTATGCTCCATCGGACAGATGGACGTTGGCGTATAAGGCGTGAAACCTCTTGAAAGCAAACATCCTGCAACTATTGCCAGAACGGTCCAAGCTGGAGGCGGGAGCATTATGGTCTGGGGAATGTTTTCCTGGCATTCTCTGGGTTCACTCATCATTGTGGAAGGCACGATGGATCAATACAAGTACGCATCTGTCCTTGCGGACCATGTTCACCCCTACATGTGCATTGTTTTTCCTCAGGATGATGGCATCTACCAGCAGGACAATGCGAAGTGCCATACGGCTGCCAGTGTACGTGCGTGGTTCGAAGAGCACCAGGATGAGTTTACCGTCCTCCCCTGGCCAGCAAACTCACCTGACTTAAACCCAATCGAGAATCTGTGGGACCATCTCGATCGGGTTGTTCGCGCCATGGATCCTCAACCCCGTAATCTAGCGCAGCTGGTCACGGCATCGCTCAATATCCGGCATGGGTCGGCATGGCTCAATATCCCAGTGAACACCTTTAGGAACCTTATTGACTCTCTTCCTACACGTCTCGCAGCAGTCCGCTCTGCGAAATGTGGATATTCTGGCTTTTGACAGGTGGTCACATTAATGTGACTGGACTGTGTATTTTTTTACTTTAAAACCTATATAGCAAAAATTTAATTCTTGGTTTATAAACTAATTTATGCTTAAAATTATTGTGTTGTACATTTATATTTAAATCTCTTCATTCTTCCAGGAAGACGAGCCTAGTAGATGTATCGCAGTACATTATCACTAAATAATAAATTTTAAGGAAGTGTGTGATGCTTTATATAAATAATTCCTGTCATGAATTTTTACACCAGTTACATCATTCTTTGCATGTATCGGTAAGTTCTTTACTTATTAAAATTGGAATTATGCTGCAATGGATAACAATAGGGTCATTCCGTGTCAAATCACCCAGATTTTTCCAAAAATGACACCCACCATCACCAATTTTGATAAAATTCAATGGATTTGTAGAATTTCTAATGCTGATTCTAAAAATATCAATTATATTGAAATTGATCAAACGGTTTGAAAGTTATGAGCTTTTAAATAGCTCCCAAGATGGCTGATTTGCCGCCATTTTGAATAGCACATGTGACAACAAAAAGTCCATAACTTCTTTCAGGTTTAAGCTAGAGCTTTCAAATTTTTTTTGTTTTGTTCAGAATAAAGTAAACTTTCATGTAAACAGATTTTTGTGAACCTCATTTTATAAAAATGCTGTCAAAAATAATTTTTTTCATTTTTTTTAAGTAAAAAAAAGGGGCAACTTCAATGGCTGATTTCCCCCAATGTACCCCCTTCAATTTTCATCTAATTGCATAAATAAGCAACTCAAAGTGTGTTTTGATGACTAATAAAAAAAACTTAATGGGCGGTTCACAGATTTTTATTTAAAAAAATAAATTCAATTTCACTGACTTTCCACAATAACAGAAAACACAAGATAATAATGATATTTCTTTTATTACCAGAAATATCATACATATTTACATCTAAAAGTTTGATAAAGTTTAATGTTACATAAATATATATATTTAATGTGCCTAAAAAAGGGGAATCCCATAGGAATAAATAGGAATACCAATAATGGATTCTTGCAATCGGACAAATTGAAATCTATTGCAGTCTCATTAAATTATGAATAAAAAGGAAATGATGGAAAAAATTCTACAAATAGTTGAATTTTATGACAAAATCATACTTTTATTATACAAAATACAATAAAATTGCAACTCTGAAATAAAAATTACGGTACTTTAAATTAATACAAAATAACATATCACATACACAATAAACATGCTATTAAAAATATATCTACATCAATAATAATTTAAAGTAAAGGTAATTAATATTTTTAAAAATACCTGCCAACAGGCAGATGTAAATTTTTAAGTTAAATACAATAAACTCCCTCAAATCCGCACAGCTAACCAGAAGTTTTGTGGATTTTAGAATTTTGCCGATTTCCGGTCATTACTTTGTTTACCTTTTTTTTTAAACAGGAATTTGAATGCAATTAATAATGCAATCAAAACTAAAATGAATGCTTTACAATATAATAAAATATTAAGTAATAAATTAAAATAATAAAAATTTAGATAATTTTCAAAGTGATTAAAATATTAAAAGTAAGGATCAAGTTAATAATCAATAATATATGATTAAATATTCATTATAAACGTGAAATATATTTTTTCTAAATTATTCAATGTAGTTACTAATGTACCTCATAAAGATACATTACTAATTCTCAACAAAATCATAAAATAAAGAAGTTTTTTTTTTCAGGTTTAGCCAGATTTAGATTTAATAACCAAAAAAGCTTGATTTATATATATACATATTTGATAAGAAGATTGTGATTACCAATGATATAAGAAAAATCTGAATTTTTTCAGAATATATTTCTTTTCCTTCGTGGGAAAAAAAAGCATGATTTCAGTACTGTTAACAAAAGTTACAAATTAAAATAAAATAGAATTGATATAAAATTATAAAAGTCAAATTTTGTCCCTATATCTGAACTGAATGTTTCATTATTTACATCCGTAATTTATATGCAGATTTTTTAGAGTTGTGGATTTTAGGGTTTCGGATTTGAGATAGTTTACTGTACTTGTTTCAGTAACAAAAACTAAATCAAATTTAGATATAAACCTAGTTCAACAATTTTATCTGGTTCTTTTTAAAATTTAACTTTTTCTGTAAGAACTGGTTTTATCACAATTATGTTAAGGCAATGTATATAAAAAAATATTTTTGTACCCTCTACAACTAATGCATTTTTAGATTCATTTTTAAAAGTAAAAACATGATACTTGTTGATGTGATTTTTTTTTTCAGAGATTTATAAGCGACCTCAGGGCTGCTACAGGCACTTATTTTTATATTCTGTGTGCACCAGTATTTTTCTAATATAAAATTTGAAGTATATTTTACTTGCAAATGTTATCAAAGCATCTATTATGGATTTCATTTTTAAGAAAGTGGTTGGTGCCAGTTAGAATTAAAAAAGAGTCGCCTGTAGCAGCCTTGCAACCTGTGTATGTATTTTTTTTCAATGAATTAGATCTTGATATACAACAATTATTTTCTCAGTATGACCATTTTTTCCGTTTCCAGTACTATCGCTTAAATTCAATTCAAAATGCCCACTTTGACAGCATTTTTTAATATAGTATGCCTTTTATATATATATATATATAGAGAGAGAGAGAGAGAGAGAGAACCTGCCGATTGAATGCGTTTGTGAGCAAAAATGGATTTAAAAACAAATCAGAAAATCCAATGATTTTGCTTTGCCGAACTGTCCCGTTCTAGAAAGCAAGGCATTTTTGTATACACAGCTTTTTGTGCCAATAATATTAATGTACATTTGAAGTCACTGCAGATAAACCATTTGTCTATCTCATGCTGAATACAATCAGATTGTTTTCTAAAAGTCGTTAGATAAGTTCGCAAGCATCCACAAGTATACATTTACATTATCTGTGACTATTACATGATGCTTGTTCTCGGCAATGAATCTTAGAAATCATCTCTGGTTGATCGCAAACAAACTGTACGTGATAGAAGAAAACTAAGAACAGTTGTGTAATTAGCATAGAAAAATACATTAAAGGGGTGCATTGGCTCTTAATCATCTGATATGTAGACTAGTGTTACTTTTACTTACTGTATTTTTTATTTAAAAGTTTTAATTTTATCACATTTTTTATTATATACAAGTATGATTTTGTTATATAATGTACCTATTTGTAGAGTTTTTTCTGTCATTTCTTTTTTACTTATAATTTATTGAAACTCTGCAATAGATTTCAATTTGTCAGGAAAGTACATCTATGTCTTGCAAAAATCCATTATTGGCATTCCTATTAATTCCCTTTTTTATAAGGAATTCTCCTTTTTTAGCCCCATTAAATATATATATTTATGTAACATTAAACTTTATCAAACTTTTAGATGTAAATATGTATATTTCTGGTAATAAAAGAAATATCAATATTATCTTGTGTTTTCTGTTATTGTGGAAAGTCAGTGAAATTGAATTTATTTTTTTAAATAAAAATCTGTGAAACGCCCATTAAGTTTTTTTTATTAGTCATCAAAACACACTTTGAGTTGCTTATTTATGCAATTAGATGAAAATTGAAGGGGGTACATTGGAGGAAATCAGCCATTGAAGTTGCCCCTTTTTTTACTTAAAAAAATGAAAAAAGTCATTTTTGACAGCATTTTTATAAAATGAGGTTCACAAAAATCTGTTTAAATGAAAGTTTACTTTATTCTGAACAAAACAAAAAAAAAATTGAAAGCTCTAGCTTAAACCTGAAAGAAGTTATGGACTTTTTTGTTGACACATGTGCTATTCAAAATGGCGGCAAATCGGCCATCTTGGGAGCTACTTAAAAGCTCATAACTCACAAACCGTTTGATCAATTTCAATATAATTGATGTTTTTGGAATCAGCATTTGAAATTCTACAAATTCACTGAATTTTATCAAAATTGGTGATGGTGGGTGCCATGGTCTGGGTGATCTGACATGGAATGACCCAATATTAATAGGAATTCTTCCATCTTTTCTTATGTAATTTTACATTTGATATTTTTTTTTATTTTATTGTTGCTGTTTTCTCCCACCAAACAGTAATTTATTGCTAGTTACAATGTTTTTAGACCGCTGTAATAAATTTTGCTCTGCAATTTTAGATTCTTTTGGGTTTTTATTTTTTTCTTTACAGCTATTTTTACACAGTAGTAAATACAATTAGATTTTAATCTTAGTCTGATAAAATTTCTTTCTTGAAAAGTTTATACAGAATTACTTAATTGTGAATTTTTTTGAGACTTTTAATTGCGAATTTCTTTGAGACTTTTAACTTAAACAAATTTTCTCTTCTGTGATTTAAGTTTTAGTATTTTTTTCTCTCTTATAAGAGCATTCACAAAAATGTAAATTAAGGAAACATTTGGACTTCTGAGAATTCGGTATTTGAAACCTGGTGCTGTAGTTCAATTGATTTTGTGTAAAACAGTTTATTTTATGTCGTTAATTTGTAACTAAATAAAAATGTTCTCAAATCTAAAAAAGAAACTATTATCAAATTTTTAATTAATTTTGTTTGGAAATGCATGAAATTAGCTGGGTGTTATTCAAAAACTGTGATGGAAATACTTTTTTCCATTTTTTAGTAAATTTCAGAGAATAGTGTAAACGTTGACATTTTGAACTGAATTTTCATCGAAAGGAGTAAAAATTGCCAGGCAAGTGAGAAAAACACATTATTATATGATCTGAAAGTAACTTGTAAATCAATTTGTCAATAAAGTGGAAAATCTTTATATTTGAAATCATTTTCACTGTCAACCCTGCTAATTTTGTACCATTATGTTTAAAAATAAGTTGAATTTATCAGTTTTGTGCTTGTTGATAAAAGATTTTAATAAAAATTTTTAATTTTTACATCCTACCATACTTTTACTAACATGTATGATGGGGTTTGGAGAAAATTGGAAGGGGGGGGGGGGATCACTCCGGGTGCAGAAATTTAGACGGTGCCAAATTCATACTGCTAACGTTATTTTTGGCCTGTCACAACAAAAAGTTAGTGGTGGTGGGTGCCAAATTGCAACTTTTCCCAGGGCGCAATTTTCTCTTTGCACATCCCTGGGGGCAAGGGTTGGGTTTCTTCAGAAGAAAGCTATTTCTTCCAGGACAGTGGGAAAAGCTGAAAGAAAAACCAACATGCTCAAAATTAAAGTACGGGGTGATCAGAAAGTCATTATACATTTGATAAATTAATAATTCACTGAATAATGTAGGTAGAGAGGTAAAAATTGACACACATGCTTGGAATGACATGGGGTTTTATTTAAAAAAAATAAATAAAAAGTTCAAAAAATAGCCGACAGATGGCGCTTCATGTGATAAGAAAATCATTAATTAGCATAACAAATTACGACAAAGCAAAGACTATGTTCATCAGACCAAATGCTCAACATGTCCACCGTCATTCCTCAACAATAGCTGTAGTCGAGGGACAATGTTGTGCACAGCACTGTACAGCATATCTGAAGTTATGTTGCGAAATTGCCGTAGGATGTTGGCTTTTAGCATCCCTATTGATGTCGGTTGATCGCGGTAGACTTGCGACTTCATGTAACCCCAGAGCCAAAAATCACACGGAGTGAGATCTGGGGACCTGGGAGGCCACGCATGAGGAAAATGGCGGCTCAGCACGCGATCATCACCAAACGACGTGTGCAAGAGATCTTTCACACGTCTAATGAATATGGGGTGGAGCGCCATCCTGCATAAAAATCGTAGTTTCCAGCAGATGTTTATCAGCCAGGCTAGGGATGATGTGATTTTGTAACATATCGGCGTACCTCTCACCCGTCACGGAAACAGTTACAAAATCAGGATCACGACTTTCCTGGAAGAAAAAAGGCCCGATAACGGTAGATGTGGTAAATCCACACCACACAGTGACTTTCTCGTCGTGCAATGGAGTTTGCACGAAAGTTCTGGGATTTTCGGTAGCCCAAATTCTGCAGTTGTGGGTGTTGACAGAACCTCGGAGTGTGAAATGGGCTTCGTCGGTCCATAACACGTTAGACAACCAATCGTCTTCTTCCGCCAACTTTTGAAACGCCCACGCCGCAAATGCTCTTCGCTGCTCAAAATCGCCGGGTAACAGTTCATGATGCCGCTGGATTTTGAACAGATAGTATCGGAGGGTACGCCTTAGTGCTGCCCAAACAGTACTGTATGGAATGCCAGTGCGACGTGCAACATCACGAGCACTCACTTCTCCATGCGTAGACGAACCCGCTACAACCTCCATTTCGTCCTGAACAGTCTGAGCAACATTAGCACTTGTGGTCGGTCGGCCACTACGGGGTCCATCGTCTAAACAACCTGTGGCTTCGAACTTCGACATCATTCTCTTCACAGCTGCAATTGTCATAGGACCTTTACCCGTTCGAGTATCCTTCGTATGGCGATAGGATCGTAAAGCTGCAGTAGCAGATTCCCCTTTCTGATAGTAAAGCTTCACTAACAATGCCCTCTCTGGTAACGTCCGCATGCTGCGATTGCTGGTGCATCTGATTCTCTGTCTCATTTACAGCGCCTTTTATACACGATTCTCAGGCAGCGTCACTGACGGTTTGCTGTGAAGCGCCATCTGTCGGCCATTTTTTGAACTTTTTATTTATTTTTTGTAAACTAAAACCCCATGTCATTCCAAGCATGTGTGTCAATTTTTACCTCTCTACCTACATTATTCAGTGAATTATTAATTTATCAAATGTATACTGACTTTCTGATCACCCTGTATGTTACCTATGTAAAATAATTAAACTAAAAATATAATTATTTGAAATCTAACTTGAAAAAAAAAACAATGATAAAAAATTATTTTTGAAAAAATAAATTATTTTTTTAATGACAAACTTTAGGCTCTTCAGACGTTGTATGATGGATTTTATAACTTTTGAGGTAGAGCGATGTTTTTTTTTTTTTATTAATATGCCATTTATGTAAAAAGAAAGAAAAAAGAACCTGCAAACTGCTTTTTCATATAAAAATAGATTACTGAAACCTGTGCAACACAGTAAATATACAAATTTGCAATTAATTTTTATATTGGCATCAATCATGCATATCTGAATGCTGATTTAAAGAGGCTATTTTTCTCAAACTATGGGCAGTGGTGTAAAAATATAAGCATCAATGGTCGGTTTTACAGCACTAAATATTTTTATTTTTCATCTAAATTTTTTGCAAGAATCCTAATAAAATTTAAATGGAGAAAACAAAATTTAGTAATGAAAAATTGCTTACTGTTTCCTAGATTTTTACACCCATATGTACGAGTAATTCAAAATGATTTTAAAGTTTCTAAATTTTCTGTAAGATTTGAAAGTTTTTTTTCTAATCTTTTGCATTTATCCATTCTAAGTTTAAAACAGATTGCAGCATTCTACTGCTGAAATATTTTTTTTGTGTGTGTGTGTTTTATATGTATATATATTAATATTTTGGTGCAAAAAAGGAAAAGGAGGATTTTAATGATTTTTTTTTTAAATATTGTAATTATTGTGCTATAGTTTTAAAAACTGAAAAATATGCTGGTTGTAAATTAAACTGGGTAACATGTAATTCATTTTGTGCATTTGAGATAAAAAAAAATTCATTTAGCCAATGGTTGAAGATCTTTAGACTGGTGTCATATGATCTTTGCTTAAAAAATGTTGTAATTATAAATTTAGTATATAATTAATTAAATTTGCATACATCTGATGGAATTATTTTACTTGAGGTTATAGAAGAATACATTTATTGTATCTTACAAAGTTATATGGTAAATTTATAAAGAATAACAGTTTCTTCTACTGCAGAAGAAACCTATTTCTTTCGGTCATTTTTTTCTTCTAATGCAGAAGAAACTTATCAATTCTAGGGGTGTGGGAGAGAGGGGCTGTACAGTGTGCATATGTGAAGTTGTAATGTGATTGTTCTTATGCTAATATAATCGTTTGATTTTAATTAGTAAATCCTTTCGAGCTGTCTAATGCCTGCACAGCATTTGTTAAGTAGGAGCCATTGAAACCCATTATCCCATTTGATGATGCCATTTTGAAGCAGTTCTCTTCATTCTACATTCTTCATTCATATTTGGTTTACCCTAACGAGTGCAGTGCTACGCTGTAACTTTTTCAGAGGTATATATGTATGCATATAATTGTATTTACTTTTTGGTATGCATTGAGTTATTTATTTTGTCTAATATATATTGTGGAAGTCTGGCATTTTCTTCATAATTCTGTTGTAGTTGGAATTAGTGTCGAAAATTTTGATATCATGCACGGGAGGCTCCCGCCAAAAGAGTGTCACTATTTTCCAGCAATTTTTGCATTTTTAAAACTACACTAAACTCTCATTACTGCCCTGTAAATTCTGCAGACAATTGGCACATTTGTGACATTTTTACTGTGAAAAATTTTCCATGTACAATTAGTTAAAAAAAAAAATCATTTTCTAAATTTTCCAAAAATTTAAGGCATTTTAACTCTAAAAATTATCAAAAATCAGTCATAGGTTTGGAAATGAAAAAATATCGCAAATTTGGACATGGGTGCCAAAAAGGCTAACTTCATAAATTATTCTATTAATTAAAAACTATGCGATTCACTTGAAATCAGTGATGTAGTCATGGGAAAAAAAGTGGGGGGACGCTCATAATCTCGAATATTAGACACTTATCACCAATAAAAACAACTTTATTTTAACTCTTGCTTTTCATTTTATAATGCAGAGAAAACTAATTGAAAAATTAAATTTAAATTAGATTTTTAATTTTAAAAATTAAACTTTTATTAAAATTACATTTTAAAATTTAAAAATTCAAATTTAAATTAATTTAAGGAAAGTTTCTTTAAAAGTTGATCGTTAAGCAGTTTTCTATAGAATCAAATATTGAAAACGACTTTTTTATGTCTAAAAATTTTTGCCCGGTTAAAAAAATAAATAAATAAAAGTTCGGTCTGAGCATGGCTGGTACAAAAATGTCGGCCAGGCCCGGTATGTAATTGAAAAGTTAGGCTCATTGTAAAAAATTATTGGCCTGACACGACGCGACCTATGCTATTACAGCTAAAAGTTCTGCAGAGAATAGCCTGACCCGGCCCGGGTGAATTTTTACAAAACTATGATTTTTACGTTGATTTGGTTAAAAATTTGTCTCGTACGAGAACTTCTAATCCAAAATACTTTTTTTTCATAATCTTCACTTTATTATACAATGTCATAGGGTGCGATACTTTTTTTTTAACAAATCGCTATTTGTTTT